>OW386287.2:56642032-57242032 GCA_936432065.2 Rutpela maculata | reverse complement strand
AATCGGCTTTATAACCCCGAACCCGAAATCGCGCGAGTTATACTTTACGAAGATTGTACGTATTTAAAAGCTCTAATTTTCGTGTTGCTAGACAGTCATACTCAATGCATAAAAAGTATACCTTACTTAAAGCAGGTCTCTTAGTTGCCCCAAATGGTTTCATTTTGGACGTGTATGGACCTTACTTTGCTGACATGCACAACAATGACGCAAACATTCTAATGCATGACATGAGAAACGAAAATAGGGCGCAGATACAACATTGGATTCGAAATGGAGATATCTTAATAACGGACAGGGGTTACCGTGTTGCTTCTGCCTTTCTGCAAGATTTGGGTTTACTTCATGAAATGTCAGAAATTCTTCCGCGGAATCAAAGACAATTCACGACAACAGAAGCAAACCACAATAGGTTGATAACTAACACAAGATCGATAGTAGAAAGCAGGAATGGACATATAAAATCGATCTTCAAGTTTTTTCAGAACATGATACATATTCAGCATTGTGAATACCTGGGGGAACTGCGCAATTATAAATAAATTTAGAGAGCCGATTCATATGCAAGATGCTACCGGAGAGGTTGCTGATGCCATGTTGAGATTGTCTCAAACAGAAAATCAACTTTTGCGAAGAATTGAAAGGGAACTAGGCTTTAGGCGAGGTGGTGGGCCGTGGATAGACATAGAAGCATACGATCTAAATTTTCCTCACCTGTCGCTCGATTATCTTAGAGACAAAGCCTTTGGAACCTACCAAGTGTTTTTGGCGCCTGGATACATGCAAGATGTTCGAAACCGACAAGGGTTAGAAGAAAATGAATTCAGTTTTCAAGTAAAAAGGGTGCAACCAAACCTGATACAAGCCAGATTATATTCTGGTTTTACCCAAGCCGATAAACACAATTTATTTATTGAATGGAAGGGGATGAAATAGAAAATAATCCTCCAGAAGAACCAATAACTGCGGTGTACTGCAGTTGTAAATTGGGAGGTAGGACACTGGGGTTATGCGCACATGTGTCCACGGTCCTTTGGTACCTAGGGTACGCCAGGCATACACAGAATGTGCAATATCCCCAACAAACTTTGCTAAGAAAAATTAATGATGCCGTCGACAGAGCTTTACCTGGACATGTGGATATAGAGTATGATGGTCGACTATCTCCCTTTTTTTGAACCTGATAGTATGCCAAGTACTTATTAAGCAAAGTATTTGATGTGTACGCAAGTATTATTTTAATTCTGATATGTACATACTACTATCATATTTGCTATAGTTTTATTGTTAATGTGTACTACCTCTCCTAAAAAAATGACTGCGTTATTGTGTCTACTCTCTTTCTCAATTTATTTGGTTTAAGAATGGATGTAACTGCATCATCCACTATCACTTTCTTATATGCTAAAAATGAATCATGATGTATATGTGGCAAAAATATGTCATTGCGCCTTTTATTAATTCAGAACTAGGTATGTATCCAGATACTTATACGCCGTACCCCCGATTCTGATGCGAAATCTGCAATTTACGTTATTTACGGTACAAACGGATGTGACACAATAATCGTTTTATGATATAAATGACATGTACCTATATACGTATCGTTCCCGGTGAGTTTTACTTCAACGGTTTTACCGGAATGGAAGCAAATATAAAACTTACAAAGACAACTTCAACGCCCTCTCCTGTCTAAACTATGAACCCCATATGATTGTGCTTTTGCACAATCTTATGGGTTGGTAAACATACCTCAAGAATTAACATAAAAAAATCAGAAAAATCTATTGATCACCAAAATACCTTTAAAAAGTGCAGGGTCCTTTACACTCGGTGTGGATAACTACATTGTAATTTAACAGACAGTTGCCGTGAAATTGGGACAGGAATAAATTCGAATATTATGTATATTTCCGTGTGGCATGTATTTTTACATGTATTTGTCTGTTGCAATTTCTTATTCCATTATTCTAACAGTAAAATTCAATTAATTCTAATGTCATGAGGCTGTAATTTTACGTGCACTTTTTTCAATGTTGTTCTGCTAGCAGGACCAAGATCCCTGTACAAAAGTAATTCTGGAAGCGCTTTCAGCAGCACTCTATCATTAAATGTGAATTACGGTTTGCAATTATAAAACATCCGTTTTATAGCGTCTATAGTAGCTTTAATGTGATAACTTTGCAGTAATAGTGTCACAAAGTATTATGGCGAATTATTAGGAAATTGAGCGAAAATGTCTGTTTGCAAATTATCCATGGAAAACTAACTGGTCATCCGAAGAAAATTTTTATGGCGAAATATGCTATTCTTCAAAATAAATACCTGCGTTTCCAAAATTTTTTGAAATTGATATTGTTAAAAACGGTTAAAAATTATTTAATTTTTTTTTCTATAAAATTCTCCAAACATGATGCAGTCACGTATTCTAAATATCTCATAAGTAATTGTAAATTTTTTGCACAATTTTCCTTTTAAAGTGACAAAAAGTAAATTACACCCTGCACTGACAACAACGGTCTTATTTCTTTTACTTCCACATCCAGTGGAAGTATAGTAACGACAAAAAAATTTTTAAAAATTTTTATTGCTCAGATAGGCTTAGAATGTCATGAAACGTCGAGATTTTAAGTTTGAGAGAAAAAAAAATTTCTGTCTGTCGGTCTGTCGGTCTGTCGGTCTGTCTGTAACTTTTTTTGTGCGCACGATTACTCTGGAACCGTTTAAGATATTGACTTGAAATTTGGTACACGTATGTATTTTAATGAGATCTGCAACTAGATTATATTTTCATCTTATTTCGTTGAAGGGTGGGGGGTAAATTGGGGTAAATGGGGGTAAATAGGTAAATCAAGTAGGTAAGAGTCCATAAAATTGATATTTAGTATATACAAAAAAAAGTTAAGGTCTCAAAATTTTTTTGGCATTAGCCACCCCCATTACTACCCCCACCCCATTATTAAAGGGGGTGAAAAAAATAAAGTTTTAATTTAGTAATATTAGTGTCTACAAGAAACTAAGGCCTCAAATTTTTTTTTACTTCATTCACCTCCACTACCAACCCTCTACCACCCCCACCCCCCACTACCGATGTGGCATATCGTTTTATAGGTTTTTGGGGTAGACGATTTCAAATATTATGTTGTTAAAGTTACTTCGAATAGTATGGATGCACAATGGCTTTGTTCGACTACTATGGATGCGCAGTAGGTTTCCCCGAGTATTACGGATGCGCAGTGGCTTTCCTTGAGTATTTTGGATGCGCAGTGACTTTTTTCGAGAATTACAGATCGCAGTAGGTTATCTCAAGTAGTATGGATGCGCAGTGGGTTACTTTAAGTAATATGGATGCGCAATGGCTTTCCTCGAGTACAATGGATGCGCAGTAGGTTACCACGAGTAGTACGGATGCGCAGTGGCTTTTCTCCAGTACTATAGATGCGCAGTGGGTTACCTCAAGTGGTATGGATGCGCAGTGGGTTTCCTCGAGTAAAATGGATGCGCAGTGGGTTGGTTTAAGAAGTATGAATTGCAGTGGCTTTCCTCGAGTAAATTGGATGCACAGTGGGTTACCTTGGGTAGCATGGATGCGTAGTAGGTTTCTTTTTTTTAACTATTTAACGTCGGCCTATTTCCGCTACCAGGGCCTATCACCAACCTGGAAATTTTGCCGAACCTCTTCCCTTAAGAAGAGTAGGGATCTTTTACTTGCCTAACATTTAATAGACAAGGGACCGCCTGCTTTACATCCCCTCCGAAGGATGGTATATCCACTACGTTTGAAATTACGTAACTTCCGCGTATACACTGATATACAAGCCGCTAGAATGTGGGACGAGAACGCTGTATTTCCCGAGATGGGACCCCATCCAAGTACTAACCGCGCTCGACGGTAGTAGGTTTCCTCGAAGAAAATACTTAAAGTAGAGGCTTTACTCCTATCGTGTAGTTTACGGCACACAACGATTTTTTATATCTTTGTCATGCCATAAATGTCATAAAACGTCAATATTTTAAGTTTGAACAAAAAAAAATTGTTCTGTTTGTCTTGTATCTTTTTGGTGCTCACGATTACTCTGGAACTGTTTAACATATTGACTTTAAATATGGCATATAAGTATTTTAACGAAATATGGGACTAAATTGTATTTTGATATTATTCTTTTGCAGAGTTAAACGGTAAATTGGGGTAAATGGGGGTAAATAGGTAAATCAAGCAAGTAATAGTCCGTGAAATTGGTATTTAGTAAATATAAGAGGATCTAAGGTCTCAAAAAAAATTTGGTATTAGCCACACCTATTACCACCCCCACCCTATTATTAAAGGTGGTGAAAAAATAGTGTGAATTAGTGTGTATACAAGAGTCAAAGTCATTAAGAATTTTTTTTCACTTCATTCATCCATTCATCCATTCATCCCCACCCATGTGGCATATAATTTTATGGGTTTTTTGGGTACATGATTTCAATTATTATACTATTAAAGTTCTATAAACAATTATTACTTCCACATCCAGTGGAAGTATAGTAGCGACAAAAAAATTTTTAAAAATTTTTATTGTTGAAATAGGCTTAGAATGTCACGAAACGACGAGATTTTAAGTTTGAGCGAAAAAAATTTCTATCTGTCGGTCTGTCGGTCTGTCGGTCTGTCTGTAACTTTTTTTGTGCGCACGTTTGCTCTGAAACCGTTTAAGATATTGAATTGAAATTTGGTACACATATGTACTTTAACGAGATCTAGAACTAGATTATATTTTAATCTTGTTCCGTCGAGGGTTGGGGGGTAAATTGGGGTAAATTTAGGGAAAATAGGTAAATCAAGTAGGTAAGAGTCCATAAAATTGGTATTTAATATACACAAGAGAAGCTAAAGTCTCAAAAAAAATTTGCCATTAGCCACCCCCCATTACCACCCCTACCCCATTATTAAAGGGGATGAAAAAAAAATGTGATTTAGTGTGTGTACAAGAACCAGACACCTCAAAACGTTCGTTTACTTCATCCACCCCCACTACCACCCCCTATCGTCACCCCCACCCCGCTATCGATGTGGGGTATCGTTTTATGGGTTTTTAGGGTAGAGGATTTCAAATATTATATTATTAAAGTTCCATAAACAATTATTTCCACATACAAAATTTTTTCTAGTTGTGAGTGACTTGGATAAAAAAATGTGGATGTGGAAGTAGTGATTCCTTGGGCAGCGATTTTTAGAAAATGGAATATAGTTAAATTTAAAAATCCGAAGAAGCAGTTATAAATTCTTAACACATCATTTGACTATATGTAAATGCAACTTACTATATAGGAGACATTTGTCGAGGAAACTCACTTATAAAGCAAGATTCTATGATAGTTATCTGACGGATAGGACTTAGCCAAGCGTCGACAACCGGCCCTTAGTGGTTTCATTTTCACAGATTTGTGACTTGCACTTCGTTATAGCACTTATTTTAAAATATATGGGACGGTTCCTTTTATTTATAAATTGGAGAGGTATTCAAAAAACATGCATGTTTTCTTTCGAATATTCCACATTTCTTTCTCCAGGGGGATTCAAGTGCACCTTCTCCCGGCACCCACGTGTCAAATGATCATTGTTGTAATTTTTTTCAATTTTAATGGGCCGATTGTTCCACATTCACTTCTGCCATGGCACCGATAAAATTTTCAGATTTTCGAATTTGAGTTAGAGCGTTGTTAGAGCGTAAGTCCCTTTTAGACTCGGCCAAGCCTTAAAATCACATCTTCCAAGGTAACTCTTTGAAGTCCTAAAAATTAAGTTTTTTTCGAAACCAAACAACCCGCATGTACCTCTCATACCTTACTTTGTAAGCAATATTCAATGCTTCATATTCATATATAAATTAAAGCACCTGCCACATTCTATATGGGAAATTATTGTCAGTCAAATTGGCTGAACTTTTAATATGTTTCGTTATAGATTTCGACTTGCTGATCAAAAGCTCTCAATCAGGGACCGAAACCGAAATCCGCACTTACGACTTTAAAGTTCAAAAAATATGGTTGAAATCAAAGATTCAAATCTTTAAAACATGATGTAGAAATACCAAATGTATGGTGAAAACCATATCTAAGTCGATTCGTCCACTATAAAGAATATGTAAGATAAAAAGCAAGTAAAAAGGCAAAAATCGAAATCCAAACCGAAAACCGCACCGTAATTACTAATTTTTTCTAACAGAAGCCGAATTGCTGCGGATCGGTAAAGCGAAACCATAATCGAGAACCGAATTGTTGCTGCCTTGACAACCGAAACCGTAAATGAAAACCAAATTTTCGCTGCTATAAAAACTGAAAATGATATACGTTATTTAACCCTAACCGAAATTAACCGAAACTAATTTCGGTTTTGGTCCCTGGTTCTCATGAATCCAACTCGAACCGAGATACAGCTATAAATTTTTGTAAAATTCTGTATCTTCTCGAACGTATTAGAGGTCAAAAGAGCAATTTCCAAAAGTTTTTAAATTCAAGTTTTTTTATCAGGAAGACATATACTTTATGTAAAAAATGTTTTAGCTAATTTTACCGAATATTTTTTTCAATTATTATTTTTATATAGATTTCCCGGCGCCTTCACCAACTTTGTTCAAACTTTAATTTCTTTCTACGCTATTTTTATTAAAACAACAAATCTTATTAGTGCAAAATATTATAAATTATTAATACTGCATCAGTTTGTAAATTGTTCAAAGATAGCATAGAGCTTCTCTTGCAGTTTGCCAGTGGGTGTGTGCCTTTTCTGCTACAGAGACATCGCGTCATCGTCGTCTGCGAACAGCACAATGCACTTAGTACCAATATCAAGTGGTAAATATTTTAAATATAATCGTTTATGGCCACTATAGAAAAATGGCTAAGCTGTAAAACAGTTGTATAAATATTATATAAGGTTTATTCCTACCTATTATAAATCTACTTGGTTTGTATATGTATGATAGTATATTATTCAGCGAGTGTATAATGATGGATATTATTCGCGAGGGTGACGTTTACGGCATGATCCAAATGACGTAAATCATCCGATCGTGTAATAGCTATTAAACGCGAGCAGAATCCTATACTTCATCAACGACTATTTTAACTTTTTAATCGTTTAAAAGTGAAAAAATAAAATTAGTTCACAGTAAAACTTTGTTTGACGCTTTAAACGTCAAACGAAAGCATGGACTCTCCCTTGGAATAAATGGACTCGCCCGTTGATTATGAAAATTGCTAGTTCCTGATTAGTTAAAGATGCGTTATAATGAGAATTTTCATAATCAACGGACGAGTCCATTTATTCCAAAGGAGAGTTCCTTGGAATAAATGGACTCGTTCGTTGATTATGAAAATTGCTAGTTCCTGATTAGTCAAAGATGCGTTATAATAAGATTATGTTCTGTTGGCTCCCCAAAAAAAAAAAATAATTAATGCTAACGAAAAAACTAATTATTGTTAACAAAAAAATAATTGTTAACAAAAAAATTATTGTTAACAAAAAAAAATAATTGGCTGATTAATTAGTAATTTAATGAGTGGTGAATAGTTAAGTATGAGCAAGGCAAATCTAAAAGAAAATGCGAATGTTATAAAAAAGAATTACAAGCAAAATTTAGGAAAAATGAATCGGTTATTTAAACCAAACATCAAAGATCCAAGACACGTTACTGCTACTCTAAATTTTGAGGGGGTCGACAAAAATTTATAAACCTGGCTAACTCAGTTAAGGTTGGGGTGAGGTCGTGGTTTCAGTGGTAATGATCACCTGGAATTAAACTACACAAATATCTTAACAAGCGTATATTTCATGAGTTTAACAATTATTCAAGGATTATAGTAATAATTATTCAAGCAAAGGTTAACGATTATTCAAAAGTTATAGTAATAATTATTCAAGCAAGGTTACGGTACACCTTACCAAAAAAAAGTGATATGATTTAGCTACAATGAGTGTCCAGTGACCTAAATGTACCTGGTGGTCTCTCTCGAGAATAGTCGAGCGATATCAAATAGTGAGGTTATTTTAGAACAAACAGTACCTAGAGTCGAATGGCTCTCGAACTATACACTCAATGATAACGCAGAAAAGGCCTTTCCCTTGCTGTACAGGGGAAGAGTGTGTACAATTATGTTATACAAAGCAGACTGAATGTCTAAATGTGGACCTCCATCATGACCAACATACTAATATTTAAAATGGCACTCGCCTAACAGTACGAAATGCCAATAATTATTTAAAAGGAAATTCCGTATTAATATGACCTACACTACTTACAAAGGTACTAAAATCATGGCCTCTAAGCCAACTTACACTACCTTACATGTAAAAGATTGATACGAATAAATATATACGAATAAATACATATAACTTACCACGGACAAATTAAAAATTCAGATAAAAGGTGACCAGTGACTACCACACGAACAAGGTTAATAAACTAATAAACCGACGAGTCTTAGTTACACATGAAAGAATAATAAAAAAAAGTAACACCCACAAGGGGTGAGCGGTGGTTGGGCTTCGACTTCAACTTCCAGCGGGGCAGCGAAAGTAAAAGGTGTAAAAATTACTTACAGTCGGGGGCCTCTCAGGCTTATGTAACACTATAAGGGTTCCGATCTGTCTTTTTGGCCACTTGAAGTGGGTCGCGCGATTGCAGGTCGCTGACGATGGGGTGGCAGCACCCCAGCTGTGCCTCTTCGGCGATGTCTCCCAAGACTACCTCTCGCCGTCTAGGTTCCCATATTCCATAGAACCAGCACACATCATAAGGCCGAACACACCAGACACAAGTCCTCGCAGCTATCGAGGGGAGGCTTCCAGAGGGTAAGAACCTCCAAGGGTGAGACGTCTCCGGCGAAAATTCGCCAGGGAGAAGAAAAGAACAGAAAAGGAAAGAGAAGAAAAGAAAAGAAAAGAAAAGAAAAGAACCCTGAAATATAATAAGAGCAGAACTTAGTTCCTTGTTAAAATAACAAACCATTAAGTAGTACTCACGGACGTCTCCGGTTCTTTTCACCACAAATTAAAATAAGACAAAATGGCGGGGCCACGCCAGCTTCGTTTCCCAATAATTTGGTTTCGTTGAAGGTTTCCACATCAACACGATAATATCCAAAATCCCAACTGATATCACACAATAAACAATCAGGAAACCTCTCGAAATTAGGGCTGCATTTTACAAATCCGTGATTTCCACATCTTCTAATATTCACACAAACTTACACGCTCCCCAGCTGACGTTCTTCCTTGACCCCGGAAAAATGACCACTGTCGCCGTCTCGTACCCGGTAACCACACTTCCTTCAACGATCGAAATGGAAATCGATGCCACCGATATGCAACCAAATATACTCGTCGTCTAACGATAGAATGACCCATGCAGTGCACACGGTTGTTACCTTTGAGTAAGTGTACGCAGTGTACCAAGAAAAAGGCGTTCTAATAGGGCTTTGAGTTACAGCCACCGAGGAGACTGTAACAGTTCATAATACGTTAAGTTGGAATTATGATTACCATTATTCGTCAGTTGTTACATGTATAACCGTTGTATAATAAATGTAATAATTGAGGAATAATGATAGTCATAATTCCTAATGTATAATGAACATAATCTCTCGACTATTCAGGAACTAACATTTTTCATAACAATTTTAAGGGAGAGTCCATGTTTTGTGTTTGACGTCTTAAACGTCAAAATTAACTTTATTTTTTCAACTTTAAACGATTTAAACAATTAAGTCGAGGAGAAAATACAGTGTTCTGCTCGCGTATAAAGGCTGTTACACCCTCGCGAGTAATAGCAATCATTATACACTTGCTGAATAATATACTATTATTACACCTTTTATGAACTAATAAAAATAATGTATAATTTATAAATATTTAAGCGTTAAAAGAAGACCACATGTGCTATTTGGGTCTTAGTTCAAATTTGCTTTTTTCAGTTGGGTTTATATTTTTAATTATTTATTTTACTTTAATTTTTTTAGGGATTTACGTAAGGTAGTAAATTGCGCGATTCAATTAATTCATTTAAAGACTTTAAATGATACTAACTTGTAGTGCGGTCGAATAGCATTAAAAAATCATAAAAATATTTCAGTGCTGGCGGCGAACGTGCCCTTTTGAATATAGATACTATATATACCAAAGATGAAAAATACGCCCCAGACCCCAGAAATTTCGAACTCCCCACCACCGGTAATGACGTCATGAAATGAACTGGTTTTAGGCATAAACTGATCCACTTAAACGCCATATTTTTTAATAAAAGTTTTAAATATGTGTTATATACTAAAACATGATGTATGTAGTGTTTTTTATCATTATTTTTTTAATATGGTGACAAAAATTTGACATTTTATCTGCATATTCATATTTGGTATTAATTTTTGTTCTTGTGGTCAATAAATTCAGTGGTTGTAGTCAAATTTTGTTGAGATGGATCTGTAAAGAGATAGTTGCCCGTCCCTCTTAAGTTTTCCATCCTTTGAGTCAAGAAAAAAACAAAAAAGTTTATGTAACCATTTTAATAAAAAATGGTTCTACATCTAAAAAAGAAAATATTTGCAACTAATACAATGTCCTTCACAAGCGCACAATTGCGTACACAAGACCGTTTCTGACGCATTTGCACACAGAACACCTTTGATTACAGCTACAGGCAATTAGTTCTTCACAAATTTTTGCGACATCGGAAATAGTAGACCACAATGGCTGAAACCCGTTATTAGTTTTTTCCCATCCCCAAGTATCGGGTGAAGGAGATTGATAGTCTTTTTCCAGACAGTGCTTCCATATAAGGGCTTGAAGAGTGGCTTGCTTGATATGCTGAAATAAAGCAATTTGCGTTGGAGGTATATTCTCAATTGGTCTACTTTTTTTAATGAAAAGGAATCGTCTACACTCATTACTTGTGTTTAAGGGAGATGTTACATCGTGCAAAAGAATCACAAATCTTTGCACGGTACGCATGATATCTTCATCCCATTAGTAGCTGCTCAAAAGTGGAATTAATATTAGGATCAATCAGCCATCCACATCTTCCAAGCTCCTTTCTTGCTTACTCCACAACATGAAGACACAGTATCGCAACCTGTTGCAGAATGAGATATCCGCAAAAAGCTACAGATCTCCTGTGATAAATGAGAACATAGGTCATGGATGTCTATTAACCTACGATTTTTCCCAGTTCCAAAATCAATCCAAAGTTGTAGAATATTTTCAAAATTTGAAAAGGTAGATACTGCAAAGACCACAACATCCGAATCTACCGTTCGAATGCTAACGCAGTTGTGGCAACTATTAGCGGCATGCTTAGCATGAAGAAGAAGGCGTCCGTCCGCTTCTTCATGCCATGAGGGTGAAATAGCTGATAGATCTACCTCTGTTGAAGATGATATTGATCTTTCCTCAAGCGTACAGATTATTGTTTTTCCTTCAAAATGTTCTACCAAATAGACAACTTTTTTTGTTGTCATCTACTTGTAAAAATTCGTTATATTTTTGTGGAATTATTGTGGAAGGTGTAACTCGTATGTGCACTCCTACTCCTCTTGATTGGCGTGTCAGCTTTCAAGATTCAGATACTAAATCAATTCGTTGTAAAGTTTGGAATAGCCTAGTACCAATTTTTGCAGAAACTTCACAACATGAAACACAATACTGACAAATACTTTGGTATTCTGTTTTTACGGCTAAACACTAAAACGCTGCAATTCCACGCTAGACTGAAAACTTTGCAGCTCTGTATGTATACGTAAACACACTATAAATACTACAACAGATATTAGTACAGTACCTAGTGGTAAAAAATATGCAAAACTTCGGAATAATGTCATATTGAACGGATTTCGTTCATTTTTAGCAGTATAATAGTAAATGCTTCACAGAAAAGTTTCTATATTGTGCGGGAGCTTGCTAATTTATAGGGGGTGGCGCTTAAAAAAATATATATTTCTTGTAGCTGAAGTAGAATCAAATTTTAAGAAGAAAAAGTTCTATGCAATTTTTCACATAAATTGATAGTTTTTAAGTTATAACGACTTCAAACTTGCGATTTTAGCTTAAAAAAAAGGTATTTCCAAGCGGCTTTCGTCAAGTATCTCGGAAAGTAATACTGTAACATTTTTTCGATAAAGTATTACTTTATCGAAAAAATGTTACAGACCAATTACAGAAAGTACAAACTGGGAATTAATTATATTTTTTGTTTATTGATGTAGGATTAATAATTTCGGAGATATTTAAGTTTACATTTGGTATCCGAGTGTTCATAAGATAATTATTTAGAGTGAGAGTTAAATATCTCAGAAACTGTGACACCTACGTCAAGGATGCTAATAGATAGAATAATAGGCTATTGATTAGGCTTTCAACTGTTTTTTTATTTGTTTCTGTAGCATAAAAAACAAAGAAGTTATGACCGAAGCAATGTGCGTCTACACATTTTTTTAATAACAACGTCGCCATTTTGTTACTGTAATTAGCCAGTAATTGAAAAAAAGGAATTTCAAACATTGTTTCTCATTAATATTTAGTATGACGTAGAGGCTCAAATTTTTTGGTTTGTATACAGCACTTGCTTTAGAAAAAAATATAGTTTATAAAGGTATTTTCGATAAAACGTAATTTTTTTTCCTTTTCCAAATATCTCAACAAATATTAGTTTTATTGAAAAATGGGTAGAGATCAAAAATAAAGCTCATAAACTGATAATGAATTTCGCTTGTTTATTTATTTACATAGGTTTAACAGTTTCGGAGATATGAAAGTTTACAAATGGCGTCCGAACGTTTATGAGACGAAAAATGCGGTTTAAATGTTAAATATCTCAGAAGCTGTGATATCTACGTCACGCATGCTAAGAAATGAAATTAAAGACAATTAATTGCGCTTTCAAATTATTTTTTACTCGTTTCTGTAGCATAAGAAATAAAGAAGTTATGACGGAAAGATATGGGTATTTATATTTTTTTATATAAAAAGGTCGCCATTTTGTTACTCTAATTAGCCAGTAATTTAAAAAAAAATATCTCAAATACAGTTTTTCGTTAACATGTAGCATTACCTAACTGCTCAAATTTTTTTGCTCATTTAAAGCACTTGCTTTAGAAAAAAATGCATTTTAAACTTTAAAGGTAATTTCGAAACACTTGGATACCAAATATAAACTTAAATATCTCCGAAATTATTAATCCTACATCAATAAACAAAAAATATAATTAATTCTCAGTTTGTACTTTCTATAATTGGTCTGTAACATTTTTTCGATAAAGTAATACTTTTCGAGATACTTGACGAAAACCGTTTGGAAATACCTTTTTTTTAAGCTAAAATCGGAATTTTGAAGTCGTTATAACTTGAAAACTATCAATTTATGTGAAAAATTGCATAGAACCTTTTCTTCTTAAAATTTGATTCTATTTCAGCTCCAATAAATATATATATTTTTTAAGTGCCATCCTCTGAGAGGGGGTGGTATCCACCCCCTATAAATTAGCAAGCTCCCGAACAATATAGAAACTTTTCTGTGAAGCATTTACTATTATACTGCCAAAAATGAACGAAATCCGTTCAATATGACATTATTCCGAAGTTAAAACCTCTAGTTACTGTACTATATCCCGTTTTTAAGTATATAAAACATATTCAATATTGAATTTTACTAAAAAATATGGTCCTTAAGTCAGTTAGTCTATGCCTATGCATAGTTTTTTTGACCCTCAGTTTGATGACGTCATTACTGTTGGTAAGGGGTCCGAAATTTATGTAGAAACTATATCCAAAAGGGCATGTTCACTCTATCCACGGCATACTCTCTGACGGAGAACTTAAGGTCACCATATTGGGGCCATCATACTATATTCTCCAATTTTCATAGTTTTCTTAAAGGTTTAAGGTTAGTTTCTATCTATTTGCGATCCTCTCTTTAAGCTCTTTTATTTCATTCCCCACATGATGGGTTTTAATAACTTGGCGCCCACTGTCCTTTGGATATAAAATCCTTGATTATATATTGGAATATTCCAAGTTATAGCATTTTCAAATTAATTTTGACAAAATCATTATCATTATGATTTTATGAGTTTTTTTAAGATTGAAGTTCTCTTAAGAGATAAACTTTCTAAAAAATTTCAGATAAACTGATTCTTAGAGGAAATGCTCCCAAATAAAACACATTTTACATCTAATAGTGTTCTACTACCCTGTACAAAAAATATATAAAACATGCGTAAAAAATTGAAATATTAAATAACCTGACCTCCGAATGCTAAACTCCGAAATTTGTTGAGAAATAATGCTGATAAAAAAAATGTTTCTTAAAACGCCGTACCTTTATTTTTAAAAGGCCTATATTTTTCTTTAAACTGAAGTTTTCTTTTATACGCGCTTTTAACTTTTGGAGCTATAAAGCTTGCCACTCTTGAAAATATGGGAACACTAAGAAAAGTAAAAAGGCCACTTAAACATCATTCAACGCTGGAGTAGCGGAACAGTCTGCTATGGTAATTAAATTTTCGTATCCCCCTTAATTTAAATAATTAACTATATTCCTGGCACTTTATATTACACAAAATTTGTCTTCGCTTAATACTCTACGAATCGCTGGCGCTGGAAAACTAAACTTAGTTAGATCTGTGTCAGTACATACGTGTAATTAGAGGTGTAAAAATGTAATGCAATACTAAGCATGTAAGAATTCGGGTTTTTTAATAAAAAAACTCTCATACATAAAGAGATTATAGGACACGCTTTTGGAAGGTGTCTGATACATTTAATTGAAATAGAATTCAATTACTGTTTCTTTATGCACCCGTAGTACAGTACCTAAAGACGAAAAAGATGCAAAACTTAGAAATAATGTCATATGAATCATTTTTGTCGTAAAAAGTATCTTCTTTAGTTTCTATATGGTTTGAGCACTTGCTCTTTCTTACACCCCAAGGGGAGAAACCACCCTTAAATTGAAATATTTAGTATTTGAAAAAGGTTCATTTTTGAACCGTAGTTTACGTATGTTATTGAAGTCACTGATTACGAAAAGACAAAAATTAAAAAATTCCAAATGGTGACTGATGGACATTTTTCTAAGGCAAGTTCTTTAAATGGGCTTGAGCATCTAGGTGACGCTATATATTAACGAAAAACAGTATTTATTCTTTTTTAGTTGCTGGCTAATTACAATAACAAAATGGTGATATGTTTGTCAGAAAAATGTGATGCACATTGTTTCGGTCATAACTTTTTTGATTTTAATGCTATAGAAATAAAAGAAGATCAATTTGAGCTTAATTAATGATCTTCATTTTGGACATCAGCATTTTTGATGTAAGAGTCATATTTTCTGACATAATTAGCATTTGGATTAAATACTTCGCCTTATAAACATTCAGATGATATCTTTAAGCTTCCATATTAGTGGAAGTAAGGAGTCGGGATTTTCCCGAAAAAAAGCAAAATCGTACTAAAGTTATGAAATCTATTCCTCCCTCCCGTTTTTGAGGGTGCTGAATAAAAATAACAGGATGAAGAAAGTTTTTAAGCATGCGGATGCCCTCAAACGGCCAAAATATAACCTAAGGCGCTTCCTTATTTCTCATATGACAGCTTGGCATCGACTATTTTTGCAGGAATTCTTTATTTTTTCATGGAGATATAACAGATGGTAAAAAGTGATGTCAGGTAGTAGACCGCATCCACCCTTGGGGGTGGAATCAACTCTGTCGGGGGGGGTAAAATTGTTTCTTTTTTTTTCTTTCTTGTTAAAGACGTTTTCGAGGATACTGATCAAGAAAAAAATTGTTTTACGCTGTTTGACCCTCCCTTCACCCTCAAACTATCGAAAACCACCTCTTTCATAATAATAATAGGTTAGTCCACTCAAATTAGGAAAAAAACCGCCGTTTTACAGAATATTTTTGAACAGCAGTTTCTTCGCGTATATAGTAAATACTCAACTTTTAGAACAATTTTTTGTTTATGCGCAGAAAAAAAAGATGATTTTTGAGATAGATACATATATATATATAGGTTTTTTCGTGTTTTTATTCAGTTAGACGTACATATCTGGAAAAGTACGCGTTTTCAAGGCTAAACAAACATAAGTAAACATGTTCAGAATACGATTTCCTACAAAAAAGGTTCTATACACTTTTCCGATTATCCCATTGGCTTTTCCGGAAAAGCGACTTGAAAAAAAAAAAAAATATATATATATATATATATATATATATATATATATATATATATATATATATATATATATATATATATATATATATATATATATATATATATATATATATATATATATATATATATATATATATATATATATATATATATATATATATATATATATATATATATATATATATATACATATATATGTGTTTTTTCGTGTATTTTTTAATTTTAAATGCAAATATCTCGAAGAGCACTGGATTTTGGGGTCAATGAACATAAATAAACTTGTTCAGAATGAGATTTTCTACAAAAAAGCTCTTATACATTTTTCGATTATCCCATTGGTTTTTCCGGAAAAACTCTTTGAAAAATATATATATATTTGCTTTTCCGTGTTTTTTTTTTTTATTTGGGCATATGTATTTCGGAAAGTACTCATTTTTAAGGCTAAATGAACATTACTAAACTTGTTCAGAATGTGATTTCCTACAAAAAAGGTTGTATATATTTGAGAGATATATACGTCAAAATGAAAAAAAAAACACGAAAAAGCAAATAAATATATATATTTGCTTTTTCGTGTTTTTTTTTTTTTCATTTTGACGTATATATCTCTCAAATATATCCATCTTTTTTGTAGGAAATCACATTCTCAATAAATATATATATTTGCTTTTTCGTGTTTTTTTTTTCATTTTGACGTATATATCTCTCAAATATATACAACCTCTTTTTGTAGGAAATCACATTCTGAACAAGTTTACTAATGTTCATTTAGCCTTAAAAATGCGTACTTTCCGAAATACATATGTCCAAATGAAATTCAAGAAGTTTTCCCGGAAAAACCAATGGGGTAATCGGAAAAATGTATAGGCGCTTTTTTGTAGGAATCTCATTCATAACAAGTTTACTTATGTTCATTTAACCCTAAAATAACACACTTTTCGAGATATTTGCATTCAAAATATAAAAAAAAAAACACGAAAAAATCATATATATATATATATTTTTCAAGTAGCTTTTCCGGAAAAGCTAATGGGATAATCGGAAACATGTATAGAACCTTTTTTGTAGGAAGTTGTATTCTGAACACGTTTACCGATGTTCGCTTAGCCTTAAAAACGCGTACTTTTCGAGATATATACGTCTAAATGAAGAAAAACACGAAAAAACATATGTATATATCTCAAAAATCATTTCTTTTTTTTTCTGCGCATAAGCAAAATCTTGTTCTAAAAGTTGAATACTTACTTCCTATGTAGAGAAACTGTTGTTCAGAGTTTTTCCCCGCTTTTTTCCTAATTTGAGTGGACTAGGTAGCGACTTGGCTGATATTAGGGACTATCATTT
Organism: Rutpela maculata; assembly: GCA_936432065.2. Classification (NCBI taxonomy): domain Eukaryota; kingdom Metazoa; phylum Arthropoda; class Insecta; order Coleoptera; family Cerambycidae; genus Rutpela; species Rutpela maculata. The sequence goes on along the minus strand of OW386287.2, from coordinate 57,224,481 downwards.
TATTTGTTTTCGCCACCTTTACTGTTTTCTGGATAAATCTTGTAGTCCATTAATTTCTCTGGAGGTATATCGTGGGCACAGAGTTAGCGCGCTGATAACTCCGAATCCTATCTATTTCTCTGGAAGAGATCAGTGGGTATGCCGCTGATATTAGGGACTCATACCATCATTTTATTTGTTTTCGCCCCCTTTACTGTTTTCAGAAGATCAATTGTAGGTAATTGTAACTTTGAAGAAATCGACAACTGATACAAAATGTATTATGTCTCAATATGTGTACATTCTAATCTAATAAATTCTATTTTAATTCGTTACTATTTAATGTCTTTTATGTATATATGACCGGGTACATGTTATTACTCTATGTTTTTTGACAGTTATATGTGTTATCTTGTTTTATTCCTACATCGTTTGACATGGTTACAACAATTTTATTGTTTACAACCGAATAAAGATCTATTCTATTCTAAGGAAGGATGTGCGAAATGATGCGGATGCATAAAATTAGGGTTTACGATGTAGCGTTTTTTGTAAGATTTGTTAAGGTAAATTTTGTGAGAATTGTGCGCCAGATGATAAAGATGATGAACCAAGCACAGAAACAACCGATGATAATAGTTATAATAGTGCTGTAAGCCTCCTAAATCTAATAGCATTGAATCTGATGTAATTCTGTTTGTAAGCGCCCTAGGTTCTAGGTTATATTAAAGTCTTTTAAAAAATATTATATTTTACTCAAAATCGTGTCCTGTATATATAATTTATTAAAAACAGAAATTTTACCAATAGCATTATCTTCCTTACATCCCGTTTTAAGAAACATGAATTTCAAATCCTTTCGAGGATAGGTTCATTTTTGATGAGGATGTAAAATAGACAAATGGTCACTTTGAAACCACTCCAACTCAATATACAAATTAGAAAATACAACAATCAATTTTCCACCTCCTGGGGGGTGTCCAACCACCTTAGGTTGTCACAATTCACTTTTACCATTGTCCTTGATCAGCATCCTCGAAAATGCGGGGGTGGGTAAACTTCTTTAACAAGAAAAAAAAAGAAACAATTTTACACCCCCTGACAAGGTAGATTCCACCCCTACTACCTGCGGTCTATTACCTGACATCACCTTTCACCATCTGTTATATCCCAATAAAAAAACAAAGAATTCCTGCAAAATAGTCGATGCCAAGCTGTCATATGAGAAATAAGCAAAAAGGGATGATTTTTGGCCCTTACAGGTATAACTAAAAACTTTTTTCACCCTGTTATTCGTATTCGGCACCCTCGAGAACGGGGGGCGGAATAGGTTTCATAACTTTAGCACGATTTTGTATACTCTTCCGACTCCTTACTTCCACTATATCTCCAAAACTGTTATTCCTAGATATATACAAATACAAATTCTTCCTTAGTTTGTAAGCTTTATTATTATTGTCTTTAGCATTTTTTCTCTGAATGTGATGCTTCTTGAGTTATTTGACGAACGCCGTTTTGAGATTCCTGTTATCTGAAGCTAAAATTGCTGTTGTAACTTAAAGACTATCAATTTATATGAAAAATTGCATAGAACCTTTGTTTCTCAAAATTTTATTCCTTTTTATTCCACTAAATATTGTGATAAATTAAGTTTCTTTGGTGCATTTACTATTGAATTATTAAAAAATATAAAATTAATTCCATACCATATTTACATAGAATTGTCTAAACTCGACCCAAGAGACTATATGTCGTTGACTTTGGACACCTTTTTGGAACATCATTCTAGACTCCCTTATCGTTATTTTCAACTTAGCAGAAATTGTGCCTATTATACAGATATCTCTTAACTTTCATATACCTTCATTGTAACTATAAAAATTGAACAGTAAAGTGCATGATTATCGAAATCATATCTCGACCATATCTTTTTTTTTATCTATTTATTTAACGTCGGCCTATTTCCGCTACCAGGGCCTATCACCGACGCCAGGAGACGAGCTACCCCCAACCTGGAAATTTTGCCGAACCTCTTCCCTTAAGAAGAGTAGGGATCTTTTACTTGCCTAACATTTAATAGACAAGGGACCGCCTGCTTTACATCCCCTCCGAAGGATAGTATATCCACTACGTAATCGTCTGAAATTACGTAACTTCCGCATATACACTGATATACAAGCCGCTAGAAAGTGGAACGAGAACGCTGTATTTCCCAAGATGGGTCACTCATCCAAGTACCGCGCTCGACGTTGCTTCAACGGAATATCGACTGATATTCACATTGAAGTCGCCTCTACGCTTGCCCCTGACCATATCTTCCATGACTATATTTTCTTCAAGTCGATAAAATTTAGTCTTCCCGCTCTTACCTTATTTCTAATAAAACAGAAATGAAGTCAAGATGTTTACAATGAATTGTTTAAAATAGTTACCTATTCTTAATTCTGTGACAATTTTTGTTGTTAGTATAAAAAATACAATAGCTTGTAGATTAGGTCATGTTTTTTAAACTGAGGCACCGGCTTGATAAAATGTTTCTTTTTTATTGAGAACTGCACAGAAAGTTAGGACTCTTCTCTCTCGAAAACGATACACGCTACCGAGAAGTAAATTCAGTTTATGTAAAATAGATTTCTATATTCAATCGAATTTACTATTAACGTTAACTACAAAAAATATATAAAAAAATATTCAAAAAAGTTGAGAAGTAGTATTAATTTGGCAGAAATTTTGTGACATTATTCTAGTTGACTTTTCTTTGCTGTATTGCACATCTCATAGCATCACAGCATCTGTCACGGTTACCTGTTAGTAGAGATGCCGCAAGACCGAGACTAGTCTCGGTCTTGTCTTGGTCTTGTCTTGAATTTCAAGACAATACTACTGACGACTGTTGAAAAAAGTTTATTTCCGACAGGTTATACTGTTTTATATTATATTATTTTATAGTTTATATGACCTTGTTTCTGAATTGAGGATTAAATGTCAAGACTCAATACTATACCAAGACAAGACCAAGACACGACGAGACTCACTAGTTTAAGAAAGCTTCAAGACCAAGACAAGACTAGTTAAACCAAGACTATCTCGAGACCAAGACAAGACTTGCTTAGTCTTGTCTTGGTCTTGCGGCATCTTTACCTGTTAGATGCACGGCCTTACCAAAACTCTTTCCTACCAACTCCTGTTGGTAGGAATACACGGCAACCACTTACCTACCATATGTACAAGGATGTACCGATAGAATCCGATAGAACCGGAAGAGCTTTAGAGAAAAAGAACGTCAAAGTAATATATAATGCGAAACAGAAGGTGGCAAAACATTTTCACAAATACCAAGGTCCAGAAGAACTAGAAACACCAGGAGTATATATAGCATTCCATGTTCTTGTGGACAAGTTTACATCGGAGAGACCAAACGACTTATAAACATCAGACTGAAAGAACACATTAGCAATACAAAGAAGAGAAATTCTACAAAATCAGCAGTTGCCGAACACTCAGAAGAAACCAGCCGTTTGATAAAATTTGACAAGACAAAGAAATTAGCCAACACCGAGAATTATTGGCCAAGAAGATACAGAACAGCCAACTATAATCGTGACACCGGACTACAATTACCAATAACGTGGAAGTCAATGCTTATCATGAGGAATGATCCGCAACACGCCTCCTGATAACCTGTATAAATAGAGGAGCTCAGTTCAATAGAGCTCACTTCGCTTCAGAAGAAGACCATGACGAGGTGGTCGAAATGTCAAGCAATCAACCAAGTCTACGCATAAGAAGACCCCGACACCAGCAGCCAGACAAGTAAAATATTAGGAAGTTTGATTGTTGTGATTGCCATCTGTATTCTGTATTCCTCATCGAATCTCGTATCCACAGTTACGGTATAGACCACAAGACCCATAATATGCCAGCTTGTTTACTACCTCACGACCATCTAGCCTCACGTATCTGGGTTACTCGATCTACAATTATAAATTTCGTTTTGTTGATATTTACACTTAAACAGTAACCAGAGCTTATTGTTTGAAGCACAGACTGTCAGACAGATGGACAGACGATCGACGCTTTCAAAGTTGTTCAGAATTCTACTACTAACATAATATTTTTTGAATAGTGATTTTTTTTCTACCAGCGATATTTAGAGTTGTACAAATGCGTCAAGTAAATGCATCTTTGTTTTCGTGTTTGCGAGGAGTGTAATAACAAACGTATATAACATTTTTTGAAGAGAATTTTATAAGTTTTGCTTTTTATAAGAAATAAAATTTCGATATTGCCAATGGTTAATGAGATATAAGCAAAAATTGAATCTGAATACGATGTTTCGTAAGATGGTGATTCAAGCGTAACAGATCGTGTTCAAGATTTTTAGTATGTCAATTTTCTAAACTTTATCAGTTATTTCTGTTAAAAGTTGAAATTTGTTTCTGATTTGAGAGTTAATCACTTATACGTCCTGGGTGAATAGAATCTCTCTCTCTCTCTCTCTCAACGTCTTCAGTAATGTGTATCTGATAAGTTGATAACGACCTAACACAACTTCAATGAGTTAGTCCCCTCTACTTGGATTTATTATTGCCCCTACCCACAAAATCAAGAAGTTCTGGAATCTCTGGACAAAGTTGCCTAAATGGTATTTTAAGTTTTGCTTTAACATCGTTATTGAAAAAAATAGAGACTCATTTGAGAAAAAGATCTATCTCTAGAAATATGAGGAATATCAAAAACTGACAAAATGGTTTTTTCCAATTTGTTCATAAATCATCTTAATGTGACACAAAAACTCGCAATTATTTTTTTACATTTTCGGAATCGATAAAATTTTGCAAAATTGCGGGGGTGTAAATGTGCACCCTGTATATAACATCTTCTGTCGTAGCTCGATATTATAGTTAAAACTGTTTATTCCAAATGAAATTTGGAAGAAAGTGTTGAAAACTATATTAATTTATCTTAACATTTTTATAAGAACAATTGATTGTGTCCCATTTGTTTTGGGACACTCTGTATACTCACTGTTTGAAATGGTATATTCAAACACCACCTAACTAAAGCACCATAAATGTCAATATAACAAATCTACAACACAAGTTGCTTTTAATAAGCGAAATATCTCAAAGAACTTCCTTATGAAAAACGAGCGACAAAATCATAATCACCAATGAAACTTTATTGGTCCATGGATTTTCTCACAAAAAATGATGTATTATGAAACCATAAACATGACAGGTTATTTTACTGCTCTTTCATAAGTAAAACTCCCAGCTGGTAATTCTGCTGCAATACATAACAGTTTGTCACGTGACGTAAGCCATTGAATTCTAGGAAAATGGAGCAAATTGAGGCATAAATTTACGAATAATTGTTATGTTCCTTTATCAACGTGTGTCGCATATGTAACACGCCACATCCGTTAGTTGTGTTTACTTCCGAATCCTGCAAAACGTTTCCGGTTTTGATGTTACAACAATCTCGGAGTATGTTGCTTTGTATTCGAAAGCGGTAATTACTAGTTTGTTAATATTTATTTAAGAAATTAGCAGTTTCTTGGATTACCATAATGTTGTATGCTAGTGAAGTTTGTCATCTACACAGAATAAAATTATGATCTCATCTACCGTTCCGTTGTGCAGAAATGAAAAACAAAAGTAAAGTAGTTTTCTAGTAACAAAAAATGTATACGATCTTGAAAACTCACTTTTCTTACGCCTTGAACATGCTATTTTTAGGTTACTTCGCGAGGAAGAAAATAAAATTAGATAACGAATTATTTGTAATATGTAGATGTAGAGCTTTACATAGTGTCTTGAAAAGTATATGTATAAGTAATTATGTTGTTTTGCTATCTAATTACCACACTTATGCGGTAACAAATTTATTAACGCGCTAGTGCGGCAATGTCAATCATTACCTAACTGAAAGGGGTGATGAGATAACTGATTCTTATCTAATAATTGTAAATAAACAATTTTTCATTTTGTGAAATGGATCATCCAAATGAGTTTCCTGATATTTTAAAAGCAGTTTCAGGAGCTACCTGAAATTTACTCCCCCAGCCAGAAGAAAAGTACTAAAAATGTCACAAGTTATTTTTTTAGTGGAGAACAGAGAAAAAAGTCACGGAATTGACTCATTTCACGTTAGAAACTTTGGTAAAAAGTGTTATGTTGAGAACTAGAACTTCCAAACTGACAGCTCTAACAAAGTGAAATCATTTTGTTGCTTGATTTGAATTTTTTTAAATATTGTAGGTTACAAAACAAACTAATGAGGATGAACTCTAATCAGTCAAAGTGGTCTCAACGTTAAAGATAATGAAAACAATGATATGATTATTATATTAGGAGTATTTCATTTTTGCAAAGTTTGGGAATTAGACAAGTTGGTCAACGTGTGCAATGACTTTTAGCGATACCAATCTAGATTTCGCCATGACACTTTTTACCAAACTCTCTAACGTGTAATAGGTTAATTGATGAAAATTTATTAGCCGATTTTTTTCAGGTTAATCAGACATATTAATTATGTTACTTTCCAATACTAGTTTTTATGTATTGTTACACACAAAGATTTTTAAATCTTCAATATTGTGTTTGTTTACTCCATGTTCCAAAATAACGAAGTTGTATATCTTTCAGTAAGATGACTACATAACTAAAACGTCGAAATATCGAATAGGTGACAAAAAATCGAAAAAGTTTTGTTATAAAGTTCTCGACTGAAGCTCCTGATGAATCCTTTCTTTTCATTAGATGTTTCTTCTTTAGGATACATGGCGCGATTTTTCATCTAATCAGCTTGGCTGTTCTACTATTGACAACTATACATATTGCAAGGATTTTTTTCTACCTTCTTGGCTATGGATGAACCATCAGACAGTAGCTCTTGATTTATAATAAGGTCGAATTCCATCCTCCATGCCTTTTCAACATTTGGATGTCAGGTCCACTGTCGGCAAGTATAGTTGCAAAAGTCCCTCGTAAACAATGCCAGGTGTAATTACTGGCATCTGGAAGGTGCAAGTACTCCGTAACATGTTTTGCCATTCTGTAGAAAGTAATAATTCCTATGGCTGCACAGTGCATCTGCCTCTTTTGTAACATACGAATAACCTACGCCAGCCAAGCTGATTAGATGGAAAATCACGCCATTTACCCTAAAGAAGAAATACCAAAGCAACTTCGGACACGTGTTTCGGAATTATTGTTCCTCTTCAGCGTAGCTGAAGTACACTATTTCCCTCATATCTAGTTGGACCCGCTGCAGTAGCTGCTTCTCGTTTTCTTATTTAGAGCGAATGGCACGATTTCATTTTTTATTAGAAAATAACGATAAAATTGGGCCTACCTAAACACAATAATTCCGAAACACGTGTCAATGGGTGCTTTGTTGTTTCTTCTTTAGCTAATAAGGCGCAATTTTCTTTTTTGTTAAGCTGACCGTGTACTGTGTACAACCTCTGTCATCAGTATACTCTAATTCCATTTGTTTTGTCGATCGTAAGTGACGCTTTATGCACCAAATACTTGTTGACATTGGCGAAAGGGCGTTATTTTTCATAACGTCCAGTCCCTAGGGAAATAAAGTAAATTTGGGAAATTTGAATTAAAACTATTTAGTATAGTAAAATCTGGAAGTAAAGTCGCTTAGTTTTCGAGAAAAAAAAACCGGCGTAAAACCAAACCAGACTTAGTGCGATTCTTTAGTAAGATAATCGTGTACACGAAATCATTTTTTACGACATTTTTTGGTGGTCGAGAACTTTTTTATTTCGGAAAAACTCAAAAAAATTGATTTTTAATGAAATATGTTTTTTAACGTCTCCACCGCTATATTTCTGAAAATATTTGTGCTATCAAGCTATTTTTTTTTTAGATTAAAGTAGACACAATAGCGCTTCGAACAACGTCCCACGTGAACCCGATTTTTTTTTTTTTTAAGTTGGTAAAATAATAGGAAACTCAAACTTGTTATTTTCAATAGCGTAATTTTAGGCAATCGAGAAAAAAATTTATTTATGAAAATTTGTATATACATGCTGCGTACAAATTGAAGCCAATAGTTGAAAAAAGTTTTTAGAATAAAAATTTAATTCAATTAAAGCAGAACCAAAAAGTTTTGTCCGTTTTTTAAGCTAAAGACAAGCAGATTTAGAAAATAATTTGTTTTGATATTAAAAGCAGTGACAAGAACCAATCCATACTCTCACAAAAAATATTTAAAATGAGCTCCTTTAAAAAGGTAAAGTTCAACTGTTTAGTACAAAAACGATGCCTCATATGAGTTTAAAATGATTTAAAGGAATAATAAAATATTGAAATTAATTTAAACATTCAAAGGAGGCATCATCAGTCTTAAATTTTTATTCGCTTTCTAAGCTGACGTGAGAAATTTCATCAAAGAAAATTACATACGTGAGATGTCTGTGCCTAAGGGATGATGTTTCCTGTATCTACTACGTATAATAGAAAAGTAAGCAACATAAAATGATTAACTTTTTTAATTACAGGAATAATGGCAACCCTAGATCAATGGCATCTCCGTTACTTCATTGTTTTCTTTAGGGGTTGAAAATACCAGCTTAAAATTAATTAGAAAGGTCCCTGCGGATTTCCATTTCAAATTTCAGATTGGATGACAAGTTTTTGTTAGTGAATTAAACGAATTAATTTAAATATACTGTTGGCTGTTGGTTTGTTTGTTTCAGAAATAAAAAATGTATTTTGTTAGTACTTAGTTGAAGATGTCCTGGTAACTTCCAAACTTCTAATTGAAACTTAAATAGATGTAGAAAGTTTTCAGATAGGACGTACAAACTTGTAACTTTAATTTGTTGCTTTGTGGTTTGTTAGATCGGATAATGAGGAAGTTTTTAAATAATATATATTGCTTTTCGCCAATTCTGAATTATTATTCCATCTTCAAGGAGTTTGATCAATGATATAATTGTAAAATGTTTCCAATTTTGTTATTTTTAACGCCTTAATTATATTTACATCCTGGCGGAGTTTAGCCACCATTCAACCAGGACACGCACACACAGACAACACAACAATCGATTCTTGCGACTACCGCAGTTGAGACTAGATCTTAAAAGATATAACGATGTCTTACTCAACCATTGTCTAGTCCACTGCTGCTATCTCGGTAACAAATTAAAAACGCTACTAAACATTCATACCAGTTAGGACTCGAACGCGAAACTCTGTGGTCTCAAGCCTAACACGTAAGCACCGAACCACTGAGTAAGTGTTTCTCTCTGTTTGAAATAACAAAATATAATTTTATTTATGACATATCAGAGCCTCTACCTATCAAAGTTTTCATAATCGGAGCGATAGACTCGTCTTTTCTGTTAGCTGAGAGAATGTTTACATTTGTTCTTAAGAGTACTGAAACCTCAGAAAAATTATGTTTTTTTTTTAAGTCTGCATATAAACATCTAAGAATACTCGAAATATATGAAGGAAGGCGACGCGACGTACAAAGCGTACGTCACAATCCGCAATGTTTTCTGCAAATAAGAATAGTGCAATTGTCTTCGAGGTGTTAGACCTTCTTTGTCATCAGATCTGGATGCTTCCTGAACGTCAGAAGCTTCAGTTGAAACAATTGATGTTGATTTTCAAGAAACCTATTGATATAACTTATTCTATGTTCTGAAATTCATTTTCTAAAAGTTCTCCTTATCTGTCCAATATACACATTAAAGCATATATTTTGATGTCCCTAAAGTATTATTTATTTCATGTATAAATTTTGTGTCATTTTCTTTAAATCTCATGAAATTTTCTTCGTATCTATTAGTAAATAAATATTATGAATGTTGGTACAAAATATTTCGAGTCGTTCATAAAAATTGGTGATTTTATTTGAATTAAATCAATGTGTGTATTATTTAATTTAGATTAGACACGATCAATATAATTAGCCTACAAGCTAATACTTAGGTACCGAAATATTTTGTTTCCTTGGTAATAGTTTTACTGTCAAAATCACACTTATTGTTATTTTTGTTTAATATTAGGATGTTATTTTCTTCATGTGTGTAAATTGTCGTGAATTATCTTTCTAGTGAATAATTACTTACATACAAAAAAGGTGGCATCATTAACACATTTATAATATAATCAGATAGGGGTTCATACTTGGCCTCTTGTGGAACAATTAGCAAAACACTTATTTTTGTCATTATTTTCGAAACATTGATTTTATTATTATTGTTCACTTGATAATTTTTTTTTGTTTATTATTTATTCAAGAGATAGTTACATTTTTTATAGTCTGTTTGACCTTTTTTAATATTAAATTTATATTTACTATTTCATACTGTTTCTTGGCCTCCAATTATTTCCTAGTTATTGAAAATTTGCATGCGCAGTTTTTCAAAACTGTGCGGCCGCAATTGTACTGTAGTATAGCAAAAATAGATGCAATGTAGAGGAAAATGGAGTCAACTAAACCTCGAATAGATGTTCATTCTTGCTTACAACTGTCAAGATTGAGGGCAAAATTAATTTTAGTGGGTTCGAAAGGAGAGTAAATGTGTTTTTTGCAAATATCTCGATTAAGTTGAGACTTAACACGTTCATTTTCTATCAAAATCTACCGAAATACAAGTTATGGTCTTCCAGCCTTTTGAAGAAATATAATTTTTACCCTCTATCTTTGTAATTTACTTTGTCAAAAACTCTCTACGTAAAGTTACAAGCCTATTCAATTACATCTGAAATCCGTCACATCCCATTACAATAGAAATGAGTATAACCAAAATTTCTCAAAAAGTGAAAAGATGTAAGAATTTTGAGGTATATGTAGCATATTCTTAAATATTTTTTTTCTAAAAGAAGAAACAAGTTTTTATACAAAGTATGCAGTTTTCTCATAATTTGTCATGTTTAAAAACTAAACGTCCAAAATCTCCATAGTAATTAAATTTAATAAATTAACTTTTAAATTCCATAGTATACCATCATAAAGATAAGGAAATCTACTATAAAAAACTATCTTTCAATTTCTCGTCATTGAATTTTCGCAAAAAAAAATTGTAAAAAATCAAATGCATCTTGAAAGGCGTAAAACTATGCTTCATAGATTTTTTTGGATTTTCGTCCCCCAAAACAAATATTTTGCAAACGTAGAAATGTTAAATGCTTTTTCCTATAGTTGAAGGCATATGTTTAGCGAATTTACATAATTTCAGAATCTTTGCCATATAAATTTATTTTCAATCCCCAAAAACCACCCTTGCATGCACATAGAATTTTTTAATGATTTTTGTTCTATTTTTAGTGAATTTACAAAGTTTCGGTGTTTTTGGCATAGAAATTCATTTTCAAACTTCAAAAATCAACTTTGAACACATATAGAATTTTTAAATTGCTTTTCCTCTATAAGGACCCCCCCCCATGTTTAGTGTTTGGAACAGGAATTTATGCTCATCACCAAAAATCAACCATTTAGGTTCATAAATTTTTTTAGATATTTTTCTCGTGTTATAAGATTATTTAGAGAATTTCAGGTCTTTATTCACTTAGGAGTTGAAAATGAACCACTCTGTTCCCAGACCGAGCCCAATGAAAAACATTTTAAAATTTTTGTTCCTAAATATTTTTTCAGAAAATACTCAAATATCAAGCGCATGATCTGGTCTATGGGCCAGACCACTTTTTTTTGTTTTTGGGGTGTTTTTTGGGGTTAGAGGTAAAAAACAAGTTAATCTGACAATTCTAACTTCGGATTCGGTTTCAGCGGGTCCAAATACGTAAGGATACACTGATCTGATCCGCGGGCCAGATCACTTTTTTTGTTTTGGAGGTATTTTCTTGGTGTTAAGGGTGAAAAACGAACCAATCTGACAATTCTGACTTCGGATTCGGTTTCAATGGGCCCAAACACGTAAGAATACACTGGTCTGGTCCACAGGCCAGACCACTTTTTTGTGTGGCTGTGGAATCATCATCGTCATTGCCAACATCACTAGAATTATCATAATTACCATCATTACCGTTATCATCATAAGACATTATTATTTCTGAAATTATATCGTAATCAAGTTTATCATCATCCTGTTCCAGTGATTCCTCTATATGCACGCAATTATTATAAATGGTACCCTCACAATTCTTACAGAACGACCTGCATTTAATACCTAGTTTTTTTTACAGTCACATCTCTTAACACATCTGCCCTTACAAGTACAAATAATTTGTTTATAAAATTAATTTGGTTTTCACTGAAGAGAACTTTGGTTGTAAAAATTTATATTCTTATTCAAAAGCCAACCTCGACATTGAAAGTTTACTCTAACAGCATCGCGTATGGCTGCCTCTGTCGGGTACATATATCCACATTCTTATCTTGCTGAAGCATGAATTAGAATCTAATGTCACTAAAATTGCCTTCAGGAGGATATTTTTTTCAAATATAAAAAGCTGACCAATTTTTAAGCTACCTTGCATAGGTCATTAGGCAATGCATTTGGATCGAGAAAAATTTCCGATTCCATTTCGAGATCATCGTAGTTGCTTAAAATGTCGAAAATTTTTAGCCTTCCTTGCCTAAAGAAGGCAGATGTTGTATCGCAGCCCCCGAAAGCATGCACAAATATAATTAATTTTCTTGGCTCGATCGTCTTAAAGCTTTTCGGACCGTAAAGTATTTCTCGATTTTTTCAGGTCCCTGTTTTTTTTTTAAGCACACTTTGAACAATGAAAAAACAAAAATATCTATAGACACCAATGACTGTCTCAAGCAATTCCCTACAAATCACTGAAGGAAAAGTTCACTTCGTGTAAAGGCTTTTTGAACCCCCGGGTTGGTTGGGCCTCGTCTGATTGAGGTTTACTTATTTTATTCGAACTGACGAGAAAAAATCCGACAAACCCAAGCAAGCCTAGCACTGGTGGAAATTCGGAAATAGGTTTTTCCGGTTTAGGGTGAAGGGTAGGTTGGAAAATATTGTTATCATCGTGTTTCTCGCCTTCGAAAACGGGGGAAGAAGACGTCTTTCGGTCCAGTCAGTGAACTTTTGAGCTTTTTGCCTTTTTCTGGTTCACCTCAAGGAATTAATGTGACCAGGCATGCTAGCGATACAACACGCTTTAACCCGCTGCGTGACTGTATAGTACAAATCTCGAGATTTTCACTAAAATACTCCTATTCGTCCAGATGTTACAAAAAATGTATTTATAAAGATTTTTCCTTTTGAGCCTCTGTACTTGCTAAAAGAGTTTGGCCGCATAATTTTTGAACATCCTGTATAAATAAAGAATTGAAATATTGTGACTATTACTTCTGGTGTACCTTAAAATCAAAAAGTAATCGCTTTCGTGTTTTAGATAATGACAAACAATGTAAACAAATAAAAAGTTCAGGTCAATTATAAAATAAATAGATGATTAAAGTACCGACTGAATTCATTAATTAAAAGAGCAAAAGCTTAACATTATCTATCAAATCTGTTACGGTACAAATACAGAGGTGACCAAGTCGACCGCAATCCTCAACAACATAAAGGGCTGTTAATTTATCTACCGGGCAATCGAAAGCTGATTCCACCCTCACGCACCCTCGATCGGAGAGCGATTCAGATCCGCATCCACCCTTTCCCTACCATCCCCGAGCGGGATCGGTATCTTCAAATCAACATGACACCCGTCTGATTGGCTCTCTTATTGATCGCAATAGGGTGCAAAGAAACTTAATTTACTTCACTTTTTAAATTTCATATTCATTGAAAATAAAAAGTCTTCAGCATCGGATGATAGACTCCCTTGTGAGCTTCTTTCTTCGTAATAGGGGTATTTTGTGTGGTTGTTAAAAGGTTGGGGATATCTACGTGATTTGTAATCATAAAGGGGAACGCTATTGGATTCCTTTAAAGCTATCGAGCGAAAATAATCAAATATTATAAAGAAATATTGGGGAGAAATGTTATAAAAGGATTGTGCTTGTGGGCTGTAGGTGACAGGAATTTAATAAAAGGGTTCTTTTTTATTTTATTAAGTTAGGCGACAGAAATATCGTATAAATAAAATAATTCAGAAACTCACTACGGGGAGGAATCAATGTATTACATATTTCTGCGTGGAGAAAAAGGGTGTAACATTTTGTCCCGATTGTAAAAATTACGCTCCGAAATGACAGAAACAATTTTTGCAAATAAATGATATTTTTGTGGAATAACGATCTTGAACAGTCTATGTATTAACATATTTTGAAATTTTATACAACTTTAAAAATTACAAAAATTGAATTCTTTGCAAATGGATTACGATTGTATATAGTAGTTTTTCTACTCCCTTATGTAAATTTGCTGCTTTCTGTACAGTCTGTAGATTGGATAAGTAGCCAATTCCAGTTAACTAAACGTATATATTTCATACACTATCTAGGATGGATATGAAACCGACCAATCACACTTCGTGTATTGAGTACATAGGCAACTATTCGTTTTTAAATTCAAAGTTAGTGCGTAAGATAAGTAATTGTCAGTGTGTATTAGGGCATCTGCACGTGACGTAACAGCTAACCCAAAAATATATATTTCTTAAGATTTACATGTATTACGAAGCTATTATTAAAATGTCTGCCTGGTTCCTGTACTTTCAACCAAAATCTGGTTCAACGTAATGTTTATAAAGTTTTAAATAGTTTGTCACAATAAAATAAGACACTTTTTGCAGGTTAGGAATCTAACCTCTAATTAGCAGTCTATTTTTATTAATCGACAACATTGAAAAAATATTTGCGTGAATTTTTAAACATTTGCTTGGAGCCAGTATGGCTCCAAGCTAAAAATGCGCGTACAAACATTAAAAATGAGAATAAACTTAAAAAACTTAAAATTTGAGGTTATGTTAGTTATATGATGCACGTGCCTTTATTAATGTTTCATACATTTCTCAAAAGTTTGTAGTTTTTTCTTAAGCTGGTCGTAGAAAAAGTATACTGTACAACTCAAGTAAATTATCCATATCGCACTCGCAAGACTGAGCACTCCGCCTACGGCGTCGTACTCAAACTTCTTTATCGTGCGATATGGATATCATATCCACTATTTTTCCACAATGGAGTTGTAAAGTATACTTTTTCTACTACTAACTTAAGAAAAAACTACAAACTTTGAAGAATGTATGAAACATTAATAAGGGCATGTGCATCATATAACTATCAGAACCTCAAATTTTAAGTTTTGTAAGTTCATTCTCATTTTTAATGTTTGTATACACATTTTTAGCCTGGAGCCATAATGGCTGCAAGCAAATATTTAAAAATTCACGCAAATAATTCAATGTTGTCGATTAATAAAAATAGACTGCTAATTGTAGGTTAGATTAGAACCTGCAAAATGTCTTATTTTATTGTGACAAACTATTTAAAACTTCATAAACATTACGTTAAAGTAGATTTTGGTTGATAGTACACGAACCAGGCAGAAATTTTAATAATAGCTGCGTAATACTTGTAAATCTTATGAAATATATATTTTTGAGGTTAGCTGTGACGTCACGTGCAGATGCCCTAATACACACTGACAATTACTTCGACAGCTTACGCACTAACTTGAATTTTTAAAAACGAATAGTTGCCTATGTACTTAATACATGAACTGTGATTGGTCGGTTTCATATCCTAGATAGTAGATGAAATATATCCGTACAGTTAACTGGAATTGCCTACTTATCCATTATACAGACTGTACAGAAAACAGCAAATGTACATATGGGAGTAGAAAAAAAATACAGTATTCTCCCTTCAGGTATGGAACAAATGTCTGAACAGATTAAGTTGGTTTCTACAATATGTGTGAAATTGCGAAATGGATTCTAAATGTAAAATCCAAAAATTGCATGTTTTCTTTAACAATTTTGTAAATCATTTTGCATAATATGTACACTTAATTCAAAGAAGCTGTTATTCGGTAACGCAGTAACTGGCAGGGCCCGGCCGGGTGGTGGAGAGAAAGTACGGGCTCGAGGGGGAGGGGAAGATTTGATTGAAAATTGATAAGCGAGGGGGAGAAATCCAAAAAAAAATTTTGAAGAGCGGAAGGGCCAAAATCCAGAAAAATTTTTTCGATCCGAAAAATTTTTTAAACAGCGAAAAAGGGGCCCCCAAAACAAACCCGGGCCCGGAGGGAAACACCCTCGCACGACCCCCACCCGCCCCTCTCGAAAGGACTGTTAACTAGGATTAGTTTAACCATTTGGGGGAGGTGCGTAAGACATAATTCTGAAAAGTTCAAAGTAATTTTAAGGAACCCAAAAAATCCTATAGATATTATTTATGAGAAATAACCACGTGAACACTTTAAATGATAATCACAAATAAAACATAAAGTCGTGGATATAATACAACTGCTGTAGCAAATGAACAGTTTATCACTCCAAAAGCTAAAAATACTTCCTTTCTTTTTGTTCACTAAACAGGAATTAAGTTATTTCATTGTTTATTTAACTCGATTAAAGAAATAACACATTAAAAGGAATTTAAAATAAAAAGTATATATTATATTAATAATACTTTTAACGACTTTAAGTTAATTTTAAAAATACAAATTTCACCGAGACATTACATATCTGCTTTATTTTAATTCAAGTGTGAAATATATATAAAAAATAATTTTGTAAAATCAGCTTTGTTGGTCATAAAGGTAAAACATAAATGTACAAAAATTGTACAGTTGCACATTAAACATCGTGTAGATCTTAGGTGTTACAACTAAATATAGTTAAATTTTCTGTCTGTCAGTTTCCCCAATAAAATTTTTTTAATATTATACACAGTGTCCTAGGAGCATGGAGTAATATTTTGGGTCAAAATAGCACTAATTGTAATTTTAACATTGAATATGTTTAAGGAATCGGTAGTGTGATGCTAGATGTTAGGAAAATGCGTAGAATCTAATAGGGGAACCGTAGAAATTATATACGGTATATGTTATATGAGCCTTCATAGAGGCATAAACCTGAAAAATGTGGCAAATGTTCGATCGAGACCGCTGGGGTGGGCCGGGGTGGTTCGATCGGGGTGATTTTGGTATCGTTGTGTAGGTTGAACCTTTCTGCGTCGCATAAAGTGGCAATAGGGGAGGAATATGTTGGACCCCTAATATTTTGGCTATTTTAATTTCTTGTAAATACGATAACTTCTGCTAGACATATTTGGATCATACATAAAATGGCATGGTAGAATACTCCCTATTGAAATTGGGCGATCATCATAACTACTGCTAATGTAGATCAATTAAGTAAAAATGCTACTATGTGTGTGGATAAAATGTCACAGTAGTGTCGTTAAATGGCTTAATACTAAATCAACAAAATACAGTATTTTTAATGTTTTCTCCAATTGGTACAAAGTTGGATTTTAGTCTTCTGATTAGAGGTAGTCATAACCTCCACCAAAATAATGGTGTTAAATTCTAAGGCATACAGATGGATAGTAGTATGTCATGGAAAAACCATATCGATAATTTAACAAACAAATTAGCTAGTCTAAACTTTGCACTACTCCAAATGCGAGACTCTGTTGACACTGAGACCATGAAAACATTTTATTACGGTTGTGTTTACTCGGACTTGCAATATTGCATATTACGCTGGAGAAACAGCTCAGCAATAAAAAATGTGTTCATTTTGCAGAAAAGGATAGTCAGAAGCATGTTTAAACTTACATACAACATATCTTATTATTTTAGGCAACGTGGCATACTCACTACTTATTGTATATACATTTTGCAGTCTGTATGTTTTGTGGGAAAAAATATTAACAATCTCTTAAAATGTGGTGATATTAATAAATACAACACTCGCTCTGCAAATAACATCTTTGTACCCTCTCATAGATCAGAGCAGAAAAAAAAGTAGTATTAGTGAAATTAAATTACATAACCATCTCCCACAAGCTATAAAAGACCTTAGCAATTTTTCATCATTCAAAAGACTTGTTAAAAGACATTTAGTTGAGCACTCTTTTTATTCTTATGAGGAATACTTCTTATCTGATTAAGATCCTTTTACCTTGTAGTTGTAATTGTTTTGATTGTTTGTCGTATAACATATTTGTATTTTACTCTAGCCCTGGGTATATATGTATTCTGTGTATGTAATATTATGTACATATTTTATTATGACGTTAATTATTTTTAAAAAATTTTATACATTATTGTTGACAATTCCAACACTGTAATAGTCTTATGGAAATAAATACATTGCATTACATTACATTACATTACATTATATTACATTACATTACATTACTATTGAAGTTTGACCATATCCGCCATACAGGGCGATCGTCTGAGCCGTGTATACTTTTATGTTTTATATAAACTAGGTTTTATTAGAATTTTAGAGCAAACTGTTACTAAGATTTTTGATTAGGTATATAAAAATATTAACCCGTACAAGATTTCTGAGCCGTAATATACCCTCTAAGGTTGGTCTGTAGATTCGATGATATATCAATTTTACCTTGAAGTATTTTTGATAAGGCTATTATGAAACGATTAAAAGTTGCAGTAGGGCGTTGTCGACTATGAATATCTATTAAATGTGATAATTTCTGTTAGACTTAAAATTATTTCGAATTTGGGACATATATAATATAGCATGGTAGATAACACGATTGAAATTGGACCATATTAGTCATACAGGGTGGTCGTCAGAGGCGTGGAAAATACCATGTTTTAAATAAACTATGGTTTGTTATGATTTTAGATCAGAATTTACAAAAGAGGTTTTTATTAAGAACATAAAAAATACAAAATTGTACAAGATATCTAAACTGCAATATACAGTACGTCTTTTAGGTTTGAACTTTACGTAGATTAGATAACATATCAATTTTACCTTAAAATATTATTGAAATATTTTAAATAAGACTATTGCGAATATCTAAAGTGAATTTAGTATATATTATTTCCGAGACACCCAGGGTAAAATAATTTTGGTGTGAAGGCAAGTCAATATATGGTGTTCAAGGGTGAGAAAAAAGGAAAATATGTAAAAATGACTTGATGATAGCGACTGTTGTTAACATGTAGATGTGTGCGGTTGGGCGATTTTCAGAGTTGTTTGGTAATTGAGGGTAGGGGGTGGAATATGTACATGTGAATGTTATACGTATAGTGAATAGATACATCGTAAATGTGTAGAGGAGACGTTATTATGATAGGAGAAGTTATCATACCTATTTTATTTAATCAAGTAGGTATATCATAATCGAATAAAATTTTTAATAATCGTCTTAGAAAAAAAAAATGTGTATACAGAAATCCATTTCACAACTAACACAATGATACAAAAAAATATTCTCCAAGAGCGATATTTGTTGTTTTAAAAAAGTGCCTGGCAAACGCAATATACTTTTCGTTTCTACGAGGAGTATCTATAATAATAGTCACCGTTTTAATTCACATATTTTCAGATTCCATGAAGTATTAACACTGACAAAATAAATCTGTTTAAACTAAGGAATTAGTATCTTGATAACAAAGCACACTTCAGCTAACTAGGGGTGACGTTTATCTCATATGATTTGCTACCCCTGCAGTCACTTTTAGATGTAAATGCCACCCGAGAGGAACGATATACTGTGCAAATTGCCTTTTTTATGTTTTCCTCTCAAACTAGTAATGGCGTTGTCAGACTACACAAATTTTGCGTTTCGTTAGGTTTTACCTCGTCTTGCACCTAGCCCGTGCTGTGTAAAGCCATTGTCTTACACTCATTAAACAGGTGCCGAGCGAAAACGTGCTGTTAAGGTGTAGTAAAACTAAATATTAATGTAGTTCAGCTACTGGAGACTTCCGTAAAGGAGCTGCGATGGCAATTAATTAAAACGGCATTTTTTGTGTATATGTAAGATGATCTGCTGTTTTTATTTTTTATTAATTAAGTTCAAATGATCTAAAATAGTTTAATTTATAACGAATAGAACTTGCTGGTGTCGACTGAGAATAATTAGTTTTCTAAAAATTTAGTCTGATATATTTTCCAAAATAATTTACGCGAACATTTTTAAGAGAAGTTTTGTTATACGATTACTGTATGTTGAATATTAGGCATGTCCACTTATTCACAAATGTGAAAGTGCCTTCAAGTGCTCAAGAGTGTATACGATTTCGATTTTCAAATAGAAGATCTTGTGAATTTTTACATTTCAAATCAAAATTTTTATGTTGTATATATTATGTTTGTTTTTTATTTTCAAAGTAGTACTCCAGGAGCTAAAATATATTTTTCTTCAAACGTCAGAAAAACATGACATTTTTTTACTCATTTCACGACATTAAAGTTTGACATTTTCGACGGTAATCCATTGCCATTAACAACGGAGGTAAAAGTACTTTTTCGTCATACCTCCTTCGTAATTCCATGGTTCTGTCGATCGTATATGACGTTGCCATTGGCAACCGGTCGCTATTTTTCATAACGTCCTTAGGGAAATAATGTAATTTTGAGAAACTTTCTCTTTTATGTAACAAGAACTAAATATTTTAACTTTTTTGGAAGTAAATCCAGACAAGCATTACTTGCTATATCTTCTATATCCAACATTATTTTCAAAAATATTCGGAGGTATTATAATAATACTAGCTGACCCGGCAAACGTTGTTTTGCCATATAAATTATAAATTTTTGTCCAAAAAATAAAAATAAAATTTCTGGATAGGGCCACCCTTATCATCTAGGGGTATAAAAAATAGACTACGACCTATTCTCAGACCTACCAAATATACACCAAAAATTTCATACAAATCGGTCAAGCCGTTTCGGAGGAGTTCGATAACAAAACTGTGACACAAGATTTTTATATATTAGATGATTTAATTTATCTTAACAGTAGTTATCATTTGAATAGAAGCCGCGTCCCAAATTTATTTTATTGACGGTTGTCATGGATCTTTGAAACATCGATACCTTTACTGTTTGCCTAACATATATGGAACCTGACTCAAATATACTTGCAAAGCTCGGCCCTATGGGCCTTGGCTTGCAAACTGTATTCTCGACCAAAAAAAGTGCACTTACGACCCTTGGTACACAAATAACTATTTCTGATGCTGTGAGCGGCAGAAAAAGTAATATCTAATGAAACGCATATTTTATTTAATACGCCGGCCATGCGATATTAACACAACGTGTTTTTGGTGGTGAAATTCAAGATTTTTTTATCTTTATTTTGTTTTATAGCTAATTGATATTTGAAGAAATAGCATATTTCATTCGGAGTAAAAGCCACTTGTGACTCGTCTGTAATTGCCTACATACTCGTCACAAAACTATCACTTTTACTTCTAATAAAACAATATGCTATTTTTTCGATCGATCAGAAAGTAGGCATTTTCTGGTCGATTTTTCTATAAGGAAGTGACGCTATACAATACAAATACTGAAAATAACTTTTTTACAAGCGTAGAACAGAAAATAGCCACCTAGCCTCGTAAAAAGATACTTTAACACATTGCTATTGTGGTGTTGTGCGGATGGCTTTGCAGCCACAGCCATATATTACGAGTATAGATAGATAGATAGACATTGCTATTGTAACGAGTATACATAGATAATAACGTATGTCGAAGCAGGTGAATGTCCTGTTGGTATCTTTTGCGATTTAAGCAGGGCATTTGACTGCGTTAATCATAAAAAACTTATCTCCAAACTTTCTAAGTACGGGGTAAGGGGCCTAGCCTTAGACTGGGTTGAAAGTTATTTGTCATGTCGCAAACAGTATGTGTCAGTTACCAATATTACGCACAATACAATTGATTCTGTTAACTCGGCATCTGTAGAAATTAACATGGGCGTGCCACAAGGGTCGGTATTAGGTCCCATATTATTTTTATTATATATTAATGATCTGGATGGTTTGAGTGCTTTAGCAGATTTTACTTTTTTTGCAGATGACACATCCATTATACTATCAGATAAAAATGTTGATATTTTAGAGATGAAATGTGATGTTTTATTGGAAAACCTTAGTAATTGGTTTAGTGAAAATTCTCTTTATTTTAATGTTGAGAAAACACAGGCATTAGTGTTTCACAATAGACAAAAGAAATGTGATTATCCAAATATTCAACTTGATAATACGTCAATATCAACAAGGACGTCCAATGTAAAATTTTTAGGTATAAATATTGACAGTTGCTTGAACTGGAAAAGCCATTGTGAATTACTGATAGCCAAATTACATTCTGTAGTTTATCAGTTCAAAAATGTAAAAAATGTTCTAAACATGGCTCAACTAAGGAATTTATATTTTGCCGAGGTTGATTCTCGGTTAAGATATGGTGTTTGTTTTTGGGGGATTTCCACCCTATCAAATAATGTATTTTTAGCCCAAAAGCGTGTGATAAGATGTATGGTAGGCTTATCCACAAGAGAGACCTGTAAAAATATATTTAAGGACTATAATATCTTGACACTTCCGTCAATTTTCATTTTTGAACTATGTTTATTCGTCAAGAGTAAATTTGTTTCTAACAATCATCTACATAATGTAAATACCAGGCAAAAACACGATCTTTATGTGCCCTTCAGTAAATTAAATGTCTCTGTAAATTCACCCACTTGTCTAGGACCTAGGGTTTTTAATCACCTCCCTGTGGAAATAAAACATTGCAATAAACTTGAATTATTTAGAAAGAAACTTAAAATATTTTTAATTAGCAAAACCTTCTACAAACTAGAAGAATATTTTAATATGTAAAGTGCTCTGTGATTTACTTCTTTTTTTCTTTCTTCTTCTTCTCTCTTTTAGATATTAAGACTGACTATTCCTATACAATAATGTATCATATTGTCATAAAAGGAAAATAAAGTTTATTATTATTATTATTATTATTATTACACACACAAGGTTATTGTTAGTGATTTTTTTTTTTTTTTTTCAATATACTGTAGGTATCAGAAAAATAGGCATTGACGTAAAATGGAGCAAAATTGACTGAAAGGCCAGGTTATTTTTACCAAATTTATTGAAATAGAAGAAAAGATAATTAAATCAGTAGATGGGTATTCTCGTAAGGATAGCTCGAAAGCGAAACTAAATCACATTAT
This sequence comes from Rutpela maculata, assembly GCA_936432065.2. NCBI lineage: Eukaryota > Metazoa > Arthropoda > Insecta > Coleoptera > Cerambycidae > Rutpela > Rutpela maculata. The sequence continues at coordinate 57,201,418 of OW386287.2, read as the reverse complement.
TTGTTACGTAGTACAGTGAATGAAGGTAAAAATCAACCATTACCTCCGATTTCGGTGAACCTCCATCGATTTGCATGAAAATTTGGGATTGAGTATATTTTACCCTCAACTTCAAAAGTGACATATGCTCGACTTGCGCTTTTTGCATATTGGGGGTGAAATCCACCCCTTTTGTTAAAAATGGGAAAAATGCAGATTTAAGCATTCTGGCGTAAGTAATCTCGTTTAATTAGATAAAATAAATATTTTTCAATACTTATATGCATGATTTATGATTTTAATTAATTTTTCAACCCTTTTAGCAACCACCCCTTAAATCGAAAATCATTTTTTGTATTTCTGAAATATGAAATCGCATATTAACATTACACAAACGGTTTGTTTAATGTTTATGATATAATTTTTGGTTGACTGTGAAATTTCAACCCTTAAAAACCACCCCCTTAATGCAGAATCATTGAAAAAATTGGTTTCAAGAAACTTTAATCATTTGAATAATACATTACTGAATTGAAATCTCATTTACTGAATATTAAAGTAATTATTTATTTATTGCGAAATTTTCCACCCTTAAAAACTACCACTTGTCATAAAAATAATGGAATTTTTTTTTTTATCAGCTTTAATAACTTTAATTATTTAGAATCTTTTTTATTACTTATGATAAACTTTATTAATATATTTCAAACTTTATTAATATTATTCTTTCCACATTCCCCAAACTACCCTTCGTGCACAAATTGATGAAAAAGCATAATTTAACGTTGGAAACAATTTTTTCAGTGCTTATGTGACTTATAAAATAATTTTTAAGTGCTAATCACTAATAAAGAGTACCACGTGTATTTTACTCCGCTTTTGGAAATATACTGAAATATTCAATAGACACACAGCATACTAGAAAGCCCTACTATGTTTTCGAGCAGATGTTCAGAATTCCTTTCACTTTTTCTATCTTCAAAAGAAACATACACACACTCACACATGTATATTTTGTGAGCATGTACCTATCGACACGTCTACTTCTTACTATCTATCTTTTTTCCTATATATGCATACAATATCTCCGCTCAAAAAATTTTTCCAAAAAAATGTTATTGGTTTTTTTACAATAACTCCGTTAATTTTTATGATATCAGGTTCATCCAGAAAACATTTGAAAGGTAATTTCAAGGGCTATAAGATCGTATTAAATTTAATCTTTTAAAACCCTTATTTTTTAAAAGATAAAAGGTTAAAGGGCCCCGGTTACATGGTTCTCGCAGTAAAATTTAGGCTTTAAACGTTTCTATCTCTGTTATTTTTTATCCTACAAAAATAAAAAATAAACTAAAATCTTTGTTAAAAAAAAAACTCAAATTTCGTTATCTATTATTTTTTACATATATTTTTGGAGTTATTATCAAAAGAAAATGAAATTTACGAAAATTTGAAAAATTCTGATTTTTTAAAATCATATTTTTTTTCAAAAATATGAATTCTAAACCGGTCAAAATTTTTAAAGTCATTACTTATACTAAAATAAAGAAAGTCTTATAGGGATTACTATAAATTTTAATTTTTGTGGAAATGGCGTAGGTTTTATTTTTCACTTTTTCCTAAAAAATTCGAAAGGGTCCTCTTATTTTCATCATAACTTGCTTAATTTTGATGCTATCAACTTCTTCTGAGCTCATTTGATAGGTATTTCTGAGTACTTTGAAAAGTGTTCAGTAAGTATAGTTTATAAAATGCATCGTTTTCCCGTTATTTAAGCTTGAATACTTAGATTTGAGTACTCGCCGAAAAGAAATATACATTCAATTACCTATAGCTCACTTTGAATTAATATTAAAAGGTTTTTTAAGGAAGGGATTTATTCGTTTTTTTTTAGCTTCAATTTTGGTACTGACAACTTTTTTGTAAAAACTTATAGTTTTTGAGTTATTTATGAAAAACCGCTTTAAAACATGCATTTTTTTCACGAAAAATTAAAATCTTTGATCTTTAATAACTCAAAAAGTATTGATTTATTTTAATAACTTTATATAACAAATTTTGCTTAGAATTGGTCCCTCTATCGATTCCTGGGGTTATTTTTCATAAAATAATTTCCACCCTCGAGAAGGGCATCCACCCCCAGGGTAAAAGCGCAAGTTGGCACTATGTCACTTTTGTTTCTTGAGGTATCCTCTAACTACTCACAAATTTTCATGAAAATCGATGGAGGTTCAACGAAATCGGAGGTGAAAACCTTCAGTGACTGTACTAACGGGATTTTTCTCTTCTATGTGTTTATCATGTAGAAATTATCGTTGTTGTTTAAATAGTCTATTTACTAACATTTACATGGGTAAAAGTACCAAGCTACATGCATACAAAAATATGACACAAGAAAAACTGACTCTCCGCACCACTTCCGCGCTCTCCTACCACCAGTGTCGTACGGTCGGGAAGCCCGTAATAAATTTGAACATTATAAATTAAACATATTAACACTGGAAGTAACAGTAGTTATCAGCATCTCAACATTATTCTTATTGGGTTATATGCCGTCAGTACAATTTGCAAAGCTCAAATAAAAAATCTCATACAACTCATGTAATGCTATCATAAAAACCTTTTAAAAGTGTTCAGTTCCGACGAATGACACAATCGCCAATAAGGACTTATTAAGCTAGCAAAAAACGAACCAAACTTTTTTATGATATATATTGCAGTCAGCATCAAATTCTTTCAGTACCAAAACCAAAATTGATAAACATGTTTTCTAATGAATTATTTGAATCTTTTTGTTCCAGTCTATTGATCCCATAACTCTTCCACTGCGTCTAGTTATGATCGAACATCCTCTACGGCATGTGTCCAACCTTGCCATGTTTGGTATGCAGATCTAATAGTTCTTATGTATAATAAGATAGGTGATTTACAAACATTTACATGTATACGCATTGAACTTTTATGCAAAATAAATGGTTTTACTTGAATCCTTGTTTTATTTCGGATTTTAAATTTAACCTCTCGTGCTATTCTATTCTATTCAGACAACTGAATTTATAGGACCTCAACTCTGTTCTAACGACATCGATCATACCACAGAAGCTAACAAGAGGATCCTATAGAAGCGATTAGAAATTAAGAAAACTGATTAGAAATAAAAATGATGCCAGATAGAGTGCATCGAAAGTAGATACATTGGACAGCTGGTAGCAATTAACAGTAAGTATAGAATTTTTATGTTTCGTCTATCACAGAATTCCGATCCTAGGTCGTCCTTAAAAGTTGTGAGAACCTCCTGAGAGTAAAAAAACACCGTCAAATATTGAAAGCGACCTCAATATACAAGTTTCGTAGTGCACTTCAGGATCACGTCCGGAAAGTAATTTTAAACTAACAGGACTCGCCTGCTGCTCGTCCTTGTTTACTCCAGCACAATAATACTTTCCTGATACGCCATATAGTACTTCATGTCAATGGAAAATTATTCTAAACAGGTGTGATTTCTGCTTGTATGATGTTTTTCTTCGAAAAACGCTCGGACCCATCGTTTTTAGTGATAGGCCTAGCTCTAAAATTTTAAATAGCAAAAGGAGTTAAGCAGTACGTCATTTTAATGTAAATTCTCTTTACAACAGTATCTTATTTTTTAAATTTGAACTAGTAGTTTTCGAAATAATAAAATTTAAACACAGAACACTCATTGTTAAAATGAATAGTTAAGAATAAATAACACCAGAAGCTCTACTGTTTCCATCCCCTTTTTTATTTAGACACAGTGTGTGTTATGCCGAGTTAAATAAAGTTTCTATTTATTTATTTACTTCTTACATTGTTTAATACATTATAGTTTAATTGGTTTTTTATTTCATTACTTGTATATACAAATAAAAGGGCACTCATATATTTTTCCCATCCATTCAGAATTTCCTTAAATATTTCCTGTTCCAACACAGCAACTCCGAATCGCGTCGTATTTGAAAGTATAGTTGCGACCAGATGCGTAAGAGTTTACTTTTCCTTTATTGATATTTTCCTCATACCGCCCCGTTTAAAAAGTAGAAAAGAAGGACGTAGGAAGCAGCGAGAGCCTAATAAAAATCGGTGTGAAACAAAGATAAGCTTACAATGATAAACTGTATTCTGCGATGCTATGGCCTTAATTAAATATCAAATCAGTTAGGAATTTTAATATCCTCTGCATATTCATGTCATCCATATTACCTATACACTGTGTTAAATAACGCGGAGTTATGCCCGCTTCAAGAGCGACCGTGATTTATAATGTAATGGAGGGTTGCGGTGTAGTTCTGAATATCCGATAAAGTTCACTCAGCGGTCGGTTTTGGGTTGTTGTATTTGCATTCTGCATTTCGTGACCACTAGTTTCTGAAGTTGGTATGTTGATCTTGCCGATACATTGTTCTTACTTAGGATGAAGTAATCACTTGAGTGTCTCAAATGAGATTTTTTATATTTTCTACATACCATGGTTTAGTATCTTATTTGTAATTATTTGTATCTTATACACTGAAATTTGTAACTCATCCCATCAGTAGATTCTGAAAAATATAATGTTGGTGTAAACTTCTCGGAAGTCGCACAGCTATTAAAGTTTTTAGTTTACACCTGACCGTCATTTAATAACTAATTTGTAACTATTTGTAAGTTAAAATTTGTAACTTAATCATCGCCTAGTAATAAATTATACAGGCACACAAACAAACAAAAAAAGTGAATGACCAGAAATATGACTATCATTTCCGGATAATATGGGGGCACCTGAAAACGAATTTCATAGTCCCGATGGCCAATTTCGCTCCAATTTTTCGGAAATCACCATACAGGGTGGTCCCAAAATCCCGCAACGGTATATTTATTCTTATCAGACAAAGCAAATTAAAAATATGACATTAGTTCCCTTAGTGAAATTTTTCAAGCAATCGAATGCGCAAATCAGATTTTGGGTCAGGTGGCCCCCTGAGGGTGAAACAGGACCCAACTTTGAAATTTCAAATGAATACCCTAATTGTACTAACGCAATATTTTGTCGAACTCCTCTATACATTTCCTTAAATATATAAGGAATAAAACTAGACTGCAACCAACAGCTATTCTTCGGACTAATGCCCCGCCGAGCGCTGGATTACAAATTGCAAGCCTGGCGCGTCAAGTGCAATAACTGTGTACTGCCCCAAATCGCTAAAAGCTTCGATTGAAATAAACACCAGCCGAAAGACTTATTCCTACTCAAAGGAGCTCTCATGCCAGCCACTCCACACCACTTGTAGACTGCAGTTTCGAGCTGTTGGCTCTCATCAGTGTAAGGTAGGTGTGGAATGGCTATAACGAGACATTTGATCATTCTTTGTACATGACGAGATTTATAAAATCACGACATGCAACAAAAATCGTAGGCTCCATCCGTAGGCTTCAATCGAAGCTTTTAGCGTTTTGTGGCAGTACACAGTCATTGCACTTGATGCGCCAGACTTGCAATTTGTAATCCAGCGCTCGGCGGGGCATTAGTCCGGAGAATAGCTGTTGGTTGCAGTCTGGTTTTATTCCTTATATATTTAAGGAAATGTATAGAAGAGTTCGACAAAATATTACGTTAGTATAATTAGGGTATTCATTTGAAATTTCAAAGTTGGGCCCTGTTTCACCCTCAGGGGGCCACCTGACCCAAAATCTGATTTGCGCATTCTATTGCTTGGATAATTTCACTAAGGGAACCAATATCATATTTTTAATTTTCTTTGTCTGATAAGAATAAATATACCGTTGCGGGATTTTGTATGGTGATTTCCGAAAAATTGGAGTGAAATTGGCCATCGGGACTATGAAATTCGTTTTCAGGTGCCCCCATATTATCCGGAAATGATAGTCATATTTCTGTTAATTCACTTTTTTGTTTGTTTGTGTGCCTGTGTTATTAAATCATGTCTGTGGAGATATTTCAATAAAATTATTCTACGTCACTTGATATTTGTACGCATCGAGTTCTGACCATCTCTCTCTTCCGCCACTGATGGATATGGACTAGCTACCAGTTGAGATGAGAACAAGAAGTGAGTTCCTCACGAGCTCTGCTAACGATTAGACGTGCAGATGCAGGATCCAGAACCAAGGAAGTGTGACCGAAAACTGAGAATAATCACGTTGACGTCACTGTATACTAGTACGCACCGTGCCTGCTCATGACTCCCACTCTGCCTTCCTCTTGAAGAAGGAAATCTAGCAGTTAGAAACAAGAAAGTGTGGCAGTTCCGTCTGACCGAAAGACTGTAGAAGACGTGTTCCAGCAGAACCAGCAAGTAAGTTTGGTAAAACGAGTCCTTTAAGGTGTGCAAGTATCCGTGTTTCGAAAAATCACAAATCCAGCCTACGTCATCATCGGTGGCAGAAGGAATGGTCTCCCTCTCACTCTAGCTTTTGGTTATTTTGATTTGGAGGCCGTCCAAGCCTCTACACAGGAAGAGCAGTTCCCCAGCCGTGACCGCCGAAACCAGACGTACCCTGAAGTGGCAAGTAAGCCGCGTAAGTTACTTTGTAAATAATAGGAAATAGAAATTTATTCCGAATTGTGTGTTTTACTGCTGTATGTGAGAGTTTATTTTTCCCTATTTGACCCACTGGAATTCACCATCTCCACTCTAGGTACTTCAGCCCTACTGTATAGGCTGTTTGAGGGACGTGGCGTTTTATCACGTAATATAGAAAACTGGCAACCCGAGTAACCGACCCGTAAATGCCGCCGTTGCTAAAGTGCCAAAAGTGACGCTTTCAGGCCTTACCGGAAGTGCGTCACATAGGTTAAAAAACTTATATCTTTTTTCATGACTTCTTGCTTATGAACTCTGCTATAATATAATAATAATAAACGTCTTCATTTACCTCCACAATTTTACAGATGTTTTACACCAAGTGGCTATAATATCAATAACAAAAATTAAAATAATTGTGGCATAAAAGGGCGAAGTTTAGCTTCTGCAATAGAGTTATTGCAGAGTCTGTTCTACCACTTAACCCTGAATGGTTGTGATAGTTACGAACAGAATGCAATTCCGATAGTCACCGCAGTCTATCCGGCACCATCACAACCAACAATAATACTAATACTATTCTACAGTACATAGTTTTCCTTTTCTAATAGAAACTACTGCTACTCTATACATATATACACATATTTTAACAATCAGTATTTAATTAATTTTCCTCACATTGTGAGCTAAAGAGTAGCTGTTTGTACATATGATGCTTGAAAGTTCCTATTTTTAAAAGTTTTAAACAATCGGGGAGAGAATTGTACACTCTGCAGATTTGATATGAGAAACGAAGTTTAAAAAATTCTGTGCGATGTACTGGAGGAGTTAATAGGCCTCTATATCTTAAATTAAGGGAGTGGACGTCAGTACGAAATCGCAATCTTTGATATAAATATGAAGGACATTTATCAATAGCTATGTTATGATATAGACATGCTGCATGTAGCAACCTACGACGCTCCATATTTAACCACCCTATTCGCTTAATTTAAAAGAAATTCTCTCGCGGCTACGAATTCCATTTTTTGAATTTTGGATTTATACAAAATTGTTAAGTTGGATCCACAAAGGCAGTCGGCATAGTTTAATATAGAGAGTACTAAACTTTCGTATCATAATATTTTTGTCTTCTGTGGCAGAAAGCGTCTATTACCATATATAAATTTAATGGTTGCATATACCTTTCGAGTTAGCATATTAATATGATCCTCAAACCTGACATTACAGTCAATTACAACCCCTAGACTTTTAGATCTTTCTACAATTTCTAGTTCATTGTTATCAATATTTATTTTAGCGATGTTTTTAATATTGTTTCGTGTTCTTTTGGGTCCAAAAATGATAACATTTGACTTGTTAGCATTAATAATTAAACAATGATCCCTGGCTGAGTCAACACATAATTTTAGATCTTCATTTATATGGTGTAAATAAGCCGGTAAATAAGCCGGAAAAAAGTGTAAAATGTGGAAAAGTGGTGGAACAGCACCGTCCCTAAACTCCCAGGAACGTTTATCAGCATTGACCTCTGCATTACCTCCGAAAATGAGAAACTTAGGGAAGTTTGAAGTATCCCAAGAAGTAGCTGTCATAAAAAAAATTATAAAATTAATATTTCGCTTCGGAAATGGGTTCTAGGAGGTTTTTAGGTCGCTGATCACGAATCCGAGGTCCAAATTGCGGAATTCCATATTCCAGTATGGAATTCGTGCCATTTTTTGATGAAAATTACATTTTTTCGGGCGGAAATTTGAATATGAATATTGTGCCGCGAAAGTATGCTCTAGGAGGTTTTTTGGGTCGCTGATCACCATTCCGAGGTCCAAATTGAGCAATTATATATTCCAGACTGGAATATGGAATTGCCATGGAAAATTCCATTTTTTCAGGAAAAATTTAAATATTAACGTTTTTCCACGAAAACGAATCGATTTGTCCGGCTGAAATATCGGATGAACAGGAAGATGAAAGTGACACTGAAGAAGAACCAACAAATCCTGAATTATCAGTTCTCGAATATGATTCAGATTATGACTGATGTAAATGGTGTAAATTATATAAAAAAATAATGATACATTAATAACTATTTTCACACAGAATACCACCTTTTGTACCAACACAATAAATATATTTTTATAAAAATTGTTATCTTTTAATCACTTTTAATCACTTACCTCACTTGAAAGAAGTGCAGTGTTTGTAAAATTGCCATGTAAATTAATTTGAAATGCTCTTAATATTCATACACAACTTTTTTTCTTCAAAGTAAAATTGACTTGAAACCCGCTGAAACTGTGTGGATACACTGGTATGGTCTGCGGGACAGACAATTTGGGCGGGTGTTTTTTTTTTTTGGGGGGGGTTAAGGGTGAAAAACGAGCCAATCAGACAATTCTAACTTCGAATTCGTATTCAGCAGGTCAGAATCCATAAGGATACCCTGGTCTGGTCCGCCGGACAGAGCACTTTTTCTTTGTTTTGGGGATGTTCTTGGGGTTTGGGGTGAAGAACGAGCCAATCTGACAATTCTGACTTCGGATTTGGTTCCAGCGGATCCCAATACATAAAGATACACTGGTGTGGTCCACCGGTCAGACAATTTTTTTGGAGGTGGAGGTTTTTTGGGGTTAGGAGTGAAAAACGAGCCAATGTGTCAATTCTAACTTCGAATTCGGATTCAGCAGGTCAAGATACATAGGAAGACACTGGTATAATTCACCGGACAGACCACTTCTTCGTTTTGGGGGTGTTTTTTTGGGGTTAGGAGTGAAAACCGATCAATCTGACAATTCTAACTGCGGATTCGGTTTCAGCAGGTCCAAGTACATAAGAACGCATTGATTTGGTCCGCCGGACAGACATTTTGGGGGGGGGGAATGTTTTTTGGGGTTGGGGGTGAAAAACGAGCCAATATGACAATTCTGACATCGGATTCGGTTTCAGAGGGTCCAAATACATAAGGATACACTGGTCTGGTCCGCCGTACAGACCACTTTTTTGTGGGGCTGTGTAATACTCCACTAAGAATAGTACACTTTTCTAAGTTGGGCGCAGTGGGCCCAAAATTGGCATCCTTCTTTAAATTTTTGGGTTACAAATAGTTAAAAATTAGTTATTAAATTATGAGATGAAAAAAATTGAGTTGGGCTGCCGTCATAATTTAATAATTTATTGCTCGATGAAGTTGCAGTTATAAATTCTAGATTGTGGGTTACAAATAAGTTACTAGATAATAAAATAAAAAATAATTCTACATTTTAATGTCGTGTGAAATTTGCTTCCATGAACTAATAATGTATTACTCGGCGACGATGCATCAGTTACAAATTGCAATTTATAAGTGAATTAGAAATAGAAATAGTTACAAATTAGTTAATAAATGACAGTCAGGTGTAAACCAAAAACATTAATAGTTGTGCGGCTCCCGGGAAGTTTACACAAAAACCATATTTTTTAATATCTACTGATGGTTTGAGTTACAAATCTCGGTATATAAGTTACAAATTGTTACAAATAAGGTTATATATGATGGTAAGGAGAAAACATAAAAAATCTTATTTGAGGCGGCCAACTTCACGGACGCATCACTTGGCGCTCTGTAACTTCAGATCTATTAACCCGACAGTTGTAGCGCGAATTGCTTTTGACTAAAAAACGGTGATAGAGAGTTGCATAAAAAGTCTTTTGATGTTCATCCCAGAAAGGGTAAATTAGCACCCTTTTATCTTTATTGAGTTGAAGTTAGTGGCGTGGGCATTTCTGACGTTGTTTTATGTGTTTAAATGTTTTTGAACCTACTGTTAAACCATCTAAAATAGTCGAATGAATTATATGAAAATTTCTGAAGCCACAACTGTTTGAAAAAAAATGGAGATGATCTTATAATACAATAACTTGACCAGTTTTTAGAGTGATACATTTCTGGAGAGACAACAGAAAATATTTTTAAAACATCTGTAAAATAGTATGTGATTTTACAATGCATTATCACTAATAAGAATATTTAGTTATTTTAATAAGCATGTATATACTATACATAGTGTTATACTTAAGGTGGATACACCTCAATAAATTGCATACCCCTTTGAGTAAGTGTTCTATTTTTGTCCAGTAGTTAGTTAGTTTCGGCGATAAAAATATTTTTACTTGCTTCATTCTGTAAGAAAGTGATTTTAATTGTAGTTATTAAAAAGAAATATTCTACTCTAAAAACGGTAAAATTTTCAGATTCATTTGAAGTATTGTAGATTATTGAAAATGAGAGTTACTTCGTTGAAAGCCAACTTAGGGTTTTATTTGTGTTAAAAGATAATATTACAAAGCGTTCAAACAGAACAGCTGGTTGAGAAATCTGTTGCATGTCGCACCATTTTTCGTAGTCGGTACCTGTAAAAAGATTATATTAACATTTAAATAACATTTTATAAATTCCCCAAATTTGTTATTCTATATTTTGAAATTGTTTTTTTGTTTTCTTTTTAAATAATAAAATTCTATATCTATGGTAACAGAAATAAGTATATGTAGGCAAGTACGCCACATATTACTCCCCCCCATGCAACATAAAAATCAACCTACCAAAGTATCAATATCCTCAACTGCTTTATTAATTTTTATTACTATTCAGAATTGCAACAAATTCATTTATTTAAAATTTCAACCATTTGGTATATTCATCATCATTCATCATCATTCAAAAATGTATGACCAGGCTATAGATAACTATATTCTACCAAATTTATTAACCCTATTCAATACTTCCACTACAACTTTTCAAACTACATTGAACCAAATCGTTCAAAAACAACAATCACTCGAATCACATCTATCTACACTACAATCTACCCCAACTCCATTAATGATTCCTCCTCCAGTTTACTCAACTCCTTTTACTACCAGTAACTATTGTCAAAAATGTCGAAGATCTCGGAAAAGATCTCATTCAAACACCCGCTCACCATCTCGTTCCCCCAATCGTAATCTTTTTGATCCTTCTAACAATGCTATTTGTTATTATCATCAATTATATAAGGATCGAGCTTTTAAATGCAGCGGCACTTGGTGTATTTACAACAGAGACCATTTACAAACGTCAAAATTTAGAAATCCTTCAACGTCAAAAAACGAATAAGTTCTAATGTCCTAATACCAGACACTAGTATGCTAGACAACAAATGTCGCCTTTTCGTTTACGATTATTCCAACAAGTTACGCTTCTTAGTTGACACGGGAGCTGATTTATCAGTTATTCCCAGAAATCATTTAGCAGATTTTAAAAGGAATCCAGACCTTGTCTTAACTGCAGCAAATGGATCTATCATTCATACTTATGGTAAAAAATTGTTGCAGATGAATTTTCTTTTGTATTTAATATCGCCGATATTTCAGTAACCATACTCGGTGCTGATTTTTTAGTTCATTTCGGTCTGATTGTTGACTTGAAAAATAAAATTCTAAAATGATAAAATTCTATAGCTATGGTAACAGATATGTAGGCAAGTACGCCACAGTACCCATAAACACGCGCTCAGAAGTATTTTCGATACTAAAATCTAGGTAATATTTTTTCATGAATGGATTCAAGAATTCCAAAAAGAATGAAAAATCTTATCCAATGTCTTTGATTATACAATTTCTAACCTGAACGGAAAATTGTTTTAGTAAGTCTTTAATTGGTTTTAAAAACTATACATTTACGCTACTATGTGTATATGGACATAAAATTAGGTAATTTCTTATTAGTACCTACTGAAGTTTCGCTTGAGTAATGCCTAAATAATGAATAGATATAAGAATATACACATCTAGTGATGTAAAAAAAAATACCCCATAAAGACATTAAAAAATGTTAAATTTCGGTGTGGAGAGAAAGGATAATCGTAGAACAAAAAGAAGCGATATTAAGCAGATAATCTTAATTGAGATACCACACAATTATCAAATTGTACACATAAAACTGACACTAGTCTCGCAGAGAAAAAAAATCATATAATTGTGTTGTCATAGGACTCGCATCAACTTTTAAAATGTCCGTTTTTTTGTCAGTCCGTTCTTCTGTCCGTCTGCCTCTGCGTCCTTCATGTCTCTTTTAAGCTAAATAACTTAAAAGGTTTTATTGAAATTTGAACAATAATTTAGCGTGAAGAGTGTTGTAATCTTTGATATGACTGTCGATACGTTGGTTAGTACACTATGCAGTATCTTTGTGTTTATAGAATCTTATCAAAGGTGTTATATTATTTGTTGTTGCAATTTCCATAGACAAACACAATAGTATGGATTGTCTGCTACCTTGATCTTCAGTTCTGACAAAAAAAACGTTTAATATGGGGAATATGCTCCGTTTCTCATAATACACTATTAGCTACGGAAGGCGGCCTTCTATCGAATACAGTCTCTTATCGAATGATATTTTCGCAATAGGAAACAGTTTGTAAATTGTAATAATTTATATATCTAATCTAAAATATACCAAATAGGATGTACCTAGTACTAGGGATTAGATCGTGAATCCACTATTATTCATAATCTATATTAGCAATCTTTATTATTCTTTTATTCATGATAAAGGCATCTTCCATTGTGATGACTCAATTTTAATGTGTTCTAAAAATAATACATGTTGTTCCAAACTGCTGCTGCTATCTGACTTACGGTCGAATCTTGGTTTTAATCAGTTATGAATTAAACTTACAAAGCGGGCAAAGAATCATCTATTTCGACAGCATAGCACTTCAATGGCACACTTACGACCCTTGGTACATAGTGGTATATTAAGTATTAAGGTCAGTAAGTGTTCTTTACTGGTTGAGAATATGTTCGGAGATCGACAGAAAGTCGAAAATGTTCTTTCTCTAAATTGAGGTGCAGATGGCGCTGCGATGCAAAGAAATTGTTCGATCCTAGGAAAGAGGCCCATGTGATGTGACATTACATTCTGAGCAACTTTTATGATATGAACAATTTTCGAAAAATCACTGGTTTTCGAGATACTTGAACTTTAATATAATTTTTTAAGTAACAAATTTTATTCGATAAGTTCTTTGCGACATTTTTCATAGTGAATGAGGCTAATTTAAATAGTAACGAAATTTTATTTCAATTTCTGGTATAATCGAAAATTACATTATTATTTATTTTTTAACGGGATGCCCTGCACATTATGAAAGGATATATTATTTTGAGCATTTTTTTAAATGTAACCATATTATGTCTACAACTGTTAATAATACAGTTAATAAAATAATGACGTAGGTAATTCATTTTCACTTAATTTATTTCAAGTAAGACAAAGGTTGCGACTACTATTTGGAAATAAAAGATGTTGACATTTCTATTTACTCCTGTGGCATGTTTATTTGTATGTTCGATTGAATTTTATACTGCAAATTCGTTTACTATTTTAGTCAGTATCGTGATTATGAATTATCTGAATCGTACATTTCAAGAAAGCTGGATTGGTAGTAATGGTGTTGTCAGGTGGCCAGCTGATCTAACTGCTAAAAACTAAGAAGTGTTGTAAATGAAGAACTCATTGAAGATATGGCTGATCTTTTCAACAACATTTATGCTTTCGTGGCAGCGATGAATAGAGACACAATATTAAAAGTTTGTGTAACTGAATTATTAAAAAGGTATAATATGTGTGTTCAAAACGATGGAAATAATTTTGAACATTTAATATAAGTTTTTAGATTTAATTTCTGTCTGTAGAATCTATTGCATTAAGGTCTGATACTTTCATCACCGTCAATTTGATTCTATAGATAGATCCCATGGAAACAATTATTGATATAATCTTATCCAAGGAAATTATCTGGAGAATGAATTTAACGGGAGATTAAAGTATCTGCCCTAAACCATATTAAATAAAAACTGCACTAAACAATTATGCAAATGGTGTAAATGAATGTAGATAGTAGGCAGCAGCACTATATGCCATCTAGCTGCGGCCGAGTCGCCGTGGCTAGGTAATAAGGAGAACATTGATGAATTACTCATATGGGTACTTCACTTGTTTTAACATATGTGAGTTCTGAAAAGTTTATAAAGTAGTTGTTAAAACACATACATTTTCGCTTACATCCTCGACCATTTTGAATATATAACATCAAATGACTGCGAATACACTTTATTTAAAATCGCATACCCTCACTATGATAAATCTTTAAAAAATGCTAGCAGAAAATATTCGCAAAGTATTCATAGAAATCTCGATGGAAATATTTCTTTGTTAACCATACAGTCGAAGATAAGGATAAAATATGTTATTGGTGTTGGGTGTATATCGTCCTATCGTTCAAATATAGAGGGTCATTTGAAACCGACGTAGGTTATCAGGCCGGACGTTAAGGTATGCAAATCATTGGTTCCGAGGAAATGGAGTCTTCTAGTTTTGATTTACGATGTTAGCGAAACTATCTGCACAGCTATACAATGCAATCAGAGTTTCGAGGTCACAAATTAATTTGTTTTACGGTGGAGTGAGAGGCGCCTGGTGAAAATCTAATAATTCTAGACTTGTCCGGATTACCACGCTGCCGCTATCTGGATTAAACAGATATTTGAAAATACCTTCAAGATAGCATTGATGTTATTAAATTCAAGGGAAATTACTTTTATGTTTATATGTGTAAATAACTTTGTCATATTCTTCACGTTTAACGTTTTAAAATAATTTAAGTTTGAACTAACCCAACAAACACCGAAGATCGGCCCATCAGCGGGCCATCACTGGGCCAGAAGTTTCATTTCTGGCCCAGTGACGGCCCGCTGAAGGGCCAACTTTCGGTGTTTGTAGGGAATGTTCTGTAAATAATTTAATATAAAAACATTGAATCGCCACCGTAATAAAGGTCGCTAAACATTATAAAATAAAATTTCACGTCGCGTCGCCCAGTTCATTATAGCCAGGGAGATAGCGACAGATTTTTCGCGTTAATATCTATAAAGCTAGGTTTTTTTCCCATAATAGCTTAGACAGTATCAATGATGAAAGTGCAAGTCTACAAAAATGAGTAAAAATGTAAACAAAATGTTGAAAAAAGTTGCAGAAATGTATTATATGTACAAGATTGAGCATGCGTCAATAAACCCGGAATTCTGGTCGTGTCTCTTTTGTTTTGTATAAAAGACCAAAAATTTGATGGATCAGTTGTTACAGAATTTTGTACATTATTTAGGTAATTTCTATAGGCAATGTTTATCTGAGTCTTTATTACTGTTCTGTCTTTTAAATTCTTGAAGATAGTGCTCATTTTTTTCTTTTTTATATTTTGAACGATATTTATTTTTTAATGTTATATTGTTTTTAATTTCAATAGTATACCATTTGGGATATTTAGGTTTGTTTTTAGTTGTCTTATAATATGTTGGAACATATTGGTCAAGGAGAGAATATAGCACGCCATAAAATTCTGAACATGCCCTATTGACATCATCCATGCTTGATAAGAAACTCCACTCAACATTTAAAAGGGCATGAATTATTATCGAAGTTTGTATTATTTGTATCGTTTAATGTTACGTTTAAAATTAGAGCTGGATGATGTACGTCTTCTTTTACTAGAGGACTATTATCTCGATTAACCTCACATCCAGTATTTGAAAAAATGAGATCCAAAAGTCGTTCATTTATATTTGCTATGCGATTAATCTGCAATAGATTACAAAATGACATGAAATTTGATATAATTTGAGTTTTATCCTCTCTTAAATGTTTGTGGTTGAAGTTAGTTACGTTAAAGTCACCTTATATTAAAATATTACTGTTTGTGCCTAAAATTTGCTCAAGTAATTCAAAAAAGTTTTCAAACTCATCTATGAGCATGTTCGGTGGAACATAAATTACATATACGTATATTATTATATTAAATCTAAATGACACAATGTCAATATTTGAAAATAGTGTTATTATTGCACTTAGATCCAACTTGATAACTTTACACTCATTCTTAAACGCCAATAGAGCTCCACCACCGCGGGAATGTCCAGTGATATCCATATTTCTATCTGATCTGAACACCGAGTATGTATTGGGGAAGTATTCTGAATTAGATATTTCACTTGTCAGTCAGGTTTCGGTTAAGCCTATTATATTAAATTCATTGTTACTAATAGAAAAATAAAATTCGTCTACTTTTGTTCTTAAGCCATAAGGCAAAAATTCTAATTCGTAGCATTTTTCTAACCAATAATATTCAATAAAGACCTATGTAAGCCATGAAAACAAAAGTTATTGCTAATGTCAATTTAATAAGTTAATCAGTTAAAAATGCATGTGAACGCTTGTTTAATGTTAGATAATAAGTGAATTGTAAATTTTTGTGGAATAAGATGGTTCGGCGTTTAACAATGTGAGAAAAAGTGGAGTTGATTCGTTTAGTCGGAGATAATGCTGGACCATTTACACAAGCTGCTGTTGAATTTAATTTACGGCATCCTGACCATCAGCCTTTCGTTCGCCATAAATCGGTAGCAACCATCAATAACAGTTTTAACAATACAGGATATATGTAAGTTAAGACCAAAGAATTGTAATTTACAAAATCGGCAAATTGAAAACGAAGAACACATTTTACAATATTTTAGAGAAAATCCAAGATATAGCATAAGCCAAGTAGCGTTGAATCCAAATATTAGTAAGAACTTGGTTTGGCGTTGCTTCAATAAACAAAGAAAAAGAGCATTCAAGCCAAAATTTTTACATACCATAGAAAATGGTGATACAGACAGAAGATTGGATTTCTGTTTTTTAGCCCAGAGTGAATTTTTAAACAATATAAGTTTTTTAAAAAACGTCATATTCACTGATGAGACAACATTTGCCGTTTTGCCGTTATTGGGTTGACAAAAATCCCCACTTGTTTATCAGTACTAAAAGCAATATATGTCAAAAGTTAACATTTGATGTGGTTTATGGAATGACCAAATTATTGGGCCTTTTTTCATTTCGAGATTGAATGGGAAAGCTTATTAAAATTTGTTAGTAAATGATGGGTGTAAGCACGTAACACTATCTTTGCCAATTTGACTACGTTACCTCTTCGATAGAGTTTTGTGAAAAATATATACCGTTATTGTATGGTGTATAATTAGTAAAAAAGTGATGGTGACTCCATAAAAAGTGGGACACACTGTATACAGGGTGTTTCATCAAAATCTACTATCAATATTTTCCACACCAAAGATAATATTTGAAATATGCGGAAAGGTTATGAAGTACTTAACACTCACATGTAATTAGTTATGACATGAATGATTGTGTGTATTGAAGTTTTGGTGTCTTTTGGCAATGAGGAACAGTTATTCGATGGCAGGACCTTTGAAATTGAGATACCTGTATAGTATTTTTAAGTCCGAACATTTCTTCATTTAATTGAGTACTTTCTAAGTTCACTTCATACTTTAAAGACCAATCAATATTTTTCTGAAATGCAGAGGCATCTGAGAAAACTCGAACCTGTATAATATTGCAATCTCCAAAAATATTTCTTACGAAATGTACGTTTTGACTACTCACCGAAAAAGAAACCCTGTTTACGTTTAAAAAATAATACGATATAATTTTCTTCTGCGCCATTTAAGATTGGGGATTCTTACGGTTTGTAGAAAATTCGCTCGTATATTTTCCGCAAACGATATTGAATGTAGCTAAATGACCTTTAGTTTTTCAACGGCCGCCATACAATTTTATCGCACGCCTTTATTCACAAAGGAAGATAAACGATGGACGTTTAATAATGTTTTTTATAAAAAAATATTTTAAGACATTATGTAGGGGGATAAAACCGTTGTAGAAAAATGGTGGCACTTTTCTCATACAGTATATTTTTTTGTCACCTACCTAGTTAAAAAATGAGCAATGATTTATTACCTCTTACCTGCTTCTAACTCAGAAAAAATGTTTGAATATACTAATGGGAAACTTAAGCCTGATCCATTGTAATTTATATATAAAATGTCAACGCATTTGACTGGAAGTTGTAAAGGAGTTCATCGAACCGTGACAATATGCTTATTAATCACCTTCCTGTTAGATTTTATGAAATTTTTTAGAAAAATAAAAGAAGAATTATTAATATAAAGTAAACTATTTATTTACAATTAAACTGCAGTAAATTTATTTGGTTTAAATCAAATTAGTATATTTTTTATCGGACAAAATTTTTTAATAATCATCATAGAAAAAAGTTTTTGTACAAAAATTCGTCTCATAACATGCTGAACTCGAATATTACATAAAAAATATCTTTGTGTGTCTGCATATACGTATTTGTATGTGTAGACCATTTTTACTTCCCTCGCTTACTGAATAGGAAGTATTGTAATCGTAAAAAACGACCCTCTGAGATTTCTCCAGATTTTTCACGTTTCAGAATATGTAAATTACGAAAATTAATGCCATTTAATTCCATATGTGTCTGCTGGAGCTATATCTACAAAACCACTTGACGGAGGAGAATAATATTTGGTTAAGAGTCCCTTCTTTATAAATTTTTGATTTGTTTAAAATTCTCGATACTGTGGAAGTTTATTTATGTATTTTAAGATATTAAATATGAATCTGGCTAAAATATTTTCAATAATACAAGGTGTTTCGAAAAGATTGGGACAACACTTAGCCGTATATTCTTGACATTAAAACAAGTCGATTTAACTCAAAAAGTAGTGGTCTAATCTTTTCGTTTTCAAGATACAGGGTGGTAAAGTAAAAAAATTGTATTCGTAATTTGTCTCTATCTTGGAAACTATTGTACGTATCTACTTCAAAGTTGGTAACGATATGTTTTTCAGGTCGCTAATTACAATGGAGATATTGACGATGTCATATTTTGTAGATGGCGCTAGTTCCAGGACTTCTACGTGACACTTTAAGCCATAAAATTTTTGAGGTTAGGTTTTGGACATCGTCTTCTATTATAATCGAAACGCAATTTAGTTTCCTAAAGAAAAGGTGTACTTGTTTAAACGCGATAAAATGCATGCTTTCAAAGAAATACGAGATTCACAACTTTATCACACACCAGTTCGAAGAAATTCAATTATACCTAAATGCTGTTTCTTATCTAGTAGGTGTACGTCAAGAATGATATCTTGAAATCGTCAATAATGCTTGTTGTAGATACGTATAATATTCTCCAAGATAGAGACAAAATACGAATACAATTTATTTTTTACTATAGCACTTTGTATCTTGAAAACGAAAAGAGTTAGACCGCTACTTTTTGGGTTAAATCGACTTGTTTTGATGTCAAGAGTCTACGCTAAGCGTTGTACCAATCTTTTCAAAACACACGAGGTATTGAATTTCTTCGAACAGGTGTGTGACAAAGTTGTAAATCGGGTATTTCTCTGAAATTGTGCATTTTATCGCGTTTAAACAAGTACACATTTTCTTTAAGAAACCAAATTGCGTTTCGATTATAATAGAAGACGATGTCCAAAACCTAACCTCAAAAAAGTTATGGCTTAAAGTGTCATATAAAAGTATTGTAACTAGCGCCATCTATAAAATATGACATCGGCAATATAACCATTATAATTAGTGACCTGAAAAACGTATCGTTAGCAACTTTGAAGTAGATACGTATTCTAGTCTCCAAGATAGAGACAAATTACGGAAACATTTTTTTTACTTTACCACCCTCTATCTTGAAAACGGAAAGAGTTGGACCAGTACTTTTTGAGTTAAATCGACTTGTTTTGATGTCAAGTATCTACTGCTAAGCGTTGTCCCAATCTTTTCGAAACACCCTGTATAATGTAAATCATTGTAGCGAAACGATGAGTTTAGACTGCACAGTCGCACACACAAAATCTACTTATTTCTTGTAGCTAATACCGGAATGATTTTATTTTATATTCAAACTCAAAAATTTTCTCGATCCTCGATGTCGGAAATTTTAAACTGCTTTGGTCGAAATACGGCGTAGCAAAATCGCGTGTTTCTACGCAGTTGTTTACTTAAATATATCTCCAGATTTTCAATTTTTGTTAGCGAAATTATTTTGTTTTTTTAAAGTTATGCTAATAGATTTTTGCGGGAGTTTTAAAAAATATGTATTTTATTTTTAATTTAGGTGCTTTCACTTTCCTTCATTTAATAATTTTCGCAGATTAATACTTACAAGTTCCACAACTGCACTGGTCAGAGTGATGGTTAATTTATTATTTCACATAGATTTGATGAATTCTAAGAAATCCAATATGGCGGAAATTATGAATACAAGTACAGAACAATATCCTACTATTAAAAGTATTATAACCATTTCAATTTCACTTCGATCGGAAAACTTCTAAGGAAATCCAACATGGCGAATCTAAGATGGCAACGGATGACTACGACTATGGGGCAGTAGGTAATTATTTACGTTCAATGGCCTTGGGAGGTTGCAACTTTTGCTGTGACACTGCCTGTGAAGTAGTTCCAACAACATTAAAACATTGAACACTTCACTCGAATACTATTATTTGACACGTTTCGCCAGTCATGTTGGCATCATCTGGAGATGGTTAATAGTTTAGACGTCGAGTAAATATTATTCGAGTGTAGTTTTCACGTGTTTTGGTATTTGGTAAACTTCTTCTTACATGAATCCCAACACGGTGTATCCAAAATGTAGGCGATATTACATTCGGCTATCAAGACTATCTGCACATTTTCAATTTTACTTCAGATAATTTTTAGAGCAGTTTCATTGCTACTTGCGGCCCGCAAGTAGCAATGAAACTTCCAAATATAATATATTTATCTGTAGGAAATCTACTTTCAGATCAAGAAAACTGCATCGAAAGCGGTTGATGCATTAGAAAGCTACATGGGAAAACACCTCTAGCCGGCCGCGACATTACTGGTTGCACTAACTTCCTAAAAAGCTAGCTAGCGTTGTACTGAACAGAAAAAAAATCGATCAAAATTGATTAAATGAAACTGAACTGTGATTTTTTTTTCGTTTTCAGTCTCGAAAAGCATTATGTCGCCCTACGCGGCACAATTTTGGGAAATATACCATAATTTAACTTAAAATTTTTCATGTCACGTCATGTAGGTTAGGTTAGGTTGAGTAGACTAATATACAGACCCTCCATTGCGATCATCTGGTCTATTATGACCCACTCCTAATTATATTTCATCCAGTAGATTCAGCTTGTTAATAAAGCGGATAACCTTATTGGGTGAGAGATTGTCCAGGTCCTCTGGCAACAGTTGCCCTTTGCCAAAGAGTGAGATACTGGTTCTTTCTGCAGCGGGATAGGCACATAGAACATACTCTGCCGTTTCTTCCTCCTCCAAACACAGTCCGCATTCTCTGTTTTCCGCTATTCCAGGTTTGTATAGGTGGTGATTTAGTCTGCAGTGCCCGGTATATAGGCCAACTAGAGTTCTTAGGAGTAACCTATTTACTATTTAACTATAATAATAATAATAGTATTGTTTATTGTAGAAAATGATAATAATAATAAAGACAATAATTTTACATAAGGAACTTAAAACATAAAAATTAGTCTAAGAATTATACTAAATACTTGCATAGACTTCTAAAGTAAACAATTTAATGACAAAGAATCAAATTATATTATATAATGTTAAATATCAATATAATCAGTAATTGAGGTTACTGAATTTTTAAAATCCTACATTATCCAAATTAAAATTAGGTACTATTAATTAACCAATTAGTTAATACTAATTATATAGTTTTGCGTAAGGTATGTAAAATCCACACAATCACATTTATCTAATATTAAAATTGCACGGAGGGAGTTTCAGAATTTAGCTGTGTGGAGAGTTAATCAATTAATACAACCTAAAAGTGTTAGAGTACGAGTACTAACTCCTGATAAATACCATAATTTAGAATATCCTTAGTTTGAATTCTCTTATAATTTAAATATATAAAAAATATTAATTAATAAAAATTAGTAAGAATATTACTAAAAAAAAGTAAATAAATAAAATTAATAAAGTAATGAAATATTAATAAAAATATTAAAGCTAATTTTACTTCCACGTCCAGTGGAAGTATAGTAACGACAAAAAAAAATTTAAAAATTTTTATTGTCCAAATAGGCTTAAAATGTCATGAAACGTCGAGATTTTAAGTTTGAGCGAAAAAAAATTTCTGTCTGTCGGTCTGTCTGTCTGTTTGGGGTACCTATGTACAGGAACCAGAAACCTCAAAATATTCTTTTACTTCATCCACCCCTACTACCACCCCCCTATCACCACCCCCCACCCCACTACCGATGTGGGGTATCGTTTTATGGGTTTTTGGGGTAGAGGATTTCAAATATTATATTATTAAAGTTCCGTAAACAATTATTTACACATACAAAGTTTTTTTCGTTGTGAGTGACTTGGATAGAGAATCTGGATGTGGAAGTAGTGATTCCTTAGGCAGCGGTTTTTACTTTGAGTCAATCAGCTCGTGTATTTCTAATCGCCACACACTGTGGGCAGGTATATTTGTATTTTTTAAATGCTTGTAGACGTATTGCATTCTTTATTGCCACTGGTAAATGGTTATACAATTTTGAACCAAGGAAATAATAACTTTTTTGTCCTACAGTTTTATACATAAATGGAGATAAGTAGTCATTTTTATGTCTTGTATTGTAAATGTGTTCATTTCTCTTTAATAATGTTTTATTTTGGAATTGTTTGACGTTGCATTGGGTGTAAAACAGCTGACGAGGGTCCATTAAACCAGCCTCTTTATACAATAAGTAGGATAAGTATTTTTTTGTTAAGGATTCTTTTTTGTAGTACTTAGTGTTATTTTTTTTTAAATTGTTTTACCAACACCTCCCCAGCCTAAGATGCTGTAACTAATATGGGGTTCTACTAAGAAGTAATATATGGCTTTCAGGTATCTAATATGTTTGATACTTTCTCTAAGCTTTTTGAATGTATAAATTAAATGTTGCCGTCTTTTAGTCTTTTTATGACGTAATTTATATATACGTCCAATTTTAAGTGTGGGTCAATCATTATTCCGAGGTATTTTACTTCTTTAGTGGTATATATGGTAAATTCATTATTTATATTGAGGTACTCGAAATCTGGTAATATGTTTTATTGCATCTTAAAGGTAAGTAATACGTATTTTCCGTGTTTAGAGTAAGTAACTTATGATCAAGAGAATCTTTAATTTTTTTGAGATCTAATTCGACAGCATTTTTTGATAAATTCCTGAGAATAGCTCATTTAGGTATATGTTAAATAAGGCCCTAGCACAGTACCTTCTTGGCACACCATAATCAATTTTCTTTAAGTTAAGCGGTGCTGTAAGTTTCATTAATTTTGACACATTGTTGCCTATTTTTAATATAGCTCTTGAACAAGTTTAGAGCCTTATTACATAATACCATGTTCTCTAATGTTTCTAAGTAAAGTATGGCAAACGGTGTCAAATGCTATTGACAAATCTATAAAAATGCATACTCTCATCCAAGGCTTTGTACATTTCAGATGTAAGATGCAGTATAGCGTCCTGAGTGGATAATCCTTCTCGAAATCTGTACTGCATTATAGATATTATGTTAGATACTTCCAGATAACTACACAGTCTTTTTTTAAATTATTTTCTTCTAATACCTTAGAAAAATTAGTTATTAGAGAAATAGGTCTGCCTAGCTACTAACTTTCATTTTATTTCCATTCTTATAAATTCCCGGTAGTTCTTGCCAGTACTGGGGAATTTTCCTCATGCAAGGTGGTTGTTTTCGCAGTGTTTGACGATATTCCAAGCACTGGTTTTGGTCCGATAAATTTCAATACCGCGCCTTCCCTGGCTAAAGAATCGGCTATTTCATTGCCTTTCATGCCAGAGTGGCCCGGTATCAGACCAGACTCAACTTGTTGTTTCTGCTCAATTGGGTTAGAGCCTTTTGGGAGCCCCAGAACGTTTTAGAATGACAACTATACGACAGCTTTAAGAGCTGTTTGGCTGTCTGAAAAGATTCTTATTGATCTGTGTCTAGGATGCGTCTGTTCAAGCCTCCTTGCAGGCAGATCAATGGCATGAATTTCCACCTGAAAAGCAATCGCATTGTTACCCAGGTTCGAAGTTATTCTTACCTTTGAGTTGCAACAGTAGACTCCGGCTCCAATTCCTTCAGGGGTATTGGAGCCGTCTGCGAACCAACAACTGTCCGCTCTTTGTAAGTCGGTTTTACTCCGATTACATTCGTCTCTCCCAGGAAACAGAAGGCAGTTCATATTTGGTTATGGTAGGCACCACATCTGAAATCATTCGCAGGGCGTCGTAACTATCTATGTCATCTGACAGCCCGTTGCGCTCATATAAATCATATATTTGAGTGAATATAAATATAAATTCTTGTTATGTCTGTCATGTATTTAATATCCTTAACTGAACTGATTAAAAAGAATTGAACATTTCTTAAAATAATGCCAACTCTCACCAGCCAAATTTTATTACAAAGTTAGTAAATCACCCTGTATATCAATCTAAATGTAATAATGGAACAAATTATGAGACGTATAGCATTTTCCTGTATCCCTAATATTCATTTTTAGATTTCTGCCTCGTAACCGATATCTGAAGGCAATTTCAGCTTGGAATTACAACAGAAAATGCAAGAGCATAAAACCATTATTACATTAATAAAATAAAAATAAAACCGTATAAACAATTTAGTCTTTTCTGCTTCAGGCAATGTGGTTTCGCAGCGATAACGCCTTCCACGGCGGCGGGGCATGGAGTAGCCGTCGAGTATATCATATCGATTGGCTGGAGTTGGCTCAGGCGAGTAGTAGCAAACATGTCACCCCTCTTCTCTGCTTACTTTTCCAGCCTAACCCCAAAACATCTGACCCTGCTGCATTATACCGCCATCAGTTTACTCATAATCCATTACGTTTAGATAATTCGATTCAAACGACAACCCCGTTTGGTTGTTTCCATTTAAAAATAAGTGTACGGCAGCATTTTAATTCGGCTTTTTAACTTTACGCTCCCAAGTTTATCAACTCCAATATTGAAGAGCATATGCTTTGTAGATAGGCGATTTGTATTTGAAGTTCATAAAAAGCCCGCGCATATGAGATTTTTTATGCGTGCTAGTTTATTTAGGGTCTAGAGTTTATAAAATCTGAATATCAACTAATAACAGGAATTGCAAAATATTTTAGATCGTTGATAAAACCAGAAAGTGTACACCAAGCAAGTTGTTTTATTCAATAAATGCTATGCGTACAACGTTAGTTCAAATTATTATATATTTTTTAGATTTATGGTTAATTTTTTGTAATAGACAGTTTACCAACAGTGAAGGAGGTACAATTACAGCCAGTTTCACAATCGTTGGTTAACTAATGGTTAGGATTTGATCATAGGTTTACTATGAAAATCCGTTTCACAATGTCTGGTTAATTTCAAGGTCTTGGTTATCTTATGGTTAAGCAAACCAGCAGAATAGGTACTGGTCAACCAATAATTCGTGGTTAACTGAAAGTATATATATCAAGATGCAGATTGCACCGCAAGTGCAAATACAATTTTTTGTTAAATTTAACTTCGAAGATATATTAGAAACAGAACAAATTAAATGGACTATTTTTCCAGTTTGGAACATGGATATTTTCAGCAATTTTTGGGTATACCTACCCAAATATCTAATAACATTAGAAAGAAAAACAATGACGCTGCGTCTTTTCAATTATTTTAATTAAATATTAATACTTTATTATTTTCATGTTTTTTAATACCCAAAATATGAAACCTTGTAATTAAATGAAACAAATTAACGAAGTTTTATTAAATTGTTTTAAATCTACATATCCAGATTTACCGGGAGATTTACCGTACACATGCAATAATACTTCTTCAGGAGTAAATTTGTCACCTTTCTTATCAATATATATTTATTTTTCATTTGCGAAAATGCGTAGGTATAACTAAATTGGAACATTTGGAAAATAATACTCTGCGCAAATTCAATAATTATTTCTTTACAAATTTCAGATATACAATCTAATGTAATAACAGAGTAATAACACAATCATATAGAACATATTTTATGAATTACTAAAGTTAGTTTCTTCTTTCTTTTTAAAATATATGTGGAATATATGTCAAAAACTTCGGAAACTCATACCAACCATTCAAAACTTAAACTTAACCGTTGGTTACATTACTAATCATAAATTTTGTGAAACGCATATATGTATTTACCAATAGTTAACTTTCAAATTCAGGTTAGTCAACCAAAAAGATAACCAACGATTGTGAAACTGGCTGTTAGAGATTAAAGACAAGGTAAAACAGTGGAGGGAGTATATGCAAAGCTTGTTTAGTGAGGAAGAGCGTGGAAATCTAGTAGCAACTAATCGCATTACCGGTACACCAATTGCCAAAAAGCTGAAAATCAACTATAATTTGATTTATTAAATTAATAAATATATTTTACAAGAATCATTAATAATAATAAAATTGTGTACCATCACAATATATACTCCAAGATTATTAACGATTGCACTTTTATAATGATGATGCAATATATAATAGAAGATGAGAAGCAATAAGCATAAATAAAAAAAATTCGACCCTATTCTGTGTGTTTATTATTTCTTTAATAATATAGTAAAAATAAATTAACATTAAAGTTATTAGAAAATTATATAATAATAAAAACACTTGATGAAAGTCATTCAACAAATTAATATTAATATTATATGTACGATATAAAAAAATACATTATTACGGAATAGTATTTTTACAATTAATTACACAGCCCCAGAGAAAAAAAAGTGTTATGGCCTGTGGGCCATACCAGTGTATCCTTATGTATTTGGACCCTCTGAAGCTGAATCCGAAGTCAGAATGGTCAGATTCGCGTTTTTTACCCCACCACAAAACAAAAAACAAGTGATCCGGCCCGCGGATCAGATAAGTGTGTCCTTAAGTATTGGACCTGCTGAGACCGAATCAAAAGTCAGAATTGCCATATTGTCTCATTTTTCACCTCTAACCCCAAAACACATCCCCTCTAAAAAAAGTGGCATGGCCTGCGGACCAAATCAATGTATCCCTATGTATTTGGACCCGCTGAAACCGAATCCGATGTCAGAATTGTCAGATAACATGCCCAAAACAAACAAAAAGTGGTCTATTCGACGGATCAGAGCAGTGTATTCTTACCAAATACATAAGGATAGACTAGTATGGTCCGCCGGACGGACCATTTTGTAGGGGGTTGCTTTTTGGCGGTTAGAGGTAGAAAACGAGCCAATCTGACAATTTTGACTTCGGATTCTGTTTCAGCAGGTTCAAATACATAAGGATACACTGATCTGGTCCGCGGGTCAGACCACTTTCTTTTGTTTTGTGAGGTTAGGAGTGAAAAACCCGAATCTGACAATTCTGACTTCGTATTCAGTTTCAGACGGTCCAAATACATAAGGATACACTGGTATGGTCCGCAGGCTAGACCACTTTTTTGAGGGAATTTTTTTTTGCAATTTTTTTTCTTGCTACAGCGAGTTGCATTCAAGACTTATACTCATATGTTAAACAATTTATCGAGAACTGCGGCTTACTGTCAATCATAGTTAATTGAGACATGGGTCGCAGAAAATAAGTTTATTAATATTGACTTTTTTATTGTTGTTTTAATTTCTAAATGACAAACTTTTATGCATTTGTGGTTTAGGTCCATATCCCACACACTTTATTTATATTGCCGTCAGACATGCCCAAGTTCACGGAACGAAATTTTGATTGAAAGTTTTCAATAGAATATTTGAATATATGAATATTTGAAAGTTTCGAAAATTCCAGGAATGTTTTGGAACTTTCGGAATATTCAAACATTTTACTGAAAACTTTCATTTTTATCAAAATTTCGGGATCTAGTAAAGTTTAAGTACATCCTAGATCAATCGTTTTTTTTTTCACTGTTTTTAGTTTACATACCTACCTTTTATGTGTTGATATTAATCGAGTTAGGTATGGATGGTTACTAGATATTGATAATAAAAGGATGTATGTATTTCTTTATTGTTTTTCTACGTCAAATGCGGTGTCCATATTATTATTAGTCGTAGTTGGAAGAGATGTTTTCGGACATTTTCGGGCATGTTGCGTTCGTTTGATCTACTTCTGTTAGGTTTAGTTACGTTAGGTTAGTTTAGGTTAGGTTAGGTTATTGTTTTTTTCTTTTCTAATTACTGCTGTGCACCGGAGGTTGTCAGTCAACTGCAGGGGCGGCCCTAGGGCGGTGCGAGCGGTGCGACCGCACCGGGCGCCATCATGGGGGGGGCGCCGAAAATGCAATGATAGTTCGTCTGCGCAAAAAATAAAACCCAAGCACCTTAAATAATACCACTTAACCCTACAACTTCAATTTCCGTGAAAATATCTATATTCATTTGTGTCAGTTTTTAATTAATTTACGATGTAAATTTGACGTATGCGTGCATTGTCTGCTCCATAGTAGTTTAGACAAACCTTTTCAAACAAATATTGTTCCTTTTTACTGTTACGTTACTGTTTCTCATCTATACTGACCTTACTACTACTATACTAATCTTTCAGAGGTCTGAGTTATTAATAATAAGAAGATGTAAAAAATGTATGTTATCTTCATGGACTAGGAGCCCACCGACCAGTAATTGGGTGTCGTAGGTTTACTCCCAAAATGTGTGAATTGTTGTTAATTTGGGGCAGTAGAGCACAGAAATGACCATGCCCTTTTTTTTGGGACGGAGGCGTACGGCAGGCCCCCAAAGGTGTAAGAAATATGACTTGTAAAAGTAAAAGAAAGTCACAAATAAGTAATAGGTTTATGTATGAATGTTGGAGGGATTTCTTAATTTACCCCCAAAAATCATGAATCCAGACTCCCATTCATTTTGGGCGGTACAAGGAAGCGCTACGCTCGCCGAAATTTGAAAAAAAAGTCAGATAAAAAAAATGATAAGTTTATGAATGGCAATCAGGTACCTGGTAAGTATGAACCTCTTGAGTGCGAAAAGACATTCGCCATCTTTGAAAAGTGGTGCGAACGTCTTCCCTTTCATGATAGTTGACGGCGTATCGGCTTTCTTACCGCATGTATTAGTTACCCTTGTGATTCGATGAGTATCACAAATTTAAGACTGACAATCATAAACTTGGTAAGTATGAATCCCCTGAGTGCGAAAATATGTTCGCCATCTTTGAAAAGTGGTGCGAAGGTCTTGCCTTTCACGATAATTGACGGCGTATCGGCTCTTTCTACCGCATGTACTGGTTACCCTTGTAATTCGATGAGTATCATAAATTTACGACTGGCAATCAGAAACTTGATAATTTTGAACCTCTTTATTGAAAAAATACGTGCGCCATCTTTGACAAGTGGTGCGAAGGTCTTGCCTTTCACGATAATTGACGCCGTATCGTGGCTTCCTACCGCATGTACTGGTTATCCGAGTTGGGGAGTGAAAAACGAACCAATCTGACATTTCTGACTTCGGATTAGGTTTCAGCGGGTCCAAACACATAAGGATACGTTGATCTGGTTCACAGGCCATACCACTTTTTTTGTGTGGCTGTGTTATTATACTCTTCGCAAAAACGAAGAGTATATTGTATTTGATCGGCACATTTCTAAATCAGTAAATATCGCTCGTAGAGAAAATTGTTTTATATCGTTACGTTAGTGAACGAATTCTGAACAACTTTCAAAATGTCCGTCTGTCCGTCCGTCACGTTTCTTGTAAGCACGATAACTCAAGAAAGAAAAATCCGATTGCATTGAAATTTGTTGCATTGAACTTAGTGTTAGCCAGAGGAAGAACCCCATTGTTTTTTAACAAAATAGATTGGTAAATAAAAAAGTTATTAGTAATTTAAAATTAAAAAAAATATTTTTTACAGTTTTTTATGGTTTGTAATAAATAGAAACCTTGCGAAATGTTATTTCCTATCACTATTTTTTTTTTAATACATTTTACTATTGTGTGTTTCCTAATAATCACAATAAATTTTCTAATGGTATATATTACACTCATTAACAATTTTAGTAATAAGAAATGGTGATGTAGAGGCAAGAGTTTCGTCCGAGTCGATTCTCTTCACGCGCCGATTTACCGAAAATCGGATTTTAACGCCACTTTCGATCGGGGGTAGACAAATTCCTATTAAACGGTGCGTGAAATATTTGGGGGTTAACTTAGACAAACGACTGACGTTTAACACCCATATTAACTAGACAGTACGTAAGGTCTACTCCATGTCCAGGAGTCTGTACCCGCTCCTGGCCAGGGGTAGCGGACTAAACAGACAAAATAAAAAAATGTTGTACACAATGGTGATTAGGCCGGCAATCACATACGCGGCGCCGGTATGGTGCAGCATCCCGGCCACGACAATGAGAAAACTTCGAGTTCTTGAACATAAATTTATGCGCCTCATCTCTGGTTTGGACAGATACACCTCCCTCAGAGATCTATACGCAAATTGCCACGACATAACCCCACTAGCGGACTACGTCCAAGAAATTTCACAAAAATTCTATCAATTCAAACTGGGCGATAATCCGCTAACCCGCAACATAACTCGAATCAGACAGCATAATGCAATACTTTTCGATATTAGACACCCTCTACCATACCAGGCGTTGCCTATTTTCCGGCAACTCCCTTAGCCAAACTTTCCTCTACCATAACTTATCTCTACCCTACTCTTTACCTTTCCTCAACTTTGCTACTTTACAACCCCCTCTTCTTTATCTTTGTTTAATTTTGTTCAATTTTGTTCTTGTCCTTTTTGTTCTTTTGTCCATTCTGTTTCTAAATTCCGTCTGGCCCAAAAATTCTCTAAAAATCCATATATTTTAAACCACACCTTCATCCACCACACTTTCCTGGCAGGAAGACCAGGGTGGAATTGCTTCGAACGGGATTTTTCGTTAAGTTCTGTTTTCCCGTGTCAGCAATCAAAATTCCAAAGTGTTCGTCTGTGCGCGAAACCCCTAGTTTCTTAAAGTGCTCATTTTAATTATTTTTTAGGTATTTTTGTGTACTATTATTTATCCAAATTGTTAATTTTAAGCTTTATTCTTAGGCAGGAGTTTTAACCTTCACACTCAACTTTAGCTAAACCGGACCTGCCCCGCCCAGTGCGACACCCACCACGACGCAGCGCGTCGTGGTTGTCTGGCTGGCTCCGGGCCAGATTCCGGGGAAGCACATACATGTACTCTAATTTTAATAAACTTGTTATTGATTGATTGAATCCAAGGGTCCCGGGTTCGATCCCTCACATCGTGATTTTTTTTTCATAACAAAGTTGGTATCACAAAATTTAGAATGTCCAAAAATTAACATTATTTACAAGAAAAATGCGAAGAGTATCCTATATAATGTGTAACAATTATATAAAAAGCTCAGTAAATCGGCGAAGAGTATAATGCTTCCACTAGTTATTATTATACTTTTTAATATCATACTGTATAACAAGTTTTGGCGCCGATCCCATGCATTTTTTTAGAATTTTTAACATTCAAAATGTTTTTATTTTTTCCGCATATTTTGGTACCGCAGGTGGCTTTGCCTTTGTAGCAGCCGAATGTTTTTCTGGTCATAAGTAAATCCTGATTTGTTATATACTTGAGTAAAACTTGATTCAAATCGGAAACAAAATAAAAATGTTATAAGAGTGTCTTCATTTTAAGTGAGTCACGATGTATATTTAAGGAAATATGTAGATTTCGACAAAATGTTACGTTAGTAAATACGTCGATTGTTGAAAAATAAAGATTGTTTTGTGACTGTGATTTATTAGCAGACCACGATAAATCGCTTTGATAGAAATATTCAAGTTACTTAATTAATTTATTTGTTAATTATCTATTTTGGGCTGACGAATATCTCGTAAACTATAAAACATAAGAAGAAAATGAATATAGACAGTCTTGTAGGAAATTTAATTATATTTTATTTTGCATAGATTACCTTTTTCCGTACGACGCATCGTTACCGAGTTATAAGCGAAGAAGCGAAAAAAGGAACATTTCCACCCCCCTCCCCCTTACTGAAGCGGTTGGGCTACCCCCAACAAATTCCTGAAGAAGAATATTCTCCCATCTTCCATGTTCTCTACAACTTTTTCTTTGACTGGACTATAAGTATATATTATATTAATTACTTTCACATCCAGTGGAGGTATAGTAACAACAAAAAAAATTTTAAAAAATTTTTATTGTTCAAATAGGCTTAGATTGTCATGAGATTTTAGGTTTGAGCGAAAAAAAATTTTCTGTCTGTCGGTCTGTCGGTCTGTCTGTAACTTTTTTTGTGCACACGTTTACTCTGGAACCGTTTGAGATATTGACTTGAAATTTGGAACACATATGTATTTTAACGAGATCTAGAACTAGATTATATTTTCGATTTGTTCCGTCGAAGAGTTGGGGGGTAAATTGGGGTAAATTTGGGGTAAATAGGTAAATGAAGCAAGTAAGAATCCGTAAAATTGGTATTTAGTATATACAAGAGAAGCTAGGGTCTCAATAAAATTTTTGGTATTAGCCACCCCCACCATTATTAAAGCGGATGAAAAAAAATTGTGATTTAGTGTGTGTACAAGAACCAAAAACCTCAAAATATTTTTTTACTTCATCCGCCCCCACTACCACCCCCCTATCAAAACTCCCAACCCACTACCGATGTGGGATATCGTTTTATGGGTTTTTGGGGTAGAGGATTTCAAATATTATATTCTTAAAGTTCCATAAACAATTATTTCCACATACAAAATTTTTTCATTGTGAGTGACTTGGATAGAAAATCTGGATGTGGAAGTACTGATTCCTTGGGCAGCGGTTTTTTACTTACCGTTCAGACGTCGGTAAGTAAATTTCTTATCGACGAGTTTGGCCTAGCAATCAGTAAGTTAACATAAACTGCCCTCTTGGCAACAGATATTGTAAATAGACAAAGAAGCTCGATCGTGCAAAAAAATATATTTATTTATTTTTTTAATGTAACGAAAAATTATATTTTAAATGCAAGAAACCAAAATATAAATAAATGTAAGATGAGGATATTGTGGAAAAAAATTAAAATTATCATAGTGGACGAATCTTGAAATTGTGCATAGGAGTATAACTTTCCTAACTGATGATTTGCAGCATTTTTACAGAAAAGGTACTTTAGTTTACAATAAAGTAATTTTTGCTCAACTGCCAGATTTTATGTAAGTAATTTAAAAAAAAATACACTTAAAATTACTTTTTGACAAGCACAAATAATGTATTAAAAAATGTTGCAATCAGAATTCTAAAATTTGGGATCCATATCACTTATTGCTCACTTATATAATAAATATGTCTAAGCAGATATAATTAATAGGTTTGCTTAAAAATGCATTTTTCTATTTAATACGGACAGCAATAAGATCAATACAATTATATATTTTTTTTAAACAGAAACAGTATCATCTTGATCCATTAGCGCCAAGCTTCCGGAAAATCGAGTTGTAGAACTAAATAAATAAAAGATAATTAATAAGAAACTAATAAAGTAACTTTCTAATCATACCGTTTATGTATAATGGCATTTTCAACTTATTCACAACGTCTTGATAGGCAAGCTTTGACACTGGCAATGTTGGTGTGTAATGGATATGTGTTAGTATGAATGTAGGAGATGCTTTTCGAAACGTTGGGTCGAAGACACCAAGGAACTAATAGGAGAGAATTGGTTGGTCCTTGCGCCTAGCAGGCAGCCGCATGATAGATGGCGCGAAGCTATCAGACGTGCCATACCACAAAGGGAGGCCAACGAACACAATACATTTATCTCAAAACGCATCACGACGTCATGAATAAAAAAATGAAGAATATATCTCGAAAATACTCGTCCAAAATCTTGAAAGTTAAAGGAAAGGTAAAGAAAGGTCTTTGTTCTTTTTAATTAAATATTAGATAGATATATTTTTTGTTTGGAAAAAAGATATTTAAAAAGATGCAATTTTCATGTTAGGGGCCAGTTCCAATTTTAATCGTTGTTGTATTAAGTTCAGTGAAGCCATTATTCATGTTGTCATTTTCTAAAAAATGGTTTCATGTAAATGGATTGAAATTTGAATGATGAATGGTATTGGCGATCAAACACGCACTCAAAAATGTATTCAAGTCGCGCGCGCTTAGTTCGTTCACTGGTAAGCGAAATTTAGGGAACTGGATGTGTTAAAGTTCGGATTAGAAGTGACTTCGATTTTTAGCGTTACTTTACTGACTCAATATATAATATTTTTCATAGAAATGCATATCGACATTACATAATACAATTAGTAAATTTTACACGTGTAGCCGTGCAAACATGGTATGGGAATAAAATTCTGGACATAATTCTAGAATCCTGTCTCTTTCTTAAATCATTTATTTAACATCGGTACATTTCCGTGATTAAGGACAATCACTGATGATAAAAAATGAGCTACCCCCAACCTGAAAATTTTTCCGAACCTCTTCTCTATCGAAAAGTAGAAATCTTTTTCCCGGCCTGACATTTAATAAACAAAAGACCGACTGCTTTACATCCCCACCGAAGAATGGTGGATCCACTACGCAATCCTTGCTTTAGATTGTATAGATTCTGCTTATAGGCTCATACATAAACCGCTAAAAGTGGAGGCGAGATCGCTAAGTTTTTGGAAGCCACTTATCGAAGTACTAACTGCAACTACCCATGCTTAATTTTCCATATCGAGTACGAGTATAGTCAAACCCCAAACGCCTTGCGTTCGTTTCATAGAGAGAAAAGTTGAGTTGCGTATTTTTGTAAACATGTCGTCAAAATCTGTGTGTACAGAGTGTCGGGAAATACCAGTTACAAAGGATATTATTTAATGGCATTGACCAAATCTAAATTAATCCAGACACGCAGGTAAGGGGAGATGCCCTTCTTGATATGATATTTGAGTTTAAATTAAAGCCAGAATTTATTTATAAGGTTGCTGACACGATAGTCAGCTGGAAAAAAGAGCAGAAAAAACAGCAAGTAGTTGTAGTATGAAAATGCGATGTATAGAAAATACCTGATAGCAATGTCCATTTTATTTTACTCTACAGTAATATTTTCCGTACGGCGCGTCGTTTGCAAGATATGAGCGGAAAACCGGAAAAACTCCGAAAATGTCGAGGTTTTTTGCATTTTTCGACCTGAGCTGGTACTGCTACGAGGCAGCAAACTTCAGATTCGTGTTCAGAACCCCAGAAAACATTCCGTTGAGAAACCCTCTACCGGACTCATGTTACGAGACAGGTACTTTTGAACACCATTTGATCAGGCCCTGATCAAATTAGATTAAAAAACACTCTCGTAACATGAGTCCGGTAGAAGGTTTCTCAACGAAAGGTGCTGAACACGAATCTGAAGTTTGCTGCCTCGTAGCAGTACCGGCTCAGGTCGAAAAACGCAAAAAACCTCGAAATTTTCCGAGTTTTTCCGGTTTTCCGCTCGTATCTTGCAAACGACACGTCGTAAGGAAAATATTACTGTAGAGTAAAATAAAATGGACATTGCTATCAGATATTTTCTATACATCGCATCTTCACACTACAACTTACTTGCTCTTTTTTCCAGCTGACTATATTGTCAGCGACCTTATAAATCGGTCTAATTTGGAAGAGGTTATTCGACGCAGAATTTAATGCTCTTCAACTTTGAATACAATAATATTTTCCGTACGACGCGTAGTTTGCAAGATATGAGCGGAAAACCGGAAAAACTCCGGTTTTTTGCGCTTTTCGACCTGAGCCGGTACTGCTACTAAGCAGTAAACTTCAGATTCGTGAAAACATATAATCCCGTTGAGAAACCTTCTACCGGAGTCATGTTACGAGACAGGCACTTTTGAACACCATTTGATCAGGCTATAGGTTATTTTCGCGATTTACAAACACGTCGAAATACAATGGAGTTTCAGAAACAGACCACTTTTTCATTTTGTGTGCTTGTGTAATTAAACGTGGTTGATTACATGTTCTCAGAACAGACGTAATTTGGACTTTGGCAGAATATTTCGGAAATGCTGCTGCCGCTGTAAGACGTTAGGCGTTATAAGGAAAAATTCATTAATGGAAACATTTCTGATACCAACATTTTTTATGTACAGATAAACAACTTAGAGAAACAGGAAGTCTTAAAATAAAAAACAGCTGGCTGTCCAAGAATTATAAGAACTGTTGACGTTGAAGAAAAAATATTAGATACTGTAATCGAAAATCCTACGATAAGTACTAGAAGATCAAGCTTGAGAATGAGCACTTTAAGAGTACCACATCAACAACAATTGCACCCGTTGCATTATCGATAAATTCAGAAATGATTGTCTGATAGTATGCCAATAAAAGCTGATTTTTATGAATTATTGCTTGAACGAATGCAAAAATTTTTATGTAAAATACTACATTCACATGACAAGGCATTTATATAAATTTCTAGCCTGAACAAAATCCCAGTGCAATAATAGAATAGAATAGAATAGAATAGAATAGAATAGAATAGAATAGAATAGAATAGAATAGAAAGAATTTATTTTACAAAATATACTAAAAATACAAGATAATAAAAATATACAGTAAAATAAACTAACAAACTTCATATAAGTGCAAACCGCACTGTGCATGAAGGAAAAAAGTATACAATAGAACTTAAATTTTTAAAATAATTACAAACACTTTAAATAAAACAATATAAAAGTATTAAGCATATACATACACACACATATATCCATATATGGAAGCATATTTTCATACATTTATAAACAAATACACACATATAGACATACTTACACGTATACAAAAATATACACCGACAGGTTTGATTAAGATTAAAATATTTGAGTATGTATATACACTTTTAGAATTAAACTTATGTATCCTATTTTATGAAAGCAGCATTGAAACTTTAAAACAGACTGTTAACAAAAGATTTTGGGTTTATGACGGTGTGGATTTCATCTCGGCTGAGTGTTTCTAAAATATATTGTTTCAGTGTATGTTTAAATTTCCCAAAATTAGATACATTCTTTACTTCGACAGGTAACGAGTTAAATGCTCTAGGACCCAAGTAAGTGAGACATCTTTGTCCGCACGTTGTCCTTGTTTTAGGAACTATTAAATTATTTCCTAAGTTAAACCTAGTTTTTATTGTCTCGGTATGAGTACCAGGAGACCACTGGTATAGAACACATTGGTAAAAGAATAACATTCGTATGTCCATAACCTTTACTTCTTTAAATAGAATATTGGATGGGTAGCTGATATCCTTTTTAAACATAATTTTTAAGAGTCTTTTTTGTAGTATTTCCAAATTTTTCAAGTGATGGTCCAGTACTCCTCCCCATCCTAATATACCATAGTTTAGGTGTGTTTCGACAAGTGAATGATAAAGTATTTTTAGGTGTTTATTATCTAGAACATCTCTTAAATACTTGAATCTATAAACTACTTTCCTTATTTTCTTTATTACATAATTTACGTGAGTGTCCCATTTTAGTCTAGCATCTATTTTTATACCTAAGTATTTTATATCTGTTACCGGTGATATTTTAAAGTGGTCACTGATTGTTAGTTGCTCAAATGTCGGAGCAGATCTATCGTGTAAGTAAAAAGGTAGATAATTTGTTTTATCCAAGTTTAGTGTTAGATACTTACTATCAAAATATTTTTTTATTTTGTCTAGGTCACTTTCTACTTTATTTTTTAATTCATCCCAGTTTGGTGCTGTGAAGAAAAGGGCTGTATCGTCAGCATAACTTATGGTAAAGCCAGAGGTTTGCATGTCAAATAATGAATTAATATAAATTATAAAAAGTACTGGGCCTAATACAGTGCCTTGCGGTACGCCATATTCGACAATATTAGGGCGACTTCGTTCTGAATTTATCTCGGTATATTGAGTTCGGTTGTTCAAATATGATTTTAAAAGGTTTCTACTATTACCTCTGAAACCTAAACTTTCTAAGCTGCATATTAGTTGAGTATGGCATACCTTATCAAAAGCTTTTTTTAGGTTGATAAATACCGTTAAACATTTTTGTCGACTATCCAGCGCCTGATATATTTTACTAACTAAGCAAGCAATTGAATCTTGGGTACTTTTACCTTTTCTAAAACCAAATTGTGAGTCATTTAGTAAATTATATTTCTCCAAATAACCCACAATTCTAATTTTGATAACTTTTTCAAAAATTTTAGCAAGGTTAGTAATTAGCGAGATAGGCCTATAGTTTGTCACTTCTTCTTTTTGTCCACTTTTATATATTGGTTTTACAATTGACATCTTAAAGGCTGACGGAAATTCTCCTACAGCTATTGCTTTATTAATTAGGAGAGATAAAGGTGTAACAATATACTCAGCGATTTCTTTTAAGGTGGCAACTGTAATTCCATCTATTCCAGGAGTTGTTTTAGTTTTCATTTGATTTATTATTTTTTTTATTTCTGAGATCGTTGTTGGATACAAAAATATTGAATTGGTTTGTATTTTTCTTTCAAATGGTGTATTTAGATTTGGGTGGATTTTATCAGCCAGAGACTTTCCTATGGTACTAAAGAAAACATTGAATACATTGGCTTTCTCACGATCATGTGTTACTTTGTCACCTTTATCATTTTTTACGTTAAGTATTACCGTTTTTTTATTTTTATGTATACCACAGTATTCGTTTGTAATCTCCCACAAATGTTTAGAAGATAATTTATTTTTTTCAATTTTTTGTTTATAATAGTTAGACTTTTCATTTTTTATTGAGTTATTTAAGTCATTACTGAATTTTTTATATTGTATTCTCATTATTTCGTTGTTTGGATTTGCTTTTAGTTGACTATACATCTTATATCTTTTATTAATGTCATTTATAAGTTTTTTTGTAATCCAGTCTTTTCTTTTCACATTTTTATGCTTAATTTTTACAATATTTGTACAAGTATTTATCATGTTTTGCAAAATATGAATAAAATAGTTAGTACCAGTTTCAACATTTTTAGCATGCAAGTCCTCCCATGACAATTCATTAAGTTTATTTTTCAATTTTTTATAATCAATGTATTTGATAATCCTATTGTTTTTTAGAGGCTTTAAATCCTCAGTATTCAATATAATTTGTATAGATGTTACGTAGTGGTCAGTTATCCTCGTTTTAATAATACAGGGTATCGACATTATTTGTTCTTTGGGGTTTTTTGTTGTTCTAATAAAGATATGATCCAAGCAGCTACGACTTCCATTTTGCTCTCTTGTGATACCATTTATATACGATATAAAACCATGGGAGTATAGAATATTTAAATACTCCGATGAGACCTATAGCGTTATCGCTATAAATAAAATTAAAATCGAAGTTAATATTCGTATATTTGTTTTAATACATGTTCATATTTTTATATGTGATTTTGGTATTTTTTAGTATATTGATATTTTATTTTTATATCGAATGTTTTTTATTTTTCTTAGCGACTCCATGGAAACTTCTCCATTATGGATCGAGTTTTCCTTTTTGTTTCTTAGCGACTCCATGGAAACTTCTCGCTTTTGGAACTTCTCGATTTCCAGTGAGTGAGTCGCTATAATCGCTATATACACCCCCTCGTTAAAAAAGAAAATAGTCAATCAATCAACGTGTCGATTGCAAAACGTACTTCTTTAATCGGGGTAGGCAAAGTGTCACATCTGTCAACTAATACAAAAGCCGGTTTAACCCTATCAATATTGACAGTTATGACTTTGTCTCCTTTCTTAAAGGTAAATAACTTATCTGAACGAGATAAAACTTTAAACGGTCCTTCATATAAAGGAGTAAATGAACGTTTTAAACGTTCAATGCGAACGAAAATGAAATCGCAAGAGGCAAGATCTGAACTAACAAAAGTTTTGTAATTGCCATGCGAAGTTGGAGGAACAAATTTTAAATTATTAAAATAAATGCGTAATTTGTCAATGAAATAAGGAATATCTGGGGAATTATACGATTCAACGAAAAATTCGCCAGGTAAACGAAGGGTTTGACCATATATGAGTTCAGCAGGTGAACATTGCAGATCTTCCTTGGGAGTTGTCCTAAATGCTAATAAAATGATGGGTAATTCATCTGTCCAATGTGATGTATTGGCTATAGCTAACAAGGAAGTTTTAAGTGAGCGATGAAATCTTTCAATTAAAGAGTTGCCTTCTGGGTGATATGGAGTTGTACGTATTCTATGAAAACCTAAAAACTTTGCAAATTCATTAAATAATCTTGACTCGAATTGTACTCCTTGATCAGTAGTTACTGACAAGGGAACACCGAATCGACAAACAAAGTTTTGGAATAAAGTACGTGCAACTGTTTCTGCTGTGATATCGCGAAGAGGGTACGCTTCCGGCCACCTAGTGAATCGTTCAATCACCGTAAGAATGTAAGAGTTACCTTTGGATGGAGGTAATGGTCCTACCAAATCTATGTGGATGTGGTCGAATCTGATTTTCGGAATGGAAAAGTTCCCGAGAGCACTTCGCGTATGTCGACTGACTTTGACAGCTTGACAGTTAATGCACGATTTTGACCATAAATTGCAATCTGTGTTCATTTTCGGCCAAAAATAGTTATTTGAAATCAACAGTCTAGTGGCTTTAATACCAGGATGAGATAAGTTGTGAAAAATATCGAATATCGTTCGTCTGTAAACAAGTGGAACAAAAGGTCTGACTTTTGCACGAGAAACATCACACCAAATAAAATCATTTGAATCTGGAATTTGTATCTTTTTTAAAATGAAATTGGTTTTAGTTAGTGATGATTTATCTGACAATAAATAGTTGAGATTTGAATCTTTCTCCTGAGCTTCACTAAGCAACTTTGGGTCAAAGTTAACATTAAGGAAGGGAGAATTTTTAAGTTGAAGTGGTAAAATATCTTGTTTTAAGGAAGAAGTGTCGTAAATACGTGACAAGCTGTCAGCTATTACATTATGTTTTCCTTTAACATGTTGTATTTTACAAGAAAATTGAGCTATGTATTCTAAATGACGTATTTGACGAGGAGATCTTTCTGCTTTTGTGAATAAAGCGTTGATTAAAGGTTTGTGATCTGTAAAACAATTAAACTTTCGACCTTCAAGTATAAACTTAAAATGTTTAATTGCAGTATATAATGCTAAAAGTTCTTTGTCAAAAATCGAATAATTGGTTTGTGCCGTGGTTAATTTACGGGAAAAGAATGCTAAAGGAGCAAGAAATCCCTTATTATCTTTTTGCTCTAAAACTGCACCCATGGCAAGGTTAGAACAATCGACTGAGAGAGATAAGATAGTATCGTCATTATTGCAAGGATGAGCTAAAACTACTGCATTACTTATTGCGTCTTTGGCTTTCGAAAATCCGTCTAAACATTGATCAGGCCAACTATTTATCTTTGTAATTTTATCATGAGATAAACTGTTACAAAGAGAATATAGGGGAAGTAATATTTCAGCAAAATGAGGTATGAAACGATGATAAAAATTCACCATACCTATGAAACGTTGTAGTTGTTTGAGAGTTGTCGGTAAAGGGAAATTATTAATGACTTCGACTCTCTCAGTTGATGGTAAAATACCTGATGAAGAGATGTGATGACCTAAAAAGGT
This sequence comes from Rutpela maculata, assembly GCA_936432065.2. NCBI lineage: Eukaryota > Metazoa > Arthropoda > Insecta > Coleoptera > Cerambycidae > Rutpela > Rutpela maculata. The sequence goes on along the minus strand of OW386287.2, from coordinate 57,159,269 downwards.
TAAATTGTCAACTCCTAAGATACATTTAGATGGTTTAATGTTAATTCCGTATGTGTCTAATCTCTTGAAAACCTTTTCCAAATGTTCCAAATGTTGTACATCGGATTGACTTGCGATTAATATATCATCCAAATAGACGAAAACGAAAGGTAAATTGACAAGTACTTCATTCATAAAACGTTGGAAAGTTTGACCAGCATTGCGTAGACCAAAAGGCATGCGGGAAAATTCAAACAGTCCGAATGGAGTTGTTATAGCTGTCTTATAAACGTCATTTTCAGCGACGGGTATCTGATGGTACGCTCGCACTAAATCAATCTTGGAGAAAATAGTGCAGCCGTGCAACTGAGAGCTAAAGTCGTGGATATGAGGTAATGGATATCTGTCTGGAATGGTAATCGTATTTAGTTGTCGATAATCTCCACAAGGTCTCCAGTCATTCTCTTTTTTCGCCACTAGATGGAGTGGAGAGGAAACTTGAGAAGATGATGGTTTGCAGATACCTAATTCTACCATGTTATTAAATTCTGTTTGAGCTATTTTAAATTTAAGATTGTCTAATCTACGAGGTCGTGAAAAAGGTAAATGACCTTCAGTAACTATATGATGTACAATAGAATGTTTAATAGGTAAATTGTAATCTGGGGAACTAATTAAATTAGGAAATTGTAAAAGTAATTTGTTATATTTATCTGTCAAAGGAAATAATTTAAGTGAATCTAATCTACAATTGTCTAAAGGACTATTTTTAATAAAACAATTAACTGACAAATTAGTCTTGTTATCAATTATTCGAGCTCCTTTAAGATCAACAACTAAACCAAAATGAGACAAGAAATCTGCTCCGACTATCGGTATGTCAACGTCTGCTATATTGAAAACGAAAGGAAATAATCTACGTAAGTTTAGATTGACTTTTAACAATTTCTTACCGTATGTAAAAATGGTTGAACCGTTAGCCGCGGTTAATATCGTATCAAAATTCTTTTTTAAATCTGTGAAAGCATTGCGTGGCACCACAGATAAATCGGCACCAGTGTCAATTAGGAAGTTCAGGTTGTTAGATCTATCGTAAATAAAAAGTCGACGACGTTTGCTGTTAGAAATGTCAAAATCAGACGTCATAAAATTATCAAACTTCAGTCATCTTTGAGAATTATCAGATTTTTTACAATTCTTACTGAATTTGCACCATTCACCTCCACAACGATAGGCATTGGCACCATAAAGTTGATGGTAGTAACAAATAGTATTGTCTGTACGATCAAATTTATTGGAAACATTATTACGGCTGGGTGAACGATTGCGATTAGTGGTACGAGTTTGTGAATTGCTTCTACTTTTGCAATTGTTGCAGCATGAAGTAGAAGGTTGAGGCTCGAAGGATTGATTGGAAAGTCTGGATTCTAAAGAGTTTAATCGAGAATTAAAAATTTCTTGTTTTTGTAATACTTGATTAATTGAATCATGAAAAGTGATTGAAAAATTTTTGATAGTGGTAGTTAAATCTGATAACGGGGTTGACTCAGAGTCAAGAGGATTTTTGGAGTACGATGCAACCATTGAATTTTGACAGGACTCCCAGATCTGATCTGCAATATCTAGAATCTCTTTTGTGTCTGTTTTCCCTGAAGCTGTAATGGCAATATATACTGTTTGAGGTAAACGTCTTTTCCATAGCTTTATCAATAAATCTTGACTAACCATGCTGAATCCTCCAACCATATTCAGCATGGATCTATAGAAATCTGAAGGTTTCAGATCGCCCATTTGGGAACCTGATAACAGATCATTCAGACGTTTTTCCTCACTCGATGATAAACGTGAAATTAAAACTTTCTTTAAATTTATATAGAGATCCGTTTCCGGGGGATTAGATATTATATCGTATATATTATCTATCACATCTAATGGCAAATTAGCTATAACCTGATCATACTTTTTCTTGTCATTGACAATTTTTGCAACAGAAAACTGTGATTCGATCTGGGTAAACCAAATTTCTGGTTTTGATTTCCAGAATGGGGGTAATTTGACAGAGGTGACATAATGGGTTTGAGGAAAATCCTCGTCTGTAGGTTGTCTTTGCATAACTAATCGATTGTGATTGATTGATTGATTGATTACTCTCTCAGATAAAAAAGGGAATGTACTTTAACTCACTCACCAACAGATGACAGTACTTGTAATGTACAACTTCAGTTGATTGAATTAGGAAATTACCATAACATCTATTCAACTTTGGAACCTCTATTCAAATTTCATCTGGAAAATTCTTCTCTTCATAAAATGGTCAATTTATAACGGTAGTTGATATATTGAATCTCTTCTGGTATATATTTATCACGTTGGACATAAAATGATCACGTCTGGCATATATTTATGACGTTGGACATAAAATTTTCACGTCTGGCATATATTTATCACGTTGGAAATAAAATGATCACGTCGGGCATAAAATTATCATAAATGTCATATTCATAAATGTCTATATTGATATCCCCTGTAATTATATTATAATTGAAGTAATTTCTGTTTTCAGACAGGTATTCATCTAAAGAATTATTAAATTCTCGTGGACACAGTGATGGAGGTCTATATATAGCTAATAGGCTAATATCATTTTTGTAAAAATTAAAAATGTCTAATTTTAAAACATTGAGATTGTTGATTTTGATTATTTTGTATTCATAATTTATGTTTTCTTTAATGTAAACAATAACTCCATCATTTTTATTTATTTCCCCTTCGTTGTAGAAACCCATTTTCAACATACTTTCAAAATAAATTTATGTGCAGCAACTCTAGGGAATCAGTTTGTCAGATATTTCTCCTGAAATTTTAAATAGTACCATGTACCACGATTTTTTGGAAAACACCTTGCATGAATTACTAGGTAATATTTCATTGCGAAAGCGCATCACCGCATTTAATAAAATATTTAGAATATGGTTTAACAACCACTATAGATAGATTGGTCGGGGTGCAAATGTACCGATTTAGTAGCCGGCTCAGTATCCTGACCTTACTCTTCTTGATTTCACTGTGTGAAGCTATTTAAAATCAGTAGTTTATAATATTAAATTGACACCATTGAACCGTGAGAGAAAAACTTGTTGACGAGTTTACGATGTTACAGAATTTGCAGGAATTTTATAGGATATTTCCTAAATGGAGGAACAACTTGAACAATTTGATAACTATTAATTAGAAATTTTTAATCCAGTCAACGGAGCGCTAAAATAACCAAAATCTCTAACTTGAGTGCTAGTTAATGGATTTTTATGAAAACTTGTGTAATGTGTTTGTAATGACATTAATAAAAAAGTTAAAAAAAAGATTAGAGTAGGAAATGATCGGAAGCGGTTGAAAACATCCATTTTATAACGGGTTCCGTAATTTGTAGAATGAGGTCAAAAATGTCCTTAACTTTTTTGGCCCAAAATAAGATGTTTTTTTACTCTTGTGATTTTTTTCGAAAAATGCATATTTTTCGAGATATGACCACTCGAAAATTCCTGAAAATGGAAGAGGGGAAATGTAAAAGTTGAACAAAAATCTTAAAAAATTCAGGTCAATGTATCATCGAAATATAACAGTCTTATTTGCAACTTTTCTGTAAAGTGCGTTTTCACTGAGGTTTTCCGGAAAAACATGAAAACTGCCCCTATATTTGACATTGTAAAAATTCAGACGTATGCATTGGGACCTTCTAAATATCTTTTGTCTCTTGAATTTTTTTTTGTAACTTAATAATTTTCCGAGTTACACGCAGTTTTTAACGATTATTTCACTCATTAACGCTATAGCCAATGAAAGCCCGTTTTTTCACAAAATTGCACCAATCAAATGTCATTATTAGTGGTAATTCAAGATAGAAAGGCTTTTGACAGTACCAACATGTAAAATTTATCGCTCTAATTTTTTAGGTCGCTGCAGCGACAAATATTGCGAAAATTTTTTGACGTTTTGGGTCGTGAAATGTTTTCGGCAAATAGGACAAATCGTGCTTTTAAATGTTATCTATAAATATCTTCTCTAGCTTATTACTAATTGTTAACGTAAATTGTAAATTGTAGTATTGTATTAATAACCTAAAAAGCCAATGCTGTGTAGAACTTATATAGGTTCGGGACAAGTTATACACAGCTTTCAATGGCTTAATACCTAACGTAATTACAAAATAATTTTCACAACTAACATTAAATATAAATATCTACGAAGCAGACAAATCAGTTATTTCGTGATAAATACACAAATGTAGGTACTTACGTATGGTAATTCATCAATCATCACAAAGCAGCTAACACTTATTTGGAAAATCAAAACTCTGCAGTATCACTATATACATTATAATTCGTTGCACTTAAAGTCTCTCTACTTAAACAAGTAAACCTTAACTTAACTATTAAACTTCTCAAATTAGAAACAAGGATTAAATACATAAATATATATTAATAAACACTTTAATATAATAATTCAATTCACTGTTTAGGCCAGTTAAGTTAAGCTAGCGTTACTAGATGGCGGTACCATACCATCTGAGCCGGTAGCCTTAGAACGTAAAAGCGATAGATTGGTAATATGCAATTTGTGTGGTTATACCCGTAATGTGATTGGTCGAAGCGTGCTTTGTTGTGATGCCTAGTCCTATAAGTTACAGTACCTATGGTTTAACGTATATTGTTTTTCTTGATTGTCATAATTTAAACCTACTTTGTTTTTTATTAGATGAGTCGCTTTGGAAATGCATTTTTATGTGACGTAAATGATGAAATTGAAGATAAAGATGAGTAATCTCTAAAAAGTAACAAGGAAACGTCTGAAGGCAATTAATTACTGAATATAATATTGAAGATGTACTTAATGAATTATTTATTCGTGAAATATTCTCCAGAAATACCACTCGTGCTTCTAAATTTTATCTATAATTTTTTTTTCAAGCTAAGTTGCCATAAGGTTAATATAACTCGTGCAAATTAACAGTTTATTATCAAAGATTAAATCCCTCCCGCTAAAACGGTCGGGATATAATCAGATAATAAACTGTCCATTTGCACTCTTTATATTACCAGGCAACAACGCTTTCGAAAAAATTTTACCGATAAAATTTCAAGCACTAGTGATATTACATACTATAAATAGTACTACATTTCTTGCGCATTAAAAAATACATGAAAGTTCGAAAAATGAGCGTGATTTATATATATTATTATAAAAAAATATGAAATCTATATAGTTACACTATTTTTAAAGGTCCAATTTAATTTTCAAATTGAAAATGTGATAAAAGTTTTCCGGAAAAAATTTTTTTTTTATCGTGAAAAACTGTCTGTAACTCGGAAAATTAGCAAGTTACAGAAAGATTCCTAGATATAAAAAATGTTTAGAAGGCCTCAATGTATACGCCTGAATTTTTTCAAATTTTTAAATTACATATTTTTAAAGCGCTACAATTTCAAAGAAAAGGGTAGTTTTTCAGGTTTTTCCGGAAAAACTCGGTGAAAACGCACTTTACAGAAAAGTTGCAAATAAAAAAAGTTTTGTATTTCGACGATACATCCACGTGGATTTTTTCAGATTTACATTTCCCCTCCCCCACTTTTAGGAACTTTTGACTGGCCATATCTCGAAAAATATGCATTTTTCGAAAAAATTCAGAAGAGTAAAAACATCTTATTTTGGGCCAAAAAAGGTAAATACAGTATTTTTTCCCCCATATTTGACATAATTTTACAAGTTAAGGAACCCGTGATAAAATCATTTCCTACTCTAATCTTTTTTAAATTTTTTTTATCGTCATTACAATCACATTTCACAAGGTTTCATCAAAATCCATTCATTAGCACTCAAGTTAGAGGTGAAACGTTGACTGAACTATTTCTATGCTTAATTTTATGTACCTACTTAATATTTCAAAACATTATTTATGTAAAAAGATTTCTTAGTAAAATATTGTAAATAAATGTTGATATAAACGTAAATTACTTGAGAGTGGCTCGGTTTATCAACGTGCATAAGAATACCTATTTTATTTTTAATGAACGGAAAATTGTTTTTGTATGAGAATTTTTAGAAAAATGTAAAAAATAAAATAGCTAGGGGTAAAATAATAACAGCCATCTCCTAAAACTACCCCTTAAGCGATAGAAAGATATTGCAGAAAAACTGATATGGGGAGTTATATCCCTAATTACCTTATATTGACATGGAGGTTTTTAGACAATAGGAACCAAAAAATAAAATTGAATTAAAATACTCAAAACCGTAAACTAACATCATTAAAAACCCAATAGACCACCAAAATTAAAAAAAAAAAATTCCTCCAGAAATATAAACGATTAAAATCTGCCGGATTTTACCCACTCCTGAAACATGACGTCAGAGGGTGAAAGTCGAATGACGGCGTCAATCGACACCGATTCTGCTTTCGCATGCTCATTTGTCAGGAACAGCTAGCAGTGGACACAACCTAACCTAAAATTCGTTGGAAAAACATCTTCAATATTCTGAAATGTCACAAAATGCTACTTTTCATTCGTTCGTGCCGAGTCGAATTTTCGAATTTCGCCAAAACAGTACTCTAGCTAATTCAAATGTAATTAATTTGCTAAAACCAATTTTTTTAATTTTTGAATTCCGACAAAAATTAAGGAATTAGAGGGGGCGAGATTTGGGACATTTTTCTTTTTCGGTAAAATTTCTCCATATTGTCACCGGAATTAATCGGTAATTAACTGAAATCGATCTCATTTACGATGTTCACTTAATATCATGTACTATTTTGACGGTCCGTTAATCTCGGCCCTTCGAAACAAAGGTTTCTGAGAAAAATTATTTTTTTAAGATTTACATACACTCTATAGGAAAACGTGTAATTTCCTACATTTCCTCGAATATCTCGATAATTATCATTTTTTTCGAAAAATTTGTAAACAGCTTATGTAAAGAGAATTAATTGAGCTTTCCGTTTTTTTATTTTTTCTCTAACATAAAAAACAAGACTTATGACCGAATATCCGGACGTCTCAAAGCCAATCGGCGCCCAGTCTATTAATTAGGGTGAATGGCTAAAGTACGCCATCTGTTGAACACCACGCGAGACCAGTTTTCACCCGGTGACGTCACAGTGCTTTTCGTGAGGATTTCAACTTTAATTATTTATTGCAAAGTAAGTACTGCGATTTAAGGCTGATATTCGGTGTGGCGTGTTTTTATACATAAATACACACTTTTATGAAATAAAAAAAAAAATGGGCAAGTTCCCCATTCTGAACAACTTTCATTAACAAAATTTTCCCCTAAAAAAATGCCTAAAATAATGTTTTATTTTTTCCGTTTATTTTGGTATCGCAGGTAGCTTTGCATTTGTAGGAGATTAATATTTTTTAGCAATAAGTAGATCCTAATATGTTCTATATTTGAGTAACATTTTGTTCAAATCAGAAAAACAAAAAAGTTATAAGGGTGCTCCCATTTTAAGTCGATCACACTGTATAAATAAATCTGACAATACTTAATCGCTTTAAAAATGTCGGTACATATTCTAAAAACACAACGTAAACTTTACAAGCTACAAATTCTTTCAAAATGTTTCTCAGATTTCTCAACCTATCTGAATATATAAAATGTTATCACGTTTCTCTCCGTTAAAATTAGATCGTGAATATAGTGGCGAATTTTCCATTTACTTTATTGTACACTTGTACAGGTTGCTGCTATTAAGGTCAATTTTAGCAGACCATCCACGTTGAGGAGTTACCCCTAGGGTGATCAGTCACTGCTGTCCAAATGCGGCAAAAACTGACTCAAGAAAGACCGAGAACATTGAGATTATTGATTTTATGTCAGCTAAAATGAACATTCACAAGACATTCAGAGAAAAATGATAAGAAGAATATATATTTAGGAATTTTCATTATATTGTTATGATTAATCTTCTCAAACTATTTTTAAAATACACTACTAACTCATAGAAATATTAAATAAAAAATACGAATGAATTTTAATATTTTTACCTAACTATTATTTTATGTAGAGAAAATCTGCTATAAACGATAAACTCATGGTTAGAAAAATATCGAAAAAGCGTTGCATTCGAGATGAGACTCGAAACAAAACTACGGAACGGATCGACACGAGATCTTGACTTTTTTAAACAAAATTTTAGTTACTTTTTCTTCTTTAATTTTGAACATTCACCACGTTTACACGAAGATGTTAAAAGTTCTATCGTCGATGTTAGTAGTAGTTTTTAAGAGCGTTTATGCTCGTTAAGATTCATTTTGGATTTATCCACCAGATGTCAGTCCGTTACTAAGGTTGTTAGTTGAAATTCTGATTTGATTTTAAATTGTTTACAATCAACCAATCAGATGTATTCTGTGTATATTTTTTTAGGTTAGATGACAGACCTGACATGCGCCGTAGCGCACACTAAAGCCGGCTAAAGCGTTTACGCGTAGTGCTTAACTCAGTTTTGCTTAGTTTTTTTTTTTAACTGTTTAACGTCGGCCTATTTCCGCTACCAGGGCCTATCACCGACGCCAGGAGACGAGCTACCCCCAACCTGGAAATTTTGCCGAACCTCTTCCCTTAAGAAGAGTAGGGATCTTTTACTTGCCTAACATTTAATAGACAAGGGACCGCCTGCTTTACATCCCCTCCGAAGGATGGTATATCCACTACGCAATCCTCGTCTGAAATTACGTAGCTTCCGAGTATACACTGATATACAAGCCTCTAGAAGGTGGGACGAGAACGCTGTATTTCCCAAGATGGGTACCCCATCCAAGTACTAACCGCGCTCGACGTTGCTTCAATGGAATATCGACTGATATTCACATTGAAGTCGCCTCTACGCTCGCCCCCGTTTTGCTTAGTTAGATGTGTTAACTTAACAAATTTAGTAAGGCTTGACAACACTACGCTAAGTAATATTAAGACGCGTTTACGCGCAAGAATTTCAATGTTAAGACCATTCTTAACAGTTTTAACGTTAGCCTAACTCTTAGCGTAAACGTGGTGATTATTTCAATTTCATTAATAATTTATCAAAAAGTACAAATAGAGAATAAGTTGTTCACTTAACTTATTAACGGTAGTAGAATATGGAGTTAACATTAAATTAGAAGCGGGAAATTTTATTCATTATTTGTCACGGTGTGCTAGAACCAAATTTAAACCAAAGTTGATGCCACTCGGATTTGGATTTTTTTATTTATACATTCTTGGATGTATGTGGAACCAATTTCCACGATATTTAAAATCATTCATCGCATTCATATGTATTTGATAAGGATACACTGGTCCGAAAAACTGAAAAACTAGCCAATCTGACAATTCTGACTTCGGATTCGGTTTCAGCGGGTCCAAATACATAAGGATACACTGGTCTGGTCCACAGGCCAGACCACTTTTTTTTTGTTTGGCTGTCATTAAACAAAAGAAGTAAAAAATACTTGTAAAAAAAATGTCTACGATGAATGATTTTAAATATCCATCCAAGAATGTGTAAAAAAATAATCCGAGTGGCATCAACTTTGATTTAAATTTGGTTGTAGCACACCGTGTGGTCATACAAAATATTGGGATAAAGACAGATGGCCAACAAACATATGTACAAGAATAATTTAATTCTGCACTCTAAAAAGTCAACAATGCATTTACATTAAGTATTGATGTAAATTTGACATGCATGTTTACAGAAAATCTGTAAATATAATAATTTTGGAAAAATTGTGTAGAAACATTGAAATATACTTATTTAACATTTACGTAATTCCTTAAAACAGCGAATTTTACATTAAATAATCGTAGTATTTTACAGTACTTTTCCATTTCACTTGTAACTTTACAACCTATATTGCTGGCAATCAGTAGCCCATTTTAAATACCGGAATTTTGTAATATTCCTTTTTACAGTGTATACACTATGTGCAAAATTTATTATCGGTTATTTTGGAAATAAATTATTAATATTTAAAAAACACCTAATATTTTCCATGTCATATATATGATATTATTATTTTAGGCTCTGGTGAAATTTAATAACTAATCCAAACATGTCAGCTGATATAATAGAGTTTTGTTGTAACTTAGTTCAAAATAACCACGAAATGTTGCTAACCATATACAGGGTGATTAATGATGGATGGAGTATTAGAAGTCTGTGGAGAACGGGTAAACATATCCTTTTGAATATTTGGGTACTAAGGTGACAGAGTATGCTCTGTCAGCCTAAAATATTATCGACAGCACGCCGTTGCCAATTGTAGGCAAAACTGGCAACATCTTCGTTATTAAATGGAACGTATTTCTAAGGCATATTTATAAATAAATGCTTATAAATCGAAAACGCTCCTATAGGTATACTATACATAGCTGAATAGCAAAATTAGATCAGGTTACTGAATTAGTAATAACATACAGGGCATTCCATTTTAAAAAATGATTTTCTCCCACTTTTATAAGTCATTTAAAGAAAGTTATTTCTAATCTACCCTAATGGTAACCGACAGTTCAGCCTATGTTTGTTTTTTGGTAGGCAGATAACATGATTTATTAGAAATCAGATTTTGCGCAATAAATCTGGAAATTAATTAATATCTCTGAAACGGCTTGAGATAGGTATAGGAATCTATTAACAAAAGTTACTCAGATTTGGGCGTAAATTCTGAAAACAGAAAAACATACAGAATGCTCCTTTTAAAATAACGAAGTTGTTGCCAGTTTTACCTACAATTGGCAATGCCGCGCTATTGATAATATTTTAGGCTGACAGAGTATACTCTATTACCTTGGCACTAACATTTTCAAAAGGATATGTTTACCCGTTTTCCACATACTTCCAATACTCCATCCACCATGCATCACCATGTGTCTACAAAATTGTATAATAATACAAAAAAATTTAAATAACGAGCAAGTTTCTACCCTGCCTCTAGGCAGCTATCAACTCAAAAGCCACTAATTCGGAAGCACATCCCACATCACTATTTTCTTGTAGTTTTTACATAATAATTTCATTTTGTTTAATCGCCACCTGTCATAGTTGTCAAACTTCCAACGATTCTCTTCAAAAAGGAGAGGGATGCGTGTTACAACCAATACAAATAATAATCTTATTAGGATAGATTGACATATTAGATTACCAGACTGCGATTCCATAGAGGAGAATTAAAAGTAAAAGTTTCACACTCTTAATAGCTAACGAAATATGCAGATAGAGAAATAATATTATTTACGAGCTGAGATGCAAAATGCATTAACTTGTGAACACAGTATATGAAAATTTATAATGTAATAAATCTGACCGTTGATATGAAATAAGGAGGGCGTCTTAATACCTGACACGCAATGCCTATTATATTAATTTGACGAGGGTATATCAAACTTGCTCAGAAATCAAATAATATATAAGCTTTTTTCTTGTAATTCTATCTACCCAAGTCTATCTTGGAAACGTCTATCAACTGTCAATGAATTCGCTCCTGGACATGATAATTTCGAAACAAATTGAGACTTTGTCTTGAATTTCGACACAGATGTTGTCTGAAAGAACAAAACTCATAATTTTTTAAACATATTTTAGATAATAAAAAATCTTACAGGATATACGGAATAACGAAGGAATAACGATGCCTTAATAAAGAATTTATGAGAGATTATGATAGCTTCAGTGTTGCTCCAAAAAAAAATGTTGAAAATGTGTGATATTTTATTTATATATTTAAAAGAGAAGCCGTTTTCTTTTCCGGCTTCGCCAGCGGCTCCCACTTGACCGATTTTGATGATTTTTATTTTAAAATAAAGTTCTTTACCCACAGATGTGTCATCACTAATTTTTATTTTCTTAAATTATTATTTTTATACATAAAAACGAAATAGAAGTTGAAATAAATAAATAAATTTCATCGCTCGAATTATAACATACTGATGGCCCCTACTACATCAAACTGCGCATGTAGAGGCCGCAGTTGGCCGAGGAGATACAAATAAATCAGTCAGAGTCAGCGTGTGTGTATCGCATATCGCATATTCAGTCGAGAACGAATTCGAATTAATTACACAGCCACACAAAAAAAAAGTTCTGTGCAGTGGATCCCAGGGTATCGATTCGATGTATTTTTTTACGCCGAATCCAGATTTCGAAACTCCATGACGATTGACCGTGTCAATTTTTTTTATGGGCGAAAAACTTGAGCTCTTTAATAAATAAGCTTTTCCATGGAAAATAATGACTGAGTACACCAAAAATTACATTCCCAGGTACTTTTCGGTGCTGGATCCGACTCAGGAGATGAAGAAACTTGAAACCTCTGGCGGAAATCATCTAATCCGCAGATAAGAGCTTGCTTTGCCTTTACCTAGTCCTTTTAGGTAAACCAGAAAAAGGCAAAAGGCCCAAAAGTTCTTCGACTGGACCGCAAGACATATCCCCCCCCCCCATTTCGAGGGCGGGGAACACGACGATGATAATATTTTCCGATTAGATGATTTCCGCCAGTACCCGTAAATCGGAAAAACCATCCCTTTTTCCGATTTTCCGGTACTAGGCATTTTTTTATTGGAAAATTTTATTAACGAAAGTTGTTCAGAATTGTCCAAAAACAAGTCCAAAATTAAATCAAAATTGAAAAATACTGAAATTTTGTACAAATATTGTCCAAGTCCAAAAATATCATTTAAATGGATTTCTTGATTAAATAATTCATGATGATTTTGTTTGAAATTAAACCCAAGCTGTCAGATAGTTGTCAAGTAATTAGTAGTAGTCTTTTTTATATTTTTTAGATTTAGCAATTTTTTAAATTTTTCAATTTTTTTATTTTGATGAAAAATTGGATATTGGGTTTTTGAACAATTTTCGTTAATAAAATTTTCCGACGAAAAAATGCCTAGCACCATAAAATCGGAAAAAGTGGTGGTTTTTCCGGTTTAGGAGTAGACGTTGGAGGGTAGGTCGGAGAATATTGTCACCATCATATTCCCCTCCTTCTAAAATGGGGGAAGATGTCTTGCGGTCCAGTCGCAGAACTTTTGGGCTTTTCGCATTTTTCTGGTTTACCTCAAGGGACTAGATACTCAAAGAAAGCTCTTATTTACGAATTAGATGATTTCCGCCAGAGGTTTCAAGGTTATTCATCTCCTGAGTCGGATCCAGCACCGAAAAATACCTGGGAATGTTATTTTTGGTGTACTCAATGATTTTCCTTGGAAAAGCCTATTTATTACGTGTGTATCCTCCTTATCCAAAATCGCTGAATTTTTTGCCCATAAAAACGGTCAATCGTCCTGGGGTTTCGAAATTTGGATTCGTCGTAAAAAAATAAGAAATTTATAAGAAAAGCAAGTTATATTCCACATGTATACTATACTTTAATGAAATACTAAATGTTCGTTCACTTTATCGGCAATCTGCTCATATGTACACATATGTAATAAATTAAGAAATTATGTAACCCATAAATGAGTACCTAAGATGCAAAACACTGCATTTGCAGGATAAGTGAATTTCAGAAAAATGCAATAAACTCTCATTAGTTTATTTTTGGATAAATTTTCAAAATTATTGTATATAACTAATATTTGGTGAATTGATGTTTACAAAACTTAATAAATTTCCTTCAAAATTACGTAGTTTATAAAATAATTACAGTTGAAAGATTCAAAAACATAGTTTTGCATCTGTCTCACTCAAAGACCAAGCTTTGCAATTGAAAAGGGCAAATACCAGCAAAATAAAAAAAAAGCTTTGAAGGTAAGGTTTTAATAAAAAATTAAATTGTTTACAAACAACGTTTTATTGAAAAATACCTTCACGTGATTAAAATTTAAGCTTTTAGTGATACTTCATTTCATTAAAATTCTCCCTATCACTGGAGTGGTTACTAACCACAGTAATAGATGCCAAGTACTTGTTCACGTGACACATATGCCAGCGACATTATTGGTCGTTAGTAAATACAAAGTTATGCATCTGATGGGATCGAACAAATACGCAGTTTTGCACATGCGTTAAATTTTTAAACTTATTTTCCATTGAAAATACTCACTTATACATCTTATTGGTTAGGTAAATAGTCTTATGAACAATGCATTCTTATATTTGAATAACATAAAATCCGCGTTTTTTAAATTTTTGCAAAAACCGACCACGGGTGCCAGTGCGATGTTGCCAAGTCTACTTTTTCCCCAGACGTACGGAAATTATACACAATCTGGCAATACCACTTCTGGAGATCCCAGGGGCGAAGTATTAACTCTCTAGGACCTTGGGGAAAAGTTTAGCTACGAATGATGTTCATTGTAATTACTGTCGCATTACGACATCTAAAAAACGACATTCTGAACCAGATGAAGAAAGTGAAGGAACGATCGAAGAAGACCAGCCTCTTGTACCTTCGACATCTTCTACCACTACGAATAGTGACTCTGACGAAATAATGGAATTACCATTGCAAAGACTCGTTGCTACACATAAATACTGTTGCATAAGTGGTGATGATGAAGAACTGACCGTAATACCCACTAATGTGAGACTTCAGTGCTATTGAAACAAACAAATATACATCCCCGAGGCAATCGTTGCTGTTGATTAAATATCGCTTTTATGCGTTGATTAAACATCGCTTTTATGAAAACGATATTACACATCTGGAACCATATGCCAATTTTAGCTCGATTACTAGATCAGATTTATGCATTCTATTAAATTCCTTAACCCCAGTAACAAATCTAAAAGGCTCTACAGACCACTGCGGTTTATCAGAGAAGCAACTATAAACGTTTACAGGCTTAACGGTAGATGCCATTTACGAATTAAAATCACTGTTGGAAAATTCCAGTACAAGAACTTCTTCTGTCCTTGTTTTTCTATTAAAACTGAAAGTAGTAATAATGATAACAGAATGACCTCCTACATTACTAAATTTTTCGGTATGGTGCCAGCGTGCAGCGCACTTGTTAGGAAGCTGAACAAATTGACCATCCTCAGAATGGTATTATTGGTATATTATTAAGGTTGTAATTAATAATCACAACCCTAATAAGATAGTCTGATAAACCGCGGTGGTTTGTAGAGCCTTTTAGAGTTGTTATGTTTTTGTGGTTAAGGAATTTAATAGAATGCATAAATCCGATTTGGGAATCGAGCTACAATTGGCATATGGTTCCAGATGTGCAACGTCTTCATAAAAAGCGATGTTTAATCAAACGTAGACACATTTCGCGGCCAGGGATCCATCAGGGTGACTTAACTTTACACATAGACTGGACCACGGATAGTAGGTTAAACCACAAAAGTTATAAAAACAAAGGGTATTAGGAATCAATATCACAAGTCAGGATAAGTATTGACAAATGACAACTAATGTTAAACAACTGTACCATACTGAGATAAAAAATTATCCATCTGCGTAGCTGGCTGATGGAACCCATCTAAGGCCAAAAATGAGGGGAAAAAATCAAATTTATTTTACAGCAACGATTGCCTCGGGGTATGTATATTTATTTGTTTCGATAGCACTGTAGTCTCGCAATAGTGGGTATTACGGTCAGTTCTTTACCATCACCACATATGCAACAGTATTTATGTGTAGCAACGAGTCTTTGCAATGGTAGTTCCATTATTTCATCAGAGTCACTAATCGTAGTGCTAGAAGATGTCGAAGGCACAAAAGGCTGGTCTTCTTCGATCGTTCCCTCACTTTCTTCATCTGGTTCAGTACGTCGTTTTTCAGATGTCGTAATGTGACAGTAATTACAAAGAACATCATTCGTTGCTAAACATCTCCCCAAGCTCCTAGAGAATTAATACCTCTCCCCTGCGGGGTGGACCCTGGGGCATTGTTGAAATGTGTTATGTGAAGTGGTATTGTCAGATTGTGCCAAATTTCCGTACGTCTGGGGAAAAAGTAGACTTGGCAACATCGCACTGGCAACCGCGGTCGGTTGTAGATATGCAACAATTCCTTGTAAGGCTATAAGTATTAACTGTTCCAACTAAGAGGCATGTGTAAATATTTTATTTTACCCAATTTTATTTTTTTCCATATTGTTCCACCACAGCAACAAATCTGACAATTTAGTATGATAATCACAAAGTGTAAAGACATAACATATCATAGAATGGTGATTGTACCACGAAGGGTAGCCACCCTTTTGTCCTCTAAAAAAAATTATATTTTTTTTCCGATGGTTAAAATGGCCATAAAATGACCTTATTTTTTGGAGTAAGTTATCTCCACGCAAGCAATACTCGTGCCAAATTTCAAATCGATGGGTTGCATAGAAACCAAAAAAAAAAATATAATAATTAAAGACATATTATTTTTTTTCTACCTTCGTAGGGGTAGTAGCGGGTTAAAATCTTTACCGTGTAATATACTCTATAAACTTCATCATATGGCAGCCATTTTAACTAAGTAAGTGCGGAGCCACATTTCCCTAACTTTTCCGGCTATACCCTTTGGACACATGTATTTTGAAATATGGTGGATTGATTGCCATACATAAAATTATACTAAAGATAAAATATCTGGTGGAAAAAAAATATTTTCACCCGAGATCACATGAATTTTTCAGTAGCGACATTGAAAAAGTCTCTATCGAGGAAACTTTTTTATTATTGAAGATAAAGTACTAGTAAAAGCGAGCGAAATGTAGTTTAAGGTCTGAATTAATTTTTGAAAAACATAAAATTGTTGTTTACAACAGTTTGGTGGTCATAAAAGTGTAATAAGTTTGAGGCGTGTACGCGTACACTTGAAAATACCAGTTAGCAATAGAAGTATTAATATTAGATCTATAAATTATCTAGCGCTAAAGTTCTACAACCTTTTGCCACTAGACATTAGAGGCACAAATAGCGAGAAAAAAAAAGAAGAAAAAATGTAGGAATTATATCTCCAACAGCTATGCAAATTTTGCAATAGTCTTCTAATCCGTTACCATTTTGTTCTTCCAATTATTTTATTTTATTTCTATCTGAAAGTTTGGATCTACCCCAGTTCATCAAATCATATATCACTAGCTAATCCCGTCGAAATTCGACGGAACGGGGATGTTTAAAAATTTATTCTAAATTTTATCCTTTGGAGGCACATCTTTGAACTTACTATCAGCACTCACACTTTCAAGAAATTCGCGGCCCTATTTCAACGTAATGATCTCATTCTTCTTAGAGTAGCTCATATAAAAACAAAAGAGTTTACACTATACATCCTCCATCAAATGTTGACGTGCTTAGACCAGTTAATTATTTTATTCTTTTAGTATATCTTTTTCACCAAAACTAAAATAGGTCTCTTTCTTAGTAATTGTATTAACTACATGTTAAAAATTTTTTCCTTAATTATTTTTTTGGGGTGTTCAGCCTCTATACTTTTCAATCAAAATATACCAGATTTTTTTTATAGCAGTAAAATAAGCCTTATTTACCTGCCGAATATTATTTTTCAAATATTTTCTTAGATATAGAGCCAAGGGACCGACTGACAGGCGGACTGAATGACTGAATTGAAATACCTAAATTTTCGCAATCTAAATCTGATATGTAAAAATCCTAAGTAATCTGGAATAGCGATTTTTTCACGATTACTATACTTATCTTCGGTAAGCGAGGAATATAAAGAATTTTTAAAATTATTTGCAAAATTCAACTCTATCTATTTGACACCTTCTATTCATTAATTATCTTATTCCTTTCAGTGATCACTTTGTATATTTTTTCATCAAAATTGTTTCAAATTTTTATCCTTGTCAATCACATTCCAGATATTATCTTCCTATCGTTTTATTTTTTTAAAGTATCCAACCTGTATATTTTTTATTAAGAGCTGTCAGGTCTCTTTCTTGGCAATAGCGTGAACTACTTGTCAAATATCATTTTTATCAACATTTTGGAAAGTGATTTTGTCACGATTATAATTAGCTACAAATAATATTTATAATCAAAACTTTCTTCGTTGTTATCATCTCCATATACCCTAAATAAATAATTAGAAAATAATGGACTAATGCAATGCATACAATTCAACATGGCCAACGTATGCACCATATAGCGATAACAAATTTTCATATTCAGTTAAATTATTATCAATGGACTGTGCATAAGATGGGTTACAAACAACAAAACACCTTCATAATATTAAAAAATAAACAAATTAACAAATAAACAATTGCCTTTACCTAAAGCGGGAATAACATGCGGCCTCTACATGCGCAGTTTGATGAGTGCGTTATAGTTCGAGCGCTGAGATTCATTTATTTATTTCAACTTCTGTTTCGTTTATATGTATAAAAATAACAATTAAAGAAAATAAGAATTGGTGATGACACATCTGTGGATAAAGAGCATTATTAAAAAAAAAAAAAGAATCATCAAAATCGGTCCTGTGGGAGCCGCTGATGAAGCCGGAGAAGAAAGCGGCTTGTGTTTTAGATATATAGATAGCACTGTGAACTAGTACATGATATGCAGTAAGTGCAGCGTTTTAAATCTGTCTAATTTCATATATTTTCTTAGACAATTTTGTAATTTTGTAGTTAAATTATTGATATGTAAATGCCAAGTCAACTTACCATCCAGGGTCAGGCCTAGAAATTTACGGTCCCCGAGGTATTATTCTTCGTAGGGAAAGGTAATGTATTTGTTTTATTTGTGTTTAAGCATAACTTGTTGGCATTGAACTAGTCAGAGGCAATTATAATTTTATTTATAATATCATTACTGTCAGAATATTTTGTCTTGCAAAAGTAGTATCATCCACAAAAAGGAGCGTAAAAATTTATATATGTTCAAAATAGTAGCGGCCCCAGTACACCACCTTGCGGAACATATCGCCAAATACCGTGTTTTTGTTGTAGAACTCTCCAAAATCGTCCTAAGTTGAAGACAGAATCAAAATTCGACTCGGCAAAAATTTCATTTGAAGACATTTTTGGGAGTCTGCAGAGACGCAGATCAGTCCATAAGGACCGTTTTGGGTTCTATAAGGCGTTGGAAATGACCAGGTGAAAATTCGAAAAAACACCGAATTTTCACTTAGGAAAAATGTTTTTGGTTCAGAATATGAAAGTAGAAGTATATAATGACAAAGATTTATGAATAATATACTTTTTCAAAGGTACCACAAATTGGACTTTGAAAAATAATATTTTTGGAAGGGCGTCAAAATTTGGCTCAGGAATCGATTTATCGAAAGTACGCCAAAATTTCACTTGCAGACTGATTTTTCAAAACTGCGTTGAAATTTGGCTTGAAGATCGATTTTTCAAAAGTACGCCAAAATTTCACCCGCAGATTAACTTTTCAAAAGTACCTTGAAATTTGGCTTGAAAATCGATTTTTCAAAAGTACGCCAAAATTTCACCCGCGGATTAACTTTTCAAAAGTACCTTGAAATTTGGCTTGAAAATCGATTTTTCAAAAGTACGCCAAAATTTCACCCGCAGATTAGTTTTTGAAAAGTATCTTGAAATTTGGCTTGAGAGTTGATTTTTCAAAAGTACGCCGAAATAGAATTTTCAAAAGTACCACAAAGTCAGTTTAAAAAGTACCACGAAAATATACTTTAAATTATTTTTTATTTTTTATTCCTCAACCAAAGACATCGACCTTTGAGGTACGGTCATTGAAAGCCCAATTCTAAAGCATAAAATTTTAACGATGCACTGCATCCAAAAGACAAAATAGAAGATTTTGATAAAGCCGGCGTAGTGCCGATAAGCAAAAATTGATAAAAATCAATGCACATGTACAAGGCCGGTTTCTCGCATAGAAAGAGTTTGGATTGACTCAGCGGCTCGCAATTTGGTCGAGCGCGTTGAGTGGTCCAGACAAAGCAATGATAGAAAAGCCAATAACAGGGCTTTTCAAATGACAAAGTTATAGAGGAAAACGCCTTGTGCATAAAAATCCAAAAAATCAATTTTGCCTTAAAGTCGCTCGGAGGTGAATAGCTGCCATATCGATAATATTGAACGACTGTGATGAGGGTTAGTAAGTCGTGGACTGATCGAACGCCATTCAACTTACGCAGTAATAAGTCCTCTGAATGTGTTTGAGTACGTGAATCTCCACGATACAAGAACTTTAAAGCTAAGTAGTCTCTAGCGAAACTAAATTCATTTAGTAAAACTTTTTTAAGTTAATTTCAGTCAGCCTTAATTATTCATTTACCCAGAGTCTGAAATGATTCAAAAAGCTCGCATTTTGATTCTGAGAAGGTATGTATGAATCTTTTCTACCTAATCGATCGTTAGCGTGAGCGCTCTCGCTTGTATGGTCTGAAAGTCACTACCTTGATTGGGGAAGGCACGATTCTTATCTTGAGAATTTTGTATAACCAATTCTGTTAAATAAACGGATTCTTTGAACTATTGTTTCTTAATTGATCTTGAGACCTGTTGACGGTCTATAATCCCTGGAACTTTCGTATAGAAAACCGGATGTGTCGAGTTAATTCGCATTAACGTTCGACATTCTGGTTGCTTTACGGAGGTTTGATAGGGATTTTTTTATGCGTTTTTTGAGAAATAAATTCCGTTATTAATAGACCAAAACGTGGTTTCCGCGTACCAAAACTAATCCCTCCGCAGAGAAATTCTTCGGTTGGGATTTTTTATGCAAAAATTCAGGAAATTAAGAGGTGCCTAAACCCCTAACGAGGGTATTCGGGTCCAGAGAGAGCGTCGTTTCCGATCTGTGGTAGTGCAGCCTTGGTCCATTACTCGGCTACCGAAGTACATCTTATCTCGAACCCGCCTGGGAGGTAGAAGAACGGGGTAATACGCGACTGGCGCCCCCTGAGAAATAAATTGGTGTCGCGTCATTTTGACGCCCGGTAGTGCGTTCTTCTACATTATACTGGTATATTACTAAGTTTATCATTACAAAACACACAGTAATATATATCTTATAAGTAGGAATTCATAAGTTTAAGTTCAAAATCATAAAATTTTAGTTTATAATCTCTAATAAAATCTCCTTGGAAACACAATCAAATGCTTTATTCAAATCTAAAAATAAGAACCAGCTTGAAGTTTCCATTTTCAAAGTCCTCACTAATAAAATTAGTAGCTGTCATTGGCGTATTTTTACCCTTCCTGACTTTCTAAAAATATTAAGATTCCAAATAATTGATTATATTCTTATAGCTATAATTTTTCACATATTTTAGCTAAAATAGGAAATACTCTATTATCCTATAATTGGATAAATCCTCAACATATGATTTTAACAAGGGAATGGGTAATTTTTGTTATTTTTAGTTTGTTTGGAACTACACCTACCTTAAGCGTAAGGTTAATAATATAATTTGGGTTAGTGGAACAGATAAAGATAATAAGTTGTCTTTTTACTTGTGAATTGAGCGTTTATACAGGTCGGTAGATTGAATATCCTTTAGAGATCTTGCTTTCGTCTGATGTTTCAATCTAATAGTTCCTTATTTACTCGGTATTTTCTTAATTTGATAATAAGTTGCTCGGATCCATATTTTATTTGTTTTACTTCTGCATTTATTTTTTCACAATTGGGAAACAGTTTTATGATATTACTGAGCCGATCAATGTCTCCTTTTTTAAATATTACTATATTTTGAAAAACTGCATTCTTATTGTAATTTGATTTGATTTTAACAGAAGTTTGAGGAAAGGATAAATCATGATAATAATTTGTTATATTATAAAAAATGTAAATGTCAGTAGCTTTATTAAGTAGGAGATATGTGGGAGAGTTGGCACCGTGGGAGAATTGGGACAGTGACTTTTTATACCGATTGGTTGGTAGTTTTATATTGTGAGTCATACAGGTTATGTATATTTGTGAGAGATATAAATAAACTGCCGTATTTCGCCCGTGTGTTGTGTACTTCAAATCTCAGGTAATTTTAATTTTTTTATATACTGAAAAGTAACTTCTTTTTTTGTTGAAATTATCCAATTCATCACTTTGTGGGTGCAAGTGTTGCTGGAGCGTTATTTTACATGTAACGATCGACGTTTTAGCTATTAAATGTTGAAGTCATTTCATGATTCACTTTCATCTAGAAATAAATCTGGTCACCTTTAGTGACACCGAGCAGTGAGGGGACGTTATTTTAAGGGACAGTTGGCCCATCCTATGTCTCCCCCATTCCATGTATGAATTAATTTTCTTATATTATTTTTAGGTATGCCGTTACGCTACAAGAAAAAAAAGAACGATCCTGTCATTTCAAAAAATATGGTCGAATTCCACGTAAATACTTTTGCAATATAAGCTTTGCGTTGACAAAATTTTTTTTACCGTTTGTTGTAATATATTTTTGTTTTCTTCTGAGCATTTTTCAGATTTTTGAATTAATTTTATTTTTTCTCGTTATTTGTCATTTTTTGCAATAATAAAATATTTTTCCATATCTTTGTGAAGATTTAACCTGTCCCAAATTTCCCTATTGCTAGTCCCAACTCTCCTTCGTAAGAGGGAGATTTGGGACAAATACATGACACTAGAAAATATTTTTCCATACCACTATTTACCACGTTTTAATTAATATTTGCAAAAATTGGTCCGATATATGAAGGTACATTGCTGTGTTTCTAATTTTTTTAAAATTTTCAAAAATAAAAATTTTGAAAATTAATTCCCCGCATCTCTCGTAATTAAAAAATTTTATGAGTTTCTTCTTTTGATTCATCAGTAATTTTGATCGGAAATATGAAAATCTGAAACAATGGCATGTGTAACGTCAAAATTAACAAAAATGTTGTCATGCATGCACGAGAATTTTTTTGTACCATGGTGGGCTCTGATATGCATATTTTTAATCTGAAATAATCAACAATTTTTTCAGAGGTTTTTTGAATCACCTTGAAAGTTTACGTTGAAATCACCACCTATGAGCAATAATGCTGCTTTTATGTGTTTCACATAAAATTTAAAGAGCGTAATATAAATTGTTGAAAATATTTACATCATAACAGGATGAACAGTATAAAATACTAACAATACAATTTAAGTTTGATATTTTTATACAACTATCAAAGTGTTTTTCATTTTGAGTTCATTTATAGAATGTATTTTTGTGCAATTTACATCGTTTCGTACAAAATTACACACACCACCATGTTTAATTCTACAAAAACTAGACGCTAAATTGAACTTTGTTATATACCAAAACTTTTTTCTCCATCTTTTGACCAAAGTTCACAATT
This sequence comes from Rutpela maculata, assembly GCA_936432065.2. Taxonomy (NCBI): domain Eukaryota; kingdom Metazoa; phylum Arthropoda; class Insecta; order Coleoptera; family Cerambycidae; genus Rutpela; species Rutpela maculata. The sequence continues at coordinate 57,136,067 of OW386287.2, read as the reverse complement.
CCATCGATGATACGTATCATTTATATATTCATCCTGAAAACAACATTGCTCAATTTTTTTTGTTGTTTTCAAATTCCTATCTAGTAGTAAGTATTTTATCCTCAAAAAACACTATCTCTGGGACATATATTAAACATTTCATAATATATTTTTCACAGTTTTTTTCTCCAAAAAGTCTCACGTCTGAACAAATCAATTTTTAAAAAGTTATGTGTAGGTGTGCTTCTCTTCTGGGTCCCCTTATTATAGGGCCCTAGGCCCGGGCTTATTGGGAAAAAAGGCCCCGAGAACATATTCACTCTTTATTACCTGTTAATTAAATAAATGCTGAGACATATTTTATCAACTTTCACTCGTTTTTTCTTAAAAACCTCTCAATATAATCTTTTGTTATTCCTCTTATCTCGATCTACTACAGTTTTCTTAGAACCAGTTCGCAATGCTAATCCCAGCAAATTTCTGATTCCCAAAACTGATATATGATGAAATTCTGTGTAAGTATATCTTTTATCTAATATAAATATATAAATCTATCTCACATTATTTTGTTCAAAATAGCTATAATTTTATATATAGAAATATAACGACAAGATACTATTAATAGATCTCCTTTGTGGTATCGGAAGATATAATATAAAGTAGAATTCTTTTTCTTTGTGTTTGCGACCGGCTAGAGGAAGTTGGTACACGTTTTATATCTTACATCGACACAAAAGACGAAAGTTGCACGTAAATCAGTTTTCGATTTAAACTTTATTTGTGTTCGTGAAAGCACAGATTAGAAATCGAATGAGAGGAATTCAATTTTAACTTAAATTCAGTAGGTACTTTTTCTAATTAAGTAGTCGTAGTAGACTTCCGAACGAATTATTTAGAACTAAATCTTTTCAAATTAACTTCACTTTGTAAATTACCCTGCTAGATTACACAACGATTTTTATTGCAAATTTCTAGTTGAACTGGTAGAAGAAGTTAGGGTGTTTTATAACTGTCTGTTGGGACTGATACATACATGAGTGTGTTGTTAGGAAAATTATCGGGTATTTAATAATAATAATGTGTGCAATTAATTTCTTAGTGGCTACTTTATAACTAGAGCGATATAGTTATTTTTTTCATCCTTCGTCAAAAGCAACGTCAAAAACTATACTAGTTTTATTTATATTTAGATTATAGTATATTATATACAATGAGTTAGGTTAGGTTAGGTTGATATGTAAGTGGGCGGGCTTATATTCAGACGCTTCATTGCGACCATCTGATCTGTTGTGGTTCACCTCTAATTATGTATGTCTTAGTAAGTACAGGTTTTTAATATAGCCAACAACCTGATTAGGTGAGAGATTGTTCAGGTCCTCTGGCAGCGGCTACCTTTTGCCAAATAGTGAGAAGCTGATTCTTTCTGGAATAGATTCATAGAACGTATCATCACCTTTTAAACGCAGATGGCATCTAGCATGAATCTCTAATGCAAGTCTGTGTAGGTGGTGATTTAGCCTCCAGTACCCAGCACACAGACCAATTAGAGTTCATAGGTGTAACCTGTAGAGTGTATAATTCTAATAATTTCTTAGTTCCTGATATCAAAGGATGGACTAAACCTGGTAATTCTTGCCAGTACTGGAGTATTTTCCTCTCAATCCAGGCTAAGATGGTTGCTTTCGCAGTGCTTGATGATATACTGCGATAAATCTCGATACTGCACTTTCCCTGACTCAGAGGTCGGCTATTTTAATGACTTTCATGCCAGAATGGTCCAGTATTCAGACCAGAGCCAATTCTTTGTTTCTATCCAATCGAATTAGAGACTTTTGGTACTTCCAAATCGTTTAGATAGGATTTAGGGAACTAAAAGGCATTTTGTTATTCTGAATGAGGGCAATACTCACATAAGGGATTAAATGATTCTTTAGTGCCGTGGTTTAAACGTTATTTTATCCAACTAATTTAAAACAAATAAAAAGTACCTCTAGTGGAGTCAAATTAAGAATCAAAATAGGTTAATAAGGAATTCTCTAGCTACAGCAATTTTATTGTTTTAATTTGTTGTAGGTATAATAATAAGTGCTCTGAGCAATTTTTTACAAAATCTGTCCATTGCTTCTTGTAGAATTTTAACAATTTATTTTTCAACACATATATTTTCTGGTATTTTTCCTATTATCTCATGTCATAGTAGCCGTATCGCAATAATAAAAATACCAAACTGTTCGCTATAAAATTATGAAGACTAGGCATATGAAGAAACTTCTTGATAATTTGTAAAAAAAATAAAAACCACCAAAAATTCCCTTTTTTTAACAGTTTAAGAAATATGATGTAATAATCCATCAATTTTAACGAAAGTTGGTGGAACCATGCGCTTTATTGAACTAAACCTCCGCGCCAAATTTTAGAGCAAAAGATTTATTCAAACGGCAACAATAGTTTTGAAATTTCCATAGCATTTTGTTTAAGTGCATCGACTCGTAGTAGGATAATTTTTCTTTTAAAGTGTAGGTTTTTACATGTACTTTATGATGGTGTTTAGAAAGAAAGAAAAAAATTTAAATTGAAACTAATTTTTTGTTTGTGTTTTGTATTTATTTTCAATTTTTAGTATATTGTATTGTAAAATAATTTGTTTAGCCGTTATTTAATTAAAATGCATTGGAAATTTTAGTTTCAAAATATTTATTTTGTGGGATCAGACTGGATATCTGAATATAAAAAAAATTGAAGACAACATTTACATAAATGGTACTTAAAATAAATTCTATTTATAAAATTAACGTGATTACTTTAATTGGTATACCCGACGGGTAAACCACCATCTAAAACCATTAGCTGGTTTAAATTATTTTTTTTTTACATATTTATAAAGTACCTATACTTCTGAAATATCCATGCTTACAAAAAGATGTGCAAGTTTTTTACGATCGACAAGCTACAAAGGCAATGATATTTGCTGCTGGCATAAGTTGTATCGTACCACTGTACGGTTCAGATCCAATGAAAAACACATGTTTACACGTTCTGCGTTTTGAATGTTTTAAAAAATGCACTTCAAAAACATCATGTAAATTATCTGTTCTCCCACCAACCGATGAGGCTGCAAACGAGCATTCATTGAGGGTGTATTTTCAAATGCAGAAACGATTAGGATCTGCAGATAAAAATCCTGAAGAGTATGGTTGGAAAGATACCATAAATAGATTAATGCCACTGACAACCACAAAAAATCCATTGCCAGATAATTTATTGAAGACTATTTGCTGAATGTGTAAATCGGGTTACAAAACAAAACTTTGTTTATGTAAAAGGATAGGGATTAAATGCACAATTTTGTGTCATTTTTGTAATGGATTAAATTGCAACAACTGTTCTGAAATAACATTGAAACAAACTTAGGACGAACTTGACGACGACGAAGACGATGTTTTATCGATTTCTGAAACGGAAACAGATGAAGCAGACTTTAAAAATTCATTTGTTACAGCGGAAGACATTGACAACAACGAAGTAAGCAATGTTTCGGAAAGTGAAGATGATTTTCAAATTGATAGTGAAGAAAGCTCCGTCGATGAAGATGAATCAGATGATTCAGATTTTGTTTTTAAAAAAAGAAAACTACAATAATATTTGTAGGTATAATTAAAGAATATTTCTATTCTTCTTCTGTACCGCTGCATTACATCTCTATCAACGTTCCCTTACATATGAAATAAATGGTACGGCCAGGCCGAACTTACTTTCTCGACTGACTTTCAAATTATTTATTTATTATTTTTTTACAGAAAAAACAAATAATGTTAGATCAATTTACAAAATCGTTAAAGGCGTTTTCTAGAAAATCGTTTTTCCATATGAGATATCATTCGCAGTACTATAAGGCTCAAAATTGAGACCACTATACTGTTCCTACTATATGTTAATAGCATATTAGCTCGCATATTATATAATAGTACTTTAGAAAATATGTTTGTTGATCAATTTACTCTAGTTCACCATTGAATATTGTATAATGTCGGAAATAATTGTTTGATGATGACATATTCTGTACAACATTATGTAATTTTAAGAAGACTGTAATATGTAAAGAATAATAATACAACTTTTAATTGTTCTTCTTAATTTTATAAACAGAATATATTTTAAGTATCGTTTATGTAAATATTGTCTTCAATTTTCTTTATATTCAGATATCCAGTCTGGTCCCACAAAATAAATATTTTGAAACTAAAATTTCCAATGCATTTTAATTAAATAACGGCTAAACAAATTATTTTACGTTACAATACATTGAAAATTGAAAATAAACACAAAACACAAACATTTTAAAAAGAACCGGAAAATCAGATATGACAAGAGCCGAAAACATTATAAAATAATAAATTTATGATGAATAAAAACTTAACAAATTATATTTTGTTAAATAAAAGAATCAGAATATACGAAAAAGACTGAAAATGTTAAGAAAAGGACTCGATATGATGAAAATGGAGTGATGTATATCATTAATTAAGTTAGTTGCCTAGTTACAATATTCAGAGAGTGTGGAGATAATTTTTTTTTCGAACGTACGTTATGTCCTCGACGGTGCTTTATGCTATGTATTTCAAAAAGGTTTAGTTGTAGATAATTTAATTTTCAACTAGCAGAGAGAGAAATACAATCATTTTGGAACAATATGCGCAAATTTCAAGAAAAAATATCAATATGTTTACTTATAATCGACTAAAACGCAAAAACTAACGTATCACATACATTGAATATCTACCTCTAGATATTTAATGTATAACATATAAAGCAGCAATAGCTAACAGATTTTCTATTTATTTTGTTTCTATATACTATATACTTCTAGAAGCTATAACCAGGGAGCAACCGGCACAGATATCAGACTAGAGAATATTTCCTTTTACCACAAGTTGACATCTGTATGACTTAAGACTCAAAGATCTTTAACTACTAGAGGTTTAACCCATAAGGAATTCATATTTGACAAAGCTGCAGACATCTCAACGGAGAGAGCAATATTAACACGCCTCAAAAAGCGAGACAGCAATGCTGAAATTGCCGAACTTTACCGTTGCTAGGTCGGGTCAGTTCGAGTTTGTCAACAAGATTTGATGCTCTTAAAGCGCAAACGCAATCAAAACTCAACCGGCACGTATTTGGAGTTGGGCCCGGAGTGGAAGCAAAGTGGGAGAGATAATGGGCGGTTCTTTGCTTGAAATGTTTTACACAGAATTGAGATGGGGTTAAAACAGGAGTTAAAACATCTTTGATGTGAACAGCTGTTAGTAGTGAATCCTTTCTTCCGTCCCTAATTATATCCTGCGCGTCTCTCCATTACTTGCTTTGTCGTAGCCTATTAAGCGGGTCTCCCTTTTCGGGACCAACCAAATCCACGACCTGCTCTCGATCACTCTCCTTCCAACACACATAAGATTCAGAATAATGCTCGATATTTAATATTACCGTGGATTACCCTGCAATACCACGTACCATGAAGTACCTTCAGAGTACCGTGAATGAGTATCAAATGGAGTTGAGTACCCCGAAATACGGTAGAGTGCCATACTTAGTATGTATCTAGTACCGTAGATTGTTCTTGATTACCACCAAGTACCGTAGAGTACCTCTCTCTCTCTCTCTCTCCCACTCTCTCCTACTCACTCTACAATTACTCCTAACGTTGACTAATTGTCCCAATAACAGGGAATGACTTGATATGACTGCATGTGACATGGAATGACCCGATGTGACGTCATCTGACAAGTTGGTGCATGACACAGAATAATCATTTGCAGGTTTTCAGTCATTGTAGGCCAACCAAAACTCTCTAGACCCAAGAACAAGGGCATCATTTGAATAATGTTCGATGTACGGCCAATACCTTATAATCCCAACTTTAACTGGCTCTATCTTGAAACCCTGGTGGTTTGGGACATCCGACCCATTGAAACATTTGATCATGGGCCCAAAATATAGAACATATCAAAAATTCAGCCAATTTAACGGAAGCCACCTTTATATAAAATTTGTGCGGGGTCCTTTTCTTGCGAAAAGTTTGGTTTTTTATTTTTGGTGATGCGATTTGCAGTAAATGGGAAAAATAGAAACAAATTTATTCGCCTTTTTTATGCTTAATTTGACTCCACTAAAATGTAAATGAATGAGTAATGCCACCGTCACACATAAACCCACCCTCCTTTACCTAGATGGTGCTCTGATATGCCGGTTTGAGAGAAAGATTAAGAATTGTAATCTTGTTTACGTGAAAAGAATTATCAAATAATATCAAAGCTACCTCCTTGAAAACTTCCCACCGGTACCTTTAAAAGAGGTATAAAAATGGAGCACGGTTAAACTTCTAAACTTTCCTTTCAAGTTTTAATGCAATTTATAAACTTCTCCAATTTCCGTCATATTTGTTCAACGGTGTAATTGTACTTAACAGTTGAGAAGTGGCTATATTCAATTTAACAACCATTATTAATTACCCAAGTCAAATGCAGACATAGAGGTAATGATTAACAAGGTTAGAATAGCTGCACGTTGCAAGCTTCGAAGAGTTAAAGTTTCAAGCGACTACGAACAGTAACATTTTCCTCTGAATTCTAAATTTTGTGTGATCCTAGCAAATACCCCGTATAATATACACATATGGTTCTAAATTATTATATGTCGTATTCTCATAACCCTTAACAAAAAATCTCAGTACCAATTTGCTGTGAACGTTATTCGATCAAAAACCGTTCGAGACCAATAATATTTAAAAAAATCTTGAGAAAAAAACACTGTGGGGAACTATGTAATCCTGAGGCGTAAATAATTAAATAATATTTATTAGGAAATCGATTGAATCTGAATGGATTTGACAAATGAAGTTTTCTACCACTTTTTTATTTCGGCTAACTTCTTTTTAGAACTCCAAAAAAATTCGCTTTGTTAGGAAAAATTATTTTGAACATTAATTATTTTTTATTTATTTGCTTTTATCATGATTAGAGAATATTGTTTAGGTATTATGCAAATCACAACTTACACATTTTTCTATTTATTATGAAAATACCTACTTTCTGTATATTGTTACCTTATCGGGGCACGCTAATATACTAGTTAGGTAAATACTTTAAAACACTCATTATTAGAGAATTAATCAATACAACTACTCTTCTAGCTAATACTGACGAAGTATTGAATTACATGATAGGATTCTTGGCATTTTAATGCAAAAAAAATATTGAAAATACTTAAATTATTTATTGAAATTCAGTGTATTAGCGTGTCCAGATTAGGACAACAATATACAGAAAGTAGGTATTTTCATAATAAATAAAAAAGTGTGTAAGTTGTGATTTGCATAATACCTAAATAATATACTCTAATCATGATAAAAGCAAATAAATAAAAAATAATTAATTGTAAAAATAAATCAAAAATAGGCTTGTAAATAATGAATGAATGTTTCTATACTCTACTTAAAATTCTGTGAAATTAGACTTTTCTGATCTAACAAAATATATCCTTCATTTTTTTTAAATCGATTAATTTTGGTGTTTTAAAGAAAATATTAAAATTCGACAAAGTGACCACTATGGCATAAAAAATTATTCAAGGTCAAAGTTCACAAAAAGCGGTTTTTTGCAAATATCGCGCTTTCTATGGCTCGGAGACCAATTGAGGTTATTAAGAAAATGAAAGATAATGAAATTCCCACAAAAATGGTCTCTTCCATTTTTTATGTATAACGAACGGTTTAGGCAAAAATGTGCTTCGAAGTTTCCGCGCAAGGCATAATATGCTCCATTTCATATAGTCCATGCTTAGAATAAGTGCATGTTCTATGTATAGTATTTATTAGCTGATCGATATATAAAATAAAATAAATAAATATACAGTGTGTCCCAGGATAGATGTAACAAGAGGTGTAATGGACCAAAAATTTTGGAATTTTGGAAGAGTATTTGGGAATTGAGTCCTGCTTGTAAAACTAAAGCATACCAAAAATGACTTGATTTGGTGTTCTACGGGGTGTTTTATAAGCAAAGTTGTAAAAATCACCACTAATAAAGTACCTTTATTTTTCAAAATATGAAAAAATTCCACTAAGAAAAGTTATTTAGAAAGCAATTTTATACCTCTATACCAAATTTCAGGAATATAAAATTATTTTTTTGAAACTTCCCATTTTTTGCGAATTAAAAGTTGAATTCATATTTAAAGTTGTGTAGGAGCAAATGTTAATCATCTCAAAAAGTAGGCAATTGGTAAATAAAAAATTGAATATACGAGATGTAAGAAGGTATAATGTTAATCGAACTAATTGTAAAACAAGTAATAAATGTCAAAAACATAACAGATTCACAAACAAATTAATTATTGGCCAATACAAAACAATGTTTACAATTTTTTTATTATTCGACGTAGCTACCACCCACATCCACACACATTTCGATTCTTCGCCTGAAGTCCTTAAAACTGTTTCGAATATGATCCAACGGTATGGAGTTTACGGCATTTGTAATTCGCTGCTTCAATACTGCTACATCGTTAGGATGTGGTTCAGCGTAAACCAACTGCTTGAGGCGACCCCATAAAAAGAAATCCAATATTGATAGGTCTGGGGATCTCGCCGGCCACTTGATCGGTCCATTCCTGGCAATCCAATTTTCTCCAAAATTTAAATTTAACCACCGATTAACCATTTCTGTGGAGTGGCCAGGGCAACTATCATGTTGAAAATGAACTAAAGGCATATCTCTTAAAATATTTAAATGTTCTTCAGAAAATCTTTCAAGAAGCTGTAAATAAGTGTGCTGGTTTAACCTTCCCTCAATGAAATAAGGTCCAATAACTCCAACGTGATAAGAAACGGCACACCACATATTCACTTTTTTATAATATTGTCTTCTACAATAAATTCTTAAATTTGGATTTTCAGAAGTCCAAAACCGACAATTCTGAGATGAAACAACACCAATGGTTGTGAATGTGGATTCATCTGAGAAAATTATGAAATGATGAAAAAATCTCTCTTCCATGATTTTTTCTCCAATGGTCAAACAAAAATCCAACCTACGGCCGTCATCTCCCTCTTCAAGCGTATGTTTATAATTTGCTTTATATGCCCTAATTTTCTTTGCCTTGTAAATTCTTTGGAGTTCAGATTTGCTAATATTAATAAGAGTTGATCTCTCTCTTAGTGGCATCCTAGGATTTTCTATAACAGAGGCATGAGCTATAATAGCCCCAACATTGTCTTCATCATATGCTTTGATTTTTCTTTTCATGTTAAGAACACTACCAGTAGCCAGAAACTTTTTAATTATTCTCATAGCCTGAGTACGTGACAAAGCAATGTTTGGAAATTTCAAATTAAATTGGCTTACCACTTCTCTTAGCCAGTTTTCACCGCCAATTCCGTAGCATTGCACAATATAAATTTTTTCACGCACTGTGAGTACCATTTTCACTTAATTTTTTATGCTTGGTTCGTTAATTTGAAACAGAAATTAAGGATAATATTGACCACGTTTGACAGATATATCAATAATAAATGATAAATGTGTATCCACTGCTTTTCTCATAGCCTACTTTTAGCTTCTACATAACTTTAAATATTAATTCACAAAAAATAATTTTTATGCAGTTTTAATTGAATGGTTCAAAATAAAATACTAATTTATTGAAAAAATGGGAAGTTTCAAAAAAATCATTTTATATTCCTCAAATTTGGCATAGAGGTATAAAATTGCATTCTAAATAACTTTGCTTAGTGGAATTTTTTCATATTTTGAAAAATAAAGGTACTTTATTAGTGGTGATTTTTACAACTTTGCTTATAAAACACCCTGTAGAACACCAAATCAAGTCATTTTTGGTATACTTTAGTTTTACAACAAGCAGGACTCAATCCCCAAATACCATTCCAATATTCCAAAATTTTTGGTTACATCTATCCTGGGACACACTGTATACAGTGTGTTTTACTTGAAATGGTAACACCCCAATAACTTTTTTATTTTTCTTCAGATTTGAATCAAATTTTACTTAAACATAGAACAAATTATGATCTACTTATGACCATAAAAACAATCGCCTCCTACAAATGCAAAGCCACCTGTGGTACCAAAATATGCGGAGAAAATCAAAAAATCATATTAGGCATTTTTTATCGGAAAATTTTGTTAATAAAACTTGCTCAGAATTGTCCAATATTTTGATCCAAATAAAAAAAGATTGAAATTTTGATTAAAATAATGTCCAAGTCCGAAAATATCATTTTAATGGTGTTTTTTGTTTGGAAAACTATTACAATTTTGTTTGAAGTTAAACCCAAGCTGCTAGATAGTTGTCAAGCAATTTACAGTTTTTTTAAAAATAGTTATGAAATGGAGCATATTATGCCTTGCGCGGAAACTTCGAAGCACATTTTTGCCTAAACCGTTCGTTGTACATAGAAAATGGAAGAGATCATTCTTGTGCGGAATTTCATTATCTTTCATTTTCATAATAACCCCAATTGGCCTGCGAGCCATAGAAAGCGCGATATTAGCAATAGACCGTTTTTTGTGAACTTTGACCTTGAATAATTTTTTATGCCATAGTGATCCCGTTGTCGATTTTTAATATTGTCTTTAAAACACCAAAATAAATCGATTAAAAAAAATGAAAGATATACTTTGTTAGATCAGAAGCCATATTTTTGTCTAAAATGATTGGAGTATGATGAGAATTAACGAGTTCGAAAAAACTTGTACAACTTTTCTAAAGTTGAAATAGAATGTGCGGTGAATGACTGAATTTCAACAAATAGTATTTTCAATATATTTTTTTGCCTTAAAATGCCAAGAATCCTATCATGTAATTCAATACTTCGTCAGTATTAGCTAGAAGAGTAGTTGTTTTGATTGGTTTTCCAATAATGAGTGTTTTAAAGTGTTTTCCTAAGTAGTATATTAACGTAACCCGATTAAGGTACCAATATACAGAAAGTAGATAATGTCATATTAAATAAAAAAGTTTGAATGACTAAATTTGAATAAACGATTTAAATATTTTCAATATATTTTTTGTTTTAAAATGCTAAGAATCCTATAATGTAATTCCATACTTCGTCAGTATTAGCTAGAAGAGTAGTTGTTTTGATTGATTCTCCAATAATGAGTATTTTAAAGTATTTACCTAACTAGTATATTAGCATGCCCAGATTAGGGCAACAATATGTCGAAAGTAGGTATTTTCATAATAAATAAAAAAGTGTGTAAGTGATTTGCATAATACCTAAATAATATTCTCTAATTTTGAACATGTTTTAACTCGAAAAATTTCGATTATTTTGGCCTGAAAATATTCACTTAGAAGTATTCAAGGCCGCTGATTACAAGACTGGTGTTTCAAGATTAATAAATAATATGGCAGTTCCAAAATGGTTTCATTTAAAACCAAAATTCTATAAATATTAATAAATATTTTATATCAAAGTTCAAATCTTCTAGCATAAGTGTTTTTAATACTGTTTATAGTTGAAGTAACGTTAAAAAATTAACATACAAGATTATGGATGTAAAAAAAAGTATGCAGCCAGTAGATGCTAAAACAAAGGCATTTAAACTTATAGAACGATTCACATGCATCCTGTATGATGGCACAACAGAACTTGACAGCATCAACAAGCTCAGAGAGGATTTCTTTACACAAGGAAAAAAGTAAAGATGATGCAAAGTCTACCGCCCACGCAGAATGTCCTCATTCAACAGACTACTCGCTACATCTATCAATCTAGCATCTGGTTAAACAGTTTGAAATCACTCCAAAACGCATCTGCTCCGGGTAACTTTGGGTGGAAAGGAAACGAAGAGACATGGCAACCAATTTGTATGTCTATATCGGAAGCAAGCAAAAGCTGTAGGGAATTAATCACGTACAGATATAAGGCTGAACCTCGGTGCTCTAAGAATTTGTAACAAGGCTGCACAATCAAGTAATCTCAAAAAAATTATAAAACTATGCAGTCATACTTAAAATCGTCTTCGGAATACAAAAATGTAAAAATATACAAGGTGTTCATTAAAAATGTCAAAGTTGGGGTCTTTCCGGGGAAACCGGAAGTGATCGAAAAGTGTCAAATTATCCCTGTCAAATTTAAGACTTATATTTTGAAAACTCTAGAAACTATGGCTTGTCAAATGATTCCGTTGACTCCCGGTAGAGTAGACTCTTTTGTTTTATGAACTACTCTAGGAAAAAGTGAGATGATTACGTTGAAGCAGAGGCCAGAATTTCTCGAAAAAGTAAGTGCTGGTAGTAAGTTCAAAGGTGTGCTCTCAAAAAATATTTTCTGGGATACATTTCTAACATCCCTATTCCGTCGAATTTCGACGGGCTCTTCTAGTTTATTGTTTAAAAAGCCAGCTAGCGGAACGCAATTTAAAGGAATAAAGCAATTTGGATTTTCATAAAGACATATTTTTTAACAACAAATAGCCATGATTTGGATTTTTCTATCGTAGAGAGTTGTGCTAACAGCCAAATTGTAGGGGATTAAATAATTTACCTATCAACATTGCGACAACATCCAACATTCAACATTTTTTGCAAAGCCTTATTTTTTAAGCAAATCCCGAAAAACGTGCGTTGAAATTTGACTTTTAGAAAAGGATTAAAGAACACTAAAACTTTAAAAAATCTTATTTCGGTCAACTCTTAATCAAACTGGACCAGATTATAATTCAAATTACAGTCAAATTCAAGGTATTTTAATAATCTTCAGCTTGTATGTTTCAACATACTTGATAAACTTCGTAGTTTTCAAGGTATTTGTTAAAATCAGTATTTGCAACTGAAGATGTATACAAATCATTTACAAATTCAATACAGTAGAATTAAGGTAAAGCCATTAAATTTGATAATGTTAAGCTCCTGAATTTCTATTCTGCATTTCGTTAATTCGCTTTATCCCTAATTTGAATACGAATAAATTGAATAATTCATTAGTTATTGTTGAAATTTTACGCCTCATATTCCAATTATTCAATAAAATGCAACGTGTCTCGTTTGATTGTTATTAATTACTTTTTGAATACAGAAAAAACATTATACTCTTCGCCGATTTACTGAGCTTTTTATATAACTGTTACACATTCTATAAGATATTCTTCGTAGTTTTCTTGTAAATAATAGTTTTTGGACATTCTAAATTTTGTTCTGAAAAAAAAAAATATGAAAAAAAAATGGAAAAAAACACCCTGTCAGGGATTCGAACACAAAACCTTTGGATTGCCAGACAAAGCTTTTAGTCGTCTATTTAAGCAACACATTTTACAAAAAAAACTGCACTTTTTGCAAAAGTCACCAAACTTGCCGTGTATCATATCCAGAGCCATTGTCAACGTTTAGGACGGGGAGCCACCTGAAACCTATCCCCCTAACAAAATGGCGGTGATGTTTCCCAAAATGGCCCCCATAAAATTTAAATTATTTTAATATAATAAATTTGGCGCCTAGATATATGTATCCAGGGATGCTGAATTAAAAAATGGCTCTAAAACGTTGTCAGAAGTCCATAGAACGAAATATTCAACATGTCGACCAAAATGGTCGCCACAAATTTTAAGTTTTATATTTCATTATCAATTAATTTTTTAAAATTTGTTATTTTTTTTTTTCAATTTATTTTCAAGGAGTGTATCAAGGCAATGTTGCCGTGATTTTTTCTACTATACCATGTTCACAATGCAAGATGGCTGACCGTCCATATAAAGGACTTGGAGGAGCTTCCATTACGTTCATCAGCTGTGCATACCGAGTTTAAGGCAGGAAATTTTGTTATACGGAAGTCGTCCAACTCCTTTTCTGCTAATGCAGTAGACCAGGCCCATGAGCAACACAACATGAATGTAAAAGATAATGGTAATGCTGTCGGCATTCTTCAGGATCCAGCTGCATTGCGGAGGTGGGCTATGGCAGGTCCCAAAATACATAGATTAGTTAATGAATTCACAAGTCAAACGAAATCACGGTCCGGACACAAGCCATTGCATCATCAAGAAAAGTTCATGCGCGATAAGTTGAAGACAAGCTTCAAGAGTGCTGGTAATCCTTTTGAGGAAACCTCAGGTGACCCAATATCACTGGAAAATCGCACTGTTTCTGATGCGGAATCAGTAAAAATTATTGAACTGTATCAATTATTTGTTTCTGAAAGTCTTGTACAAGGATCCACTGTGAGCATTTTTTAAAATTAACAGTACTGAGAAATCACTATTCAGAATCTGCGAAGTGACGTAGAGATGTCTTACTGTTAGTGTTCATGTCAAGTTTTCTGTTCACAGAAAACTTGACATGCAAAGATTCTTCAAGTATGAAAACAGTCCCTATCCTCCAAGTCTATCTTCTGCTGGTCACCTGTCACCTTCGCCATGTATTTGGAAAGGCACATTTACTTGGTCCTCTCGAAGAAATGGTGAACAAAGATGATTGTAAATTTCCTGGTACATGTGATGTCATTGTGTATGATGGAGCTGCTCTCATTCATTCAATTCAGCCACATGTGTCGTGTACCTTTTGGGAGTACTGCGTTCGGGAATTCCATCAGAGCATTATGGCATGTATCCAAAGTGTCTCTACTACAAGGCTTGATTTGGTATGGGACATGTACAGACAAACTCACCAGTTCAGCAAAATTGGCGTGAATTTCTTAGAAACAATAAGAATAAGGAAGATCTTTTTTCTCTCCTAGGAAGACATCTAGTTGATAATATGCAAACTACCAAGGTCGTCACTAACATTGGAGATAAATATGTCAGTTGTGAAACCTGCTTCAACATCTCTTGTTGGACTTATTTGCACTCCTTTTGAGAAAGCATATGGGCGGATTATAGTGCACAGAAAAGATTCAGTCGTCCATGGAGTCAAAATCTTTTTCATAAGAACCGTGGATACTGATGTTCTGGTTCTTGCCATATCTTTCTTCTTTGTATTAAGAACTTTGGCTTTGAAGAACTATGGGTTTCATTGAACTTTGGACAGAAACAGAGATACATTCCTGCTCACACCATTGCCCTCGCGCTTGGTTCAGAGCAATCGGTCGCTCTGAGGGGCTTCCACGCATTCACATGATGTGACACTGTTTCAGCATTTGCATACCATGGTAAACTCAGTGCCTGGAACACATGGGAGTGCCACGATAAAGAAAGTTATTTCTGTTTTTATTGCAATTTCAAGTCTACTTCCAGAACTGCAAGCGAATGTGCTCCATGAGCTAGAACAATTTGTAGTTTGCATGTACCACAAAAAATCCTTGGGCATGACTCTGGATAAGACGAGACATATTCTTTCTAGTCCTGAAAAGAAACTGTCTGACCGGCTCCCTCCAACATCAGAAGTACTCCGACATTATGCTCTGAGAGCTGTTTATCGGGGCGGTTATATTTGAGGTCAGTGCATGAACCCACTTGCAGACATGCGCAATCCACTTGCAGACATGCGCAATCCAGATTACTGGGGATGGACGAAAGTTGAGTTAAACTGGCTAGTGAAGTGGACAGTGGACATCTCTTCCCACGATATGGCAGGGTTGTCGTGATCTCGTCGTGATCTCGATAAAGATAGAGAAAGCAGCATTCTCTTCAAGCAGCTGTAGATGCTCTCTAGTAGAATATGTACCTCTCCTGTGTGTCAATTGCAAAAATTGCACCAACACGACTAGGTGAAACAAATTAACTGATTTCACAAATGATAGCGGTACATGCAAAATATTTTTTTGATACCAATTATATAATGTGTGATTGTTTTATTTTCAGCCAAGGACAGAGGGAAGAAGATACTCCGCATGATATGGTGATAGATGATGAGGTCATAGACGACATTTCGACATTCGGCCATCAGACATCACTACAATAATTGAATGTCTGTGGTATATATCATTCCAGTATTATATTTCAACGAATTAGATATATTATGAAATATATATATATATATATATATATATATATATATATATATATATATATATATATATATATACAGTGTGTTTCACTTCTCGTGAAGACACCTCTGTATCTTTTTTATTTGTTGCCGAATTAATTTCAAATTTTTATCAGCCATACAAGTCCATAAGGTGACTTTATTCAACACATAAATGCCGTCTAAATCTAAAACGCCGGCCTACTGCGATAAAAAGAAAATGTCAATTTTCGAGAAATCATAGTAGGCTTAGAGATAGACAAAAATTTTGTTAACAAAAGTTGTTCAGAATCACTTGATATGCCCCCCTGTAAAATTTTGTGAAAATCGGAATATTTTCAAAAAATAATTTTTTGTTTCACTTCTCGTGAAGACACCCCTGTATCTTTTTTATTTGTGGCCGAATTAATTTCAAATTTTTATCAGCCATACAAGTCCATAAAGTGACTTTATTCAATACATAAATGCCGTTTAAATCTAAAACGCCGGCCTACTGCGATAAAAAGAAAATGTCAATTTTCGAGGAATCATAGTAGGCGTAGAGATAGACAAAAATTTTGTTAACAAAAGTTGTTCGGAATCACTTGATATGCCCCCCTGTAAAATTTTGTGAAAATCGGAATATTTTCAAAAAAAAATTTTTGTTTCACTTCTCGTGAAGACACCCCTGTATCTTTTTTATTTGTGGCCGAATTAATTTCAAATTTTTATCAGCCATACAAGTCCATAAAGTGACTTTATTCAATACATAAATGCCGTTTAAATCTAAAACGCCGGCCTACTGCGATAAAAAGAAAATGTCAATTTTCGAGAAATCATAGTAGGCTTAGAGATAGACAAAAATTTTGTTAACAAAAGTTGTTCGGAATCACTTGATATGCCCCCCTGTAAAATTTTGTGAAAATTGGAATATTTTCAAAAAAAAAATTTTTGTTTCACTTCTCGTGAAGACACCCGTGTATCTTTTTTATTTGTGGCCGAATTAATTTCAAATTTTTATCAGCCATACAAGTCCATAAAGTGACTTTATTCAATACATAAATGCCGTTTAAATCTAAAACGCCGGCCTACTGCGATAAAAAGAAAATGTCAATTTTCGAGAAATCATAGTAGGCTTAGAGATAGACAAAAATTTTGTTAACAAAAGTTGATCGGAATCACTTGATATGCCCCCCTGTAAAATTTTGTGAAAATCGGAATATTTTCAAAAAAAAAATTTTTGTTTCACTTCTCGTGAAGACACCCCTGTATCTTTTTTATTTGTGGCCGGATCAATTTCAAATTTTTGTCAGCCATACAACTCCATAAGGTGACTTTATTCAACAATGCCATCTAAATCTAAAACACCTGCCTACTGCGATAAAAAGAAAATGTTAATTTTCGAGAAATCATAGTAGGCTTAGAGATAGACAAAAATTTTGTTAATGAAAGTTATTCAGGATCACTTCATACGCCCCATGTCGTCTAAATCTAAAATGCCGGCCTTAGAATAATTAAAATTAAAATCTAATTACTTTAATGAGTTTTAACATCTGTCAACAATATGTAGGTTGGTAGGATGCTGTCATATAACGAATTCTTTTTGAATTAAATTGGTGGCCCTGAAAAGGGCCGTTGTTTTTACAGAGAAGACTACTAATAATGAATGATAATATTGTCGGAAAAAAAAATACAGATAAAGCAAAAGCCGCAGTGTTAGAATAGTTCAAAAATAAAAGAAGTTAATGGTTTTTTTTACTTATTTATTATATTGCGCCCCTTTCCACTAACCCACCCTCAAGTGTAATACACTTCTCAATCCGTTTTCTGTTATTTATTACAACTCTTCGCAGTTCTTGAGCTGTAACTTCTAAACATGCTTGCCTTATCCTCTCACAAAGCTGCTCTATATTTTGAGGTCTGGTCATATAAACTTTGTTTTTAATGTGACCCCAAAAATAAAAATCCATTGGAGTGAGATCAGGTGATCTGGGTGGCCAATGTATTAAAGGGCTATTTCGTCCTATCCATCTTTGGGGAAAATGTTCATTCATCCATGCTCTCACTACTACGGAATTGTGGATAGATGCTCCGTCGAGTTGAAAATACAATTGTTCCAAAGGAAAATCAACAATTGCATTCCAAAGATCATTATTTAAAAATTCTAGCAAATTTAACGCATTTATATTTTGAAAAAAGAAAAACGGCCCTATTATTGTTTCGTTAAAAATTCCGCACCACACATTTACTTTCTGGGAATATTGCCTTTTACAATTTATTATCCAATCAGGATTTTCTACTGCCCAGAACCTAGAGTTTTGTGATGACACTACCCCGTTGGTGGAGAAAGTTGCCTCGTCCGTGAAAATTACTTTCTTCAAGAAGTCTCTATTGTTTAAATAATTACCTTGCATCCATAAACAATATTCTAATCTTCTCTCTTCATCACCTTCCTCCAAGGTATGTAAAAATTTTGGTTTAAACGGTTGTAGCTTATGGCGTTTTAAACATCTCCAAATTTTTGATGCCGACAAATTAAGGTCACGAGCCATATTTCGAAGACTGGTAGTGGGATTGGCGTTAAACGTCGCTAATATAACATTATCATCTCCGTGATTTCGATTAAGATGTACTCTCGGTTTAAGCACATTGCCAGTTGTATTGAACAAGTGACATATTCTTGCTACGGTACCATGGTGTATTGGTTGTCTTAGAGGATGTCTTAAATTAAATTCTTCTGCTGCTTCTCTTGAAGACCGTACATTTTCACCGACTATCTTTATTATTTCAATTTTTTCATCAGTAGTTAAAAGTATTCTAACCATTATGAGAAAAGATATGAAATAAGGAAACTTTAGTATGAATAAAATTATTAAAACAAGAAAAACTAACAAACTCCACAGAAAATAACAACAATCACTTCTGTCATGAAAGCAATGACGAAATAAATAAAACAATACATATTGACAGTTAATTTCACGGCACTCTTTACATTCAACGCAATAAAACCGTCCATGTTCCTAAATTTCTGAGCCGATAAGGAGGAAGGATATGATGGAGAGTTACTCCTCCAGAAGAGAGATAACAAAAAGAAAAAAAGAAAAGATATTACATTCAACTTGATATGTAAAAATAAAAAGCCCTTTTAGTGTTTTATTGAATGCTGATTTTTGTTCACAAC
Organism: Rutpela maculata; assembly: GCA_936432065.2. NCBI lineage: Eukaryota > Metazoa > Arthropoda > Insecta > Coleoptera > Cerambycidae > Rutpela > Rutpela maculata. The sequence goes on along the minus strand of OW386287.2, from coordinate 57,116,950 downwards.
TTTCATTTGTTGGAAAAAGTTCTCTTTATGTGTTCTCTTTTTTTGAAAATATTCCGATTTTCATAAAATTTTACAGAGGGGCATATGAAGTGATCCTGAACAACTTTTATTAACAAAATTTTTGTCTATCTCTAAGCCTACTATGATTTCTCGAAAATTAACATTTTATTTTTATCGCAGTAGGCAGGGGTTTTAGATTTAGACGGCATTTATGTATTGAATAAAGTCATCTTATGGATTTGTTTGGCTGATAAAAATTTGAAATTAATTCGGCCGCAAATAAAAAAGATACAGGGGTGTCTTCACGAGAAGTGAAACAAAATTTTTTTTTTTTGAAAATATTCCGATTTTCACAAAATTTTACAGGGGGACATATCAAGTGATTCCGAACTACTTTTGTTAACAAAATTTTTATCTATCTCTAAGCCTACTATGATTTCTCGAAAATTAACATTTTCTTTTTATCACAGTAGGCCGGCGTTTTTGATTTAGACGGCATTTATGTGTTGAATAAAGTCACCTTATGGACTTGTATGGTTGATAAAAATTTGAAATTAATTCGGCCACAAATAAAAAAGATACAGGGGTGTCTTCACGAGAAGCGAAACAAAAAATTTTTTTTTGAAAATATTCCGATTTTCACAAAATTTTACAGGGGAACATATCAAGTGATTCCGAACAACTTTTGTTAACAAAATTTTTGTCTATCTCTAAGCCTACTATGATTTCTCGAAAACTAATAACAAAAAAAGAAAATATATTTTTTTAATTTAAATGATTAATAACTTTTTTATTTACTGATTGATTTTTTTCAAAAACAATAGGGTTCTTCCTCTAGCTAACGCTAACTTACTTTCCAAATTTCAATACAATCGGACTTTTCTTTCTTAAGTTATCATGCTTACAGGAAACGTGACGAACGGATAGACGGACGGACGGACAGACGGACATTTTGAAAGTTGTTTAGAATTCGTTCACTAACATAATGATATGAAAATTTTTTCTCTACGAGCGATATTTAGTGATTTAGAAATGTGCCGATCAAATACAATATACTCTTCGTTTTTGTGAAGAGTATAATAACAGTGGCGTGAGAATTAAGTCAACTAAAAGTATTACCAAAAATAAATCAGAACATAGAGATAATAGTACGGGAGGTAGCGCTGCATTTGAACAAGTCATTTCATACCGACTGAAAATCATAACAATAATAGTTTTCCCCTAAGCAATCTGAACGTCAGCTGCTCTGGTAGCGGTGGAGCTAATGGTAACAGCATGTTAAAATTGTTAAAAAAAATATGCTACGAGTATATTCATACCGTGCCAAAATTTATGGGATGATTTTTGAGATCATTTTCAACAAAAAAATAATAATCAGCTGCATTGAAGAAAGGGGATTATACATCAGTCACGTATATGAACCATATTTAAAATGTTCAAGTATAAAATCATTCATACCTTATGAACTTTATGCAGCTGAATTTTTATACTTTTTAAATAATAAGAATATCGTCAGCTGTATTTATAATGGGGGTAAGAACGTCAGTCAGCGTCATAAACATGCTGCGCGCTCAGTGCATCTGAGCGTTGCATAGTCACTTTGACAAATGAACTGACGATTTTTACACCCACAAACATTCAGCTGACGGCGATGTTTCAATTTCAATCAGTATTATATTAATTTAACATAAGTTATGCCACTTTATGCTGTGAATAACTAGTTTTTAATAGATTTTTACAGTAATCAAGTTCGTGTCGGATTTAAATTATATTATTACGTACTGTAGAACCAAGAAATAATCTTCAATTGAGAAAGTTCCACTACTTCGACTTACACCTCACAAGGTATAAGCCTTCAGGTAGAATTGACCCTAATGAGTTTATCCTAATCGAGTGAGACAAACTTATACAAACGAAAGAGAAACTTTACGATTCGATACCATCCATTACATGGCTCCATTTATAGGAGAAAACACCTTTATATTAATCATGACATATGCTACAAATATAAAAAACACGATGAAAAAATCGTAAGAAATGAAGAGCAGAATTTCAGTTGTACAGCTCGTGAAGAAGCAGATATAAAGATATAGCATTTCAGGTTTGTCAGTTGGATACTGGTGCAAATGTAATAATAAGATGTTCAGATATACAGATATTTTAATTATACTGTTAGGAAATATGAATCATATCCGGAGCAACTTGAAACATGCTACTTGGAAGTGAAAATGCACAACGTTACATCAATGTCACTCAATTGTATCAAGCATAGCTTGAGCGCATTATTGCCAGGACTTTATGCCTTTACAGGATGCGTTTCAATCCCGCTTTCTATAGGAGGGGGAAAAAAAACTCTTCGACATTTTAAAACAATCAGAATCCTACATTAAAGCATTTACAGATATTTCAAATATACATGACTGTAATATAGATCAACTTCGAAAAAAAAATCGAACAATTTGTGTGAAGAATGTATGGTATAAAATCAATCGACAATTTAAATACAGCACTACTTTCACTAAAAATGAATTAAAAATGAATGAAAAAAGAGACTGATTTATGCTTAAAAATACAATTGACGGAGCAATATTTCCTCCATGTCAATCGGAACTGTATCAACACATACTACGCATATCATATATAGCACATCTTTGGAATCATGCTCATCAGTCACTTCCATCAGAATTATTACCCTTAGACTATGGATGGATGGCAGAAAATAATAAATACACTTTCAAGTGATTTGACGGTGATCAAATCCCACCAACAATAACTGGCGTAACGATCGATAATGAGAATCCTGCAGGTACTTCTTTTACTTATATATTTATACTAGCTGACTCAGCAAACGTTGTTTTGCCATATAAATTATAAATTTTTGTCCAAAAAATAAAAATAAAATTTCTGGATAGGGCCACCTTTATCACCTAGGGGTGTAAAAAATAGCCTACGACCTATTCTCAGACCTACCAAATATACACCAAAAATTTCATAAAAATCGGTCAAGCCGTTTCGGAGGAGTTCGATAACAAACACTGTGACACGAGATTTTTATATATTAGATAACACACTGAAATTGAATTAAAGAACTGTCGATATAGCTTTAAGATTTGTACTATTTTTTTTTTACAGAAATCGTCGAAAGCGATGAAATTGCACCATCAGAAAATGTCGAAGAAAATGATGCAGAGGAATTTGAGCGAGAACAAGATGTCATCATAGACAGCTCCGATGATAGTTGCGATGAAAATGATGAGTATGAAACAGATACTACAGAAGAGTTAGAAAAGAAATCGATTAATAATTTTTGTACCAGTAAAGATTAGCTTTCTTGTGTATTGTTCGAATTTATTAATAAAATCAAAAATTAAAATATCTAGTATTAAAGGAATCTGAATCATCGTTTTTTTATGAATATATATTTTTTTATATATAATTTAAAACCGACACAGACTTGATAGTATAAAAAATCTGAGCGCGCAGCATGTTTATAACGCTGACTGACGTTCTTAGCCCCGTTACAAATACGGCTCACGATTTTCTTCATTATTTAAAAAGTATAAAAATTCAGCTGGATAAAGTTCATAAGGTATAAAATGATTTTATAATTGAACATTTTCAATATGGTTCATATACGTGACTGACGTATAATCCCCTCACTTCAATACAGCTGATTATTATTTTTTTGTTGAAAATGATCCCAAAAATCATCCCATAAATTTTGGCACGGTATGAAAATACTAGTAGCATAATTTTTTTTAACAACTTTAAGGTGGGCAGTTCCGTGAACGTAATTCGAAAATTTCTCCTGCATCCCTGAACCGATTGAAAAAATTTTTTGATAGGCTTTTAGAGGCAGCTTTATATATTGGTACTAGGCTAAAGAAAACTAAAGAAAGAGAATTTTTTTTTACTTGTGCGAAAATCAAATTGTTTTTTTTTTTAACTTTTCAATAGTCTAGTACCATTCTATAATGTTGTCTCTAAAGGCTTTTCAAAAAATGTTTTGAATCGGTTCAGGGATATAGGAAAAATTCTCGAATTACGAAATCATTTTCTTAAGCACGGCACCTCCACTCTTAACGTGCTGTCACCTTTAGCTCCAACGCAGGTGCGGGAACTGACGCTCATTTTGCTGATTATTGAATATTAATCAAATGATATAAACGAAATTTATTCGGTATAAAATTCCTCGAAAAAAATGCAGCACTGCCTCCCATTCCATAACTTAAGTGGGCTCAAACTAGAGCTAATATGATCATAATATTTATGACTTATTTAAGCCTAATTTATTTTATCCGAATAATTCCAACATTTTAGTAAAACGCGCGTTGAGTAAATCACGGATAAGTATAAATATATCTTTCAAACCACCTTTTTTCCGGCTACACGCCTGGATGAATATTAGATTATAAGAAAATATGCAGTAATATCAATATTTGACAGCTATCGCTGTCGCAGTATAGTTGTTTTTGTAACAAGTACATAAAATCATGTTTTTTGGGACGAATTGTAGCCAATTAGTCCCAAAAAACTAATTTTAGGTACGTGTTACCAACAACATTTTTTTGTTAAATGTCCCTAAAACATATGTAAATTTTTGATCAGAGCAAATATTTCTCAAAAATAGCGGCTTAGAATTTTAATTATCATGCGATCACAGTAACCAGATTGTTTAATGTAAACAAAAAAAAATTTGACGCGTTCTTTTTATACGGTATAAAATTATATCTTAAAAAGCGAAGGAAATTGTGTTAGGTTTACTTCCAGTGAAATCTCATCTTTATGAAAAGGAATATGAAGCATTTATTCGATGGAAAGAACTGGACAACATTGTAATTGTAGACGAAGATGCAATGTTGAACTATTTACATGAAAAGGTAAGTGTTCTTTGCATTCAAAATTTATTATTGTGATTATTTTCGTATTTTCCTATTACAGTCGCAGGAAGTAATACCATCTACTCTGTACTCCAGTCGAATTAGACATCATAAAAAATTTTGCGTACTGCGGACTTTTTTTTGTGGAAGTTGTTTAAGAAGGCATAATAAGCAAGCACAGAAAACTACACCCTACTACACCATGTGCGTCCCCTATTTTTGGGGGTTGAAACTTTGAAATTTTACTTATGTGTCCATATTTGTTTCCCTATTGCCCGTAGGGCTCTTTACCAAGTTACAGTTTTTGAAGATTCGTCCCTCCTCTACATAATATATATATTACACATTTGCCGTAGGACAAACGGTTTTGGCTGTACGAGGCCGGAAAGGTCGCGCTGTCCGAATTTGGGGGTCATCTGCACAGGACAAACGGCTATTATTTCCAATCTACAATACTACACATACTAATGCCCTTAAGGATGGATGGATGGATATTTAAATAGGATCAACACTTATTGTGTAATAACGATTTATGTCTTGTGTTCTCCAGTCTCCTTTTTCACATTTTTTTTTTTTTTGAGGCCTTAGGGTTCATAGAAGGGAAGAAAGCATTATACACGTGGACAGGGCACATAATTGGGTGTTAAAATAGGTCTCTTGTTAAAATGCGATAAGACGTACCGTTTTCAAGTAAAACGAACTTGTTTGGTTATGTTTGCTTTGAGTTTTTATTGTGTTCTGAATTGTGATCTGATAAATAAATTTTACATTTTCTTTCTTAGGAGTTTGTTTTTTTAGGAGTTTTTTTTTTGAAACGGCTAGGAGGATGGAAGCAAGTTTTTTCACAATATTATTGTCTTTTTATTCCAAATAAGAACTAATTCCAGGTCGTCTTCAGTGACAGAGTCATATACAGAAGAATCAATTGAGAAGAAAAAAAAAGTGTGCAGAATATTAATGGGGGAGAAAAAAATCGAACCATCGAGTAACATAATATCGGTTACTACCGAAGCTACTACCACTACATCAAAAGAAATTAACACGATACTCTCGGGTTCGGGTATTTCGTTTGGAAGTAATAGTTTTGAAGGCGCTCAAAATTGTTCGTTTAATTTTCATTTTGGGCCATAATCATTTAATTATTATTAGTTTAACTTACAAACATAATAATTAAGTCATATTGTTGTACCTATTAGATGAAATAAAGTTGTTTAATTGTTGTATGAACCATTTTGCCTTATTTACCTAAATGATACTCAAAAGTTGCAGTGGCCACTTTTGGGATTGAGTCCGGAAAAGACTCATTTTACGGACTCAAATAAGTCCGTGAAATAACTATTTTAGGGACCAAACACAAAAAATGTTATTTTATTTAAACTTTTCCGTTCAATGATATTGAAAACAAATAAAAACAAAAGCACTTGTAACACATCCAATTTTAAACACTTATTGAAGAGGATAGTTTAAATTAAAGTTGTGACAGTCTTATTGTACATAACGTGAATATTGTTCTTCTTATAATCCAATATTCACCATGGCATATAGGAGGCAAAGTAATGGTTTAGAAAAATATATGTTTAGACTTGTCTGTGATTTTTGTAAAAGTTGAAATAGTTACTAACTAGTATTTTCTGGTAATATATTTAATATATTGCGTTACACTGCAGTTTACTTCTTCTGATACTTATTCATAACCTCTTGGCAGATGTTTTTTGGGCCGGGGTCGAATTGACTCCCATTAAGGGTACAGTACCTGTAATATAAAAAGGCCACAATCGAATTGTCTCCCGGGTTACAGCAGTTCTATAGAAAGGTAAAGGTAGTATAAAAACCAATAGATATGAATACACCAAAATCTCTTCTTTTTAAAATTTTACTATCAAACACTCTCAAAACACTGTCTACACTTCTCATTTGTATATGAGTCTATTTGAAAATCTAGTAGTACATTACAAAATTGGTGTATGTTTGGATGTGGAGAATAAAACGATGCGTTGTACTTCGAGTGAAAAGACTCACATGCGTTTCTAGTCCTCTGTAGCGACGATGAATGGTCAGCCCACATGCGTGGAGGGAACCTAGATTCTTCAGCAATGTAATTTTCTACCAAATAATCTGAAAACTTCATAACATTTTCATTTTCAGGCATGTTCTCAAAAAAGTAATCTGTAAAACAATCTTCAGGTTTCAGAAACGACGAGCCAAAAATATGACTAAACATTTCTTCCGAATTCAGTAGACGAACCAAGCTCTTGAATTTTTCTGTACCTAGGTGGAACCGACATCCTTTGACATCTGCTTCTGGAAAATTTTCCGCCATTCCAATATGAATGGCCCTTTCAAAATCTGCATATATCACACTTGGCAACATTGCACAACCTATGCTCAAACATTCTTCCCTTAAAATTGTAAATGTCTTTTTATACGTTTCACTTCGCTTGTCGGGAACTAGGCAAAACACTAGTGGTATATAATGTCCATTTTTGAAACCGTGGACTGTGAACAGTTGCAAAAAAAATTCGGACAATATTCAAATGTACCATCCACATACAGCCGTGATAACCTCGGCAAAAATTTCAGATTAGTATCACATGAAAAAATTAATATATTGTTCTCACTGTCATTTCTCTTTACAAATATTTCACCTTTAGTGGTCTTCAACGATAGTTGTCGCAACACTTTATGGAACTCTTCCCGATTTTTTGGTAACTTCGGGAGATGTGATGATCTGGCGTGATACAAGTTCTTTCGAACTCGTTGAGTATCCTTGATTGTTATTGTTATTGTTATTTTCTTCAATTCTTTTCTAATAATTTTCATTGGTTTCTCACAAATGTCATCAACAGCCACACGTTTTACGCTATTGCTCAGTAGTAGTTGCCTGTTTAACAAATTTGTAGGATTTTTCTCGTGGTTATGCAGCAGTACGGACTCCGTAATTATGTTATCGGCGCCCTCAGTTTTGATGTAAGCCTTGCATAATGTCTTCCGCGATGAACACGACCACCGTTTAATATTACCCGCTAACATTTTTTGAAAACTGAATTTGTAACCGTCCACAAGAAGTAAAGCTTCTCCCTTTTCACTCAAAATTTCACTCATCTTGCATTAATGAAACAGCTCTTCGGGTAGATAATCGAGAAATTGATATCTCACATTAAGCCACTTCTTTTATACCCCGTATCAGGTATATTAATGTTAATAATTAGTTAAACCATTCCTTCTTTAGCACCTATATATCTACCTGGATTCACCGGAGACAATTCGGCTTGTAGCAGGAGAAAATTTGGTTGCGCTACAGTTTTACCTGCGGTCAACGGGAGACAACTCAACCCTGGCGGTTTTTTGATCCATGAATTATTCTCGTCTCCCTTTGCTATATAGCCATCCGTCAGAGGTCCTTCCAATTACCTCCTTATTGACATCCGCCCAAGGTTTCGAAGAGCGTCCTCTTTGCATCCCACTATCTTTTCTGTGAACTATCAACCGTTCTATATTTTCTTCTTTTCGGTTGATGAGGCTAAAAAAATGAGAGGATTCGGGGGAATATGACCAATTTTGTTTTTGACAATTCGGTGACGCGTGCTCTCTTATCATGTTATCAAGTTAGTTCAGCTTAATAGCACGAAGTGGGGGAGAAATTCGCATTTAAAATTCGCAAAAACACATTTTTCCGATAACTTCGTTATTATTGACTTGACGAAAAAAAAAAGTCAAATTAAGAGAAAACGGAAGCACATAATTTGGTTTTGAAAATACGCGTTTTTTGCCTTAACAGTAATATACAAAAAAGTAATTCCTTGATTTCCAGGGTTTCATTTCAAAACCAGATCCGCTCCACTATGCGTCTTGTAGATAAGAATTCTTAGCCTTTCGATAAATAGTCTGAATTTTCCGCGTCAGTCTTATATTCTATCGATTCCAAAGCAGTGTTGACACCTTGACCTCTCACGTTTTTCCTGGCTTGTGCTTCAGTTAGATTACATTTACATTATGGACCGAATTGAATCCTCAAGAAGTCTTCAAAATATTACTTTTGTTTCAAAATGCCCACTTACTTACGAGACACCCTGTGTATATTTTTTACATAGATATTGCCTACTTCTTTTACTTATCATTTCTCCTAACAAATAAAATGTCTGGAACCTATGATCAAAAAAATACCCTGATTTTTTATTCTATCGGCAGTCATATGCTATTTTTACTACTGTACACAAACAGAATGTATCATTTATTTCTCTTGAATAATACAAGATCATCGTCAAGGGAAGAAGCGTACAAACCTATTTTCACAATAAACAAAAAAGAACCAGTATTAGAACACTGGACACCTGTAAAATTTTCCACGCGTTTCTTTAGCGGAGGGATAAGCCCTTCTAACACAAAATAACTCGATATGTGAAAGATAGAAAATAAAGTATGTGACATAGTTCAAGGCAAAGCATTCTTAAGATGTTAGTTACGATGAGCCCTTTGATCTTACAAGACAGGAAGGGTTGTGAAAGACATTTCTAAGGCGGAAGTTTCGAGGCAGATTGTGTGCATTGTTGTAAATTTTCTTTGTCGAGTTTTAACAAATATCTTGCTGAGATAGCTGTAAATTTCAAAAAATACAAATTTTACGCAATATTATGATGTAATAATAAAAAGACATCTAAGAAGTAATAACATTGGCATTGCATCTGGCACAAGTTTATGTTTAATATAAACAATAGCATATAATAACAACAACCCTAACAGGAAAACGTTGTTTAAACAGAATACGTCATCACGAAGCCATAGCCAAAGAAATTATCATATGAGAATTGACAACTTACGGTTAGGAAGCAGGGGATATAATTTTTATTTTTACTAGTTAACATAAACACTAAAATGAAATATGCAGATTTATATGCAGGTTAAATTAGATTTAATTATCTGCGAAACAGTATCTTATAAAATATTTTTATGTGTTTTGGTTTAAGGTAGAACCTACAATGATAAAAACCTCAATTGTTAACATTTGGTAGGGATGTGATGATCAAATGCTTTATGTACACATGCAGATATCTACTTTGGTTTTAACCTAGAATCTTTTAGAAGTTTTAAATTTATTATTTACTAACAAAATACTCGTACTCCGCCACGAGGTCGTTAAAAATCATAAGTTGGCACGGCACACATTTAGTTCGTCATATTTGAGACACAATTTTGAATTTTCCAATGTTTATAATTTTCTTGAGCGTTTGGAGTTGGAGTTGTGCTAAGTGCAATATTTCAAGTTCCTGGCATATCTGGAAGAGCTAAAAAATTCATGCGGACACACAGATACACCTCGTTTCATTGTCCTTTATAGTTTAGATTGCCAATTTTTTAATTGAAAGGTCAACTTTAGTGAATAGAGAAAGATAGACATAGCAGAGTTCACGTATACGACTGTTAAAAATATTTGTAAAAGTATTAATATAAAACTTCTGTTTTTTATTTAGAGTGGCCATCCTGTTTACTTTTCAGTAAAAGTATATCACGATCTTCCATTGGCAATAATGTCAACTATATGACACATCTGATTTTCCACCGTAGCTTTTATGACTTATGATTTTTAGAATTGTTTTCTTTTACTAAAAATACATCAGGTTTTCATCCTGGGTAATAGTGTCAACTACGTGCCAAATATTATTTTCTTCTGTCGTTTTTTTTATCATTTAGGTTTACCCCCATGTATATTCTTCACTAACTTTGTCACAATAACCTGACCAGGATTCGAACCGCTACACCGTAGTCTCAAACCTAATACGTAAGCAGTAAGCACTGAGGCTGTTGTAGCACTCTCCAAAATCGTCCTAAGTTGAAGACATAATCAAAATTCGACTTAGGCAAAAATTTCATTTAAAGACATTTTTGGGAGTCTGCAGAGGCGCAGATCAGTCCACAAGGGCCGTTTTGGGTTCTATAAGGCGTTGGAAATGACCAGGTGAAAATTCGAAGAAACACCGAATTTTCACTTAGGAAAAATGTTTTTGGTTCAGAATATGAGAGTAGAAGTATATAATGACAAAGATTTATGAATAATATACTTTTTCAAAGGTACCATAAATTGGACTTTGAAAAATAATATTTTTGGAAGGGCGTCAAAATTTGGCCCAAGAATCGATTTATCGAAAGTACGCCAAAGTTTCACTTGCAGACTAATTTTTCAAAACTGCGTTGAAATTTGGCTTGAAGATCGATTTTTCAAAAGTACGCCAAAATTTCACCCGCAGATTAACTTTTCAAAAGTACCTTGAAATTTGGCTTGAAAATCGATTTTTCAAAAGTACGCCAAAATTTCACCCGCAGATTAGTTTTTCAAAAGTACCTTGAAATTTGGCTCGAAAATCGATTTTTCAAAAGTACGCTGAAATTGGTCTTAAAATGGATTTTTCAAAAGTACCACGAAGTCAGTTTAAAAAGTACCACGAAAATATAATTTATATTATTTTTTATTTTTTATTCCTCAACCAAAGACATTGACCTTTGAGGTACGGTCATTGAAAGCCCAATTCTAAAGTATGAGCATAAAATTTTAACGATGCACTGCATCCGAAAGGCAAAATAGAAGATTTTGTCAAAGCCGGCGTAGTGCCGATAAGCAAAAATTGATAAAAATCAATGCACATGTACAAGGCCGGTTTCTCGCATAGAAAGAGTTTGGATTGACCCAGCGGCTCGCAATTTGGTCGAGCGCGTTGAGTGGTCCAGACAAAGCGATGGTAGAAAAGCCAATTACAGGGCTTTTCAAATGACAAAGTTATAGAGGAAAACGCCTTGTGCATAAAAATCCAAAAATTCAATTTTGCCTAAAAGTCGCTCGAAGGTGAGACGCTGCCAAATCGATAATATTAATCGACTGTGATAAGGGTTAGTAAGTCGTGGACTGATCGAACGCCACTCAACTTATGCAGTAATAAGTCCTCTGAATGTGTTTGAGTACGTGAATCTCCACGATACAAGAACTTTAAAGCTAAGTAGTCTCTAGCGAAACTAAATTCATTTAGTAAAACTTTTTTAAGTTAATTTCAGTCAGCCTTAATTATTCATTTACCCAGAGTCTGAAATGATTCTAAAAGCTCACATTTTGATTCTGAGAAGGTACGTATGAATCTTTTCTACCTAATCGATCGTTAGCGTGAGCGCTCTCGCTTGTATGGTCTGAAAGTCACTACCTTGATTGGGGAAGGCACGATTCTTTCTTGAGAATTTTGTATAACCAATTCTGTTAAATAAACGGATTCTTTGAACTAATATTTCTTAATTGATCTTGAGGCCTGTTGACGGTCTATAATCCCTGGAACTTTCGTATAGAAAGCCGGATGTGTCGAGTTAATTCGCATTAACGTTCGACCTTCTGGTTGCTTTACGAAGGTTTGATAGGGATTTTTTTATGCGTTTTTTTTTGAGAAATATATTCCGTTATTAACGGACCAAAACGTGATTTTCGCGTACCAAAACTAATCCCTCCGCAGAGAAATTCTTCGGTTGGGATTTTTTTATGCAAAAATTCAGGAAATTAAGAGGTGCCTAAACCCCTAACGAGGGAATTCGGGTCCAGAGAGAGCGTAGTTTCCGATCTGTGGTAGTGCCGCCTTGGTCCCATTCAGGGTGTATTAAATAGGTGGTCCGACTAAGGCACTTTCCTATGATAATAATGGCTTCATAAGTGCATGCTTCCTATTTAATTTAGTAGATGGCGCGAGCTTTAGCGTCCTACAAAAACCTGTATATAGTACATGAATTTGCTTTGCTGCATATAGGGTTGCATATATTCACAACTGAACAGCAATTTCAGTTATGTAAAGAAACAAATATTGACCAGTTTCAAATTTATATAGGTATGGTAAGAAAATAAAACTTATGTAAAATATACAAATTTATTTGTAACAACAGTACTGGGCATAATGGGTTGCAATATTATAAGAACAAGGTTTACATAATATGTTTACAAATAGTTCCTTTCTCCAAAATTACTCAGCATTCTCTATGCCTCCAACATAAGTTGACTTTAATTGCACATCAGAATGAACACTTTGATAATAATATTTGTACTTGGTCCACCTAAGCAAGCGTTGTAGATTCAATTTTCAGAAAAATATGCTGCAAATTCTTCTACAGTGATCGGTTCACTGATTGATGTTAACCTAATATCCTTATGCAAAAAATAACCTCTATTGTAGGACCAAACATGAGACCAAACCAAACCTGAAAATAGAAATTATACAAATAATTACCTACTTGAAAAACTAAATTATCATTTGCAAACAAATACTATCTAAAAAGCACTTACCGTCTTAAAACATGTAATTAATTTTTCATGCTGTTCTGCCTTATGTAAACACTAAGCTTCTACTTTCAATACATTTATGAATACCCCAATTCTTATTTGGTAATTTGACGTCACATTCTTCAGACAAAATTTTTTCTATTAAGTGTAAATACAAACTCTCAGAAATAAGGATAAATTATACTATAGTGAACATCACTCATATATAATAACTTCTTAATTTTCTTAGCGACATTTTTTGAAGAACGAGCATCTAATTTGCTTGGAAGTGCACCTTTCTTCAATTTTTTTTTTTAAACTGCCGCTAAAAGCTGAAAATATATTTAAAAAGACGTTTTTATACCTATAGGTTATGTTACAAATATCTATGTAAATTTAAAACTTACAGTGTATATAACAACTCTATTTTCAGACTGTGAAGTAAAACCACTTTTTATACTGCTGGAGCAAAAATGTTTTTCACAAATATGTGGCTTTTTATTTCAAGTAGGTACTTTGTAAACTTCACATTTCTATCTCTTCAGTATTTTTTGGCACTAAGTGATAATTTTTGGTCTTTACAGTCATAAGCATAAGTACACAAATAGGCACTCATATTTTCTAACCATGTCTTATGAAAATATAGCTGACTTTTTTATATTTAGCGCTAGCGTATTGAATGTATTTCTTCCAGGAATTTGATGTCAAATGTCACTGATATTTTGTTTGACTACAAGATTTTTCACTAAAAACGAAAGGCCGGGAATGTATGCAACACTGTATGCACGTGTGTACAGAACCTGCAAAATTATCTTTATATGCGTAAATAACGACAGACGCTATTGCTCCTGCCATCTATTACATTATGTACAAAGTAAGCACTTATGAAGCCACTCAACGGGTCCTTGTCGCACCACCTATTTAATACACCCTGGTCCCATTACTCGGCTACCGAAGTGCATCTTATCTCGAACCCGCCTGGGAGGTAGAAGAACGGGGTAATACGCGACTGGCGCCCCCTGAGAAATAAATTGGTGTCGCGTCATTTTGACGCCCGGTAGTGCGTTCTTCTACAAGGCCACTGAGTCGGTTATATCATTTGTAGGAACATAGCAATGCAGAGGTTGTTTCTCTAATCAGGCTTTGAAATTGCACTATTACGTTACAACCAATAGAATAACTTGAAATTTTGTGGAAATTTGAGAACCGTTTAAATAAAGTTTAAATTTATGACTTTCTTTTACTATAAAACATTTTTCAAAAATTAGAAAAATACAGATCATCTATTTTTATGTGTAGATGTTATTAAAGTAAAAGAATTATTTACTAGCCCATTAAATTCTATTTCATTACTTTTTGCTAGTAAAAAGTTGTGAATTCGTAATAAAACATTCTACCAATTTTTTTGTGTAAATTTCGCCCACAGAAAAAATACTTCCACCAATTATACAAAGGTGAATTAAATATATGTGTACTAATGTACTGTAAACGCCTCGAGTGTTGGCGTGCAAAGGGAGATCTCTATGTAGAGAGTGGTATAGGTCCAGCGCACGCACCGCTACCATGATTGGTGTAGCACACTGATAAATTATTATAGGAAGTGGACGCGCAGTTCTCCGATAGACGTTCTCCTACAGTCCCTGCCGCTCGCCAAGATCCGTGGCAGGTACAGTATTTAATTAACATTTTCTCTAGAATATTTTACATATCTAACTAAATTCTAAGGAAATGTTTTGGATGATGAAACATCTAAGTAACTAAAACATTTTTCCAACATGGTAGGCGTATATCCCCCCTAAACAGGTACAACAATACCAGCAGCGTTAACTCTCAGACACTTTCCTTTATAGAGTATTTCAATTTTCATTAACTTCTCGCTCATGCTAAATTTGATTACCCGCGTCTTCTCAAAGTGCGTTAATTAATATCTGAATATTATTTAGGTTAATGTAAAATACAACAACCATTCCCTAAGGGTTCGTAAGCTAATTAAAACAATTACATTTAAAATGTAAGTGCTCCTTCTTGTAGGTCGAGATGATGGATATTTGAATATTTCAATCTCGTCTGGTCTGTACACTTATCTTAAATAACAATTAATTAAACACAAATGAAAACGTAATTCTGAATAATATTATTCCAGATAAGATACTCAGAATAAAGTGTGTTTCCGAGGTTTAGAACACGAGAGAAGTTACTTCATGTTAATTTTAACGACAGCGTCGCAAATCTTGAAATGTTGGTAGGTAATTTAATAGGAAGGAAGGCTCAGATCGGTCTTGTTTGTTCTTATTTAATCTGATGGCTTTCTAGATATCTGAAACTAAGAAAGCTTGAGTTTGTATGCTTTTCTAATTATTATTATGAATAAAGCGTATTTCCAAACATTGTTTTAAGTTCTCCAAATAAAGAACACTTGAAGATCTGAGCCGAACGGACTACTTTAGCATTTATTTATTTTTTACAATGTCCAACAGACCATTTCAAGAATTTCTAGGACTAAACTTAATATTTGTGATATTGTCAAACGTATACATCACGTGTTGCAGCACAAGATCAGTGTCAACAAAAATGTTGATCTCGCGTGCATTTAGAAAATGCTGACGCATCATTTATGTCAGGTATTGAAACAAAGAAGTAAATGAGGATGTGCAATGTTTACCAAGGCACCGAAAATAGGCCCAAGACGCGATTGTGTTGGAAGAGCCACACTTCGCCGTGGGTTCGTATATTAGAGGATATTATACTTCTGGCGTTCTTAATATTGTTATTATTCGATAAACATTATTGTTAAAGATTATTGAATATTATTTGTCATTTTCTTTCATGTACCATAATTAATTTATTTATTTTATTCATTGATTTAATTAATTAAATAATGAATTTCATTTATTTATTTTGTTTTTGTTTACACTAGTGGTAAGTATATTAAGTATTTTTTATGTCGATGAATTGATGGGCAGATAACCTAGGTGAGTTTAATAACCACTTTCTTGTTTCATTTTTAAAATAGCCAATAGGATTGATTTCCTTTATTTTAGTTGGTAGGTTGTTATACAAGCGAGGACCAAGGTAAGTAAAACATCTTTGCGCTATAGTTTTGTTAACTTTAAAAATAATATAGGATTTGTCTTTATATCTTGTGTGTTAATTATATTTTTAAATTTTGATATTTTTTTGTTCCAGGAATATAGCAGAGCAATATAGGTGTCTAATATCCAGGATTTGTGCCAGCTACAATAAAAGATCCGATGGATAATTTATTTCTTTTCTATATATATAATTTTTAAAATCCATTTTTGTACCGTTTCTATGTCTCTCATATGATTGTTGTAAGCTTCTCCTCCTCAAGCTAAAATTCCGTATCTTTATTGTGAATCTACAAAGGCATAGTACACTATTTTTAGTTGATGTATCTTTAATATTCGTTTAAAATATTTAAATTTAGCCAGTAAACTTCTAATTTTATGTTTGTTTCATTTTAGATTACAATCGACAGTTATGCCCAAGTACTTAATTTCTTTTACTGGAGGAATTTCAAACATTGAGGTTCCAGTTCGGTGACGAATTTTGAGAGAAGACAGTGCATTTAGTTTGGTTACAGAAAAAGGTACATATTTAGTTTTTTTTAA
Organism: Rutpela maculata; assembly: GCA_936432065.2. Taxonomy (NCBI): domain Eukaryota; kingdom Metazoa; phylum Arthropoda; class Insecta; order Coleoptera; family Cerambycidae; genus Rutpela; species Rutpela maculata. The sequence goes on along the minus strand of OW386287.2, from coordinate 57,100,160 downwards.
ATTAATCGTTAAAATTCTTAAGTCGAAAGAATTTTGAAGCATTTTAAAATCCTTTTCAGCTTTAACTAACAATGTATCCCATGTATCGGCTGTGTAGAGAACGACGGTGTCATTTGCAAAACTGACAATTAACTCCTAATACTTTTGGTGGAATAAATTATTAAGGTAAATATTGAATAGAATAGGTCCAAGTATTGTGCCTTGGGGGACGTCACATTCTACCTATCTCATTGAGCTTGTGTAGTAGTCTATTTCGACACATTGTTCTCTATATATTGAATAATTTTCCATTAATAGATAAGGTTATTCCTCTAAAACCTATCTCCTCAAGAGCTTGCAACAGTAGAGAGTGGCTGACTGTATCGAAAGCTTTAGCCAGATCTATGAAAATGCAAATGGCTGGTTTGTTCTCATCAAGTAATTTATAGAAATTAGATATTAAAAAGGCAATTGCGTCCTGCGTGGATCTGGCTTCTCTAGAGCCTAATTGTGAATTATTTTATGTTTTATATTTCTCAAGGTAACCAGCTTTCCTGTTTTTTATGATTGTCTCCATAATTTTTGAAATATTGGAAATTAAAGAAATGGGTCTGTCTCAGCCTCCAACTTATCACCGTTCTTGAAAATGGGTTTAATAGAGGTAATTTCAGGGATATGAGATATTCTCCAGTGCTAATTATTTTATTAGCTATGAAAGACAATTATTTGAAAATTTTCATTAGTCTTGACTTTAGGAAATTCATTATGTCGCAACGATATGGAATGATAGAAGTACAAAGTAATAAGTCTGCAGATCATCTAAAAAGGAGCAGTCTTCATTCAACGAGTCATAAGGAAGAGGTAAGATAATGATAATATGAACATACATTCCTCTATTGAAGCAGATCTCCAAGACAATGAGATAAAGAAGTTCATATAAACGATATTTATAATTAACGGCTAACTAATCATTTATTTATTATTTGAAATAATTCTCAATCAAAACGTTTGAGTTTTGAAATTACTATCCCAGGGCCTTAACCAGACATATAATATCAAGTGCTTGATTAGTTGTCAATCGATATTTAAACTCTGTGATATTCTATACAATGCTTCAGTAATAATTGTGTCAACATAAGTGTCCTCATCCTGTAAATCAATTAAATAAACCAGCGCCTCCACCAGATCTATCACTCTATTTTGTATCTGACATCTACAGAATTCAAGTGGGTAATTGAATGCCAATTAAATGAAGTCGTAATTGAAACGGATTAATTCAAATAAGATTTTGTAAGGGATACAGACAGTTCAATAAGTGCCTACAGTATGTACAGGGTGTTTCCTGAGTAACAGTACCCTAACCAGCAAATTTGTTTTATAATTTGAATGTTAAACGATTATTTTGTTTTATTGTTATTTTATTATTTCGTTTTCATAGCAAAATTATAAAATATCCTATAAAGCAGTTAAGAAATTATTTTAGAAAAGTTTCCGCGATTAAGCCATAAAACATTTCAGCTTATAAAACTAAACAATTATATAGCGCTTTAAAGGCAACGGCAATAAAGTAGTTACAAAAAAAAAATTTATTAAAGAATTTTTTGATCGGAGACACAAATTCTACATAAAAAAAGTTTTAGCCAATTTCACCAAATATTTTTTCACTTGTTATTTTTAGGTCCGGCGCCTACGCCAAAATTTCTTAAACTTTATTTTTTTTCTACGCTATTTTTATTAAAACAAAAAATCTTTTTAGTGCAAAATATTCTAATAGACCTACGGCCAAGAGGCAAATAAGTTACCTCATCAGGTACAAAAGATTTGAATTTTTGTAGTAAAAGTACCACAAATATGTAGCAAAAAACCGACCGTCTGTCGGGGCTCAATGGTCAACTTCTCATTAGGTCAGCTTGTCAAAGAAGTGAAAAAAGTCGCTAAAGTTACCTCATTGGGTACATGCTTAAATACGTGATAATTCACTGGGAAAACCATTACAATTTTTATTTTGTGTGGCAGACGTCAGTATTTGAACGCATACGTAGAGCAGACGCCCGTCGCGACGCCCAAAATTCCGACGTTTCTTACCTCATGAGGTACATGTACAAACCTGGGTTCAAATCAATGGTCTTTTTATGTAGATCATAAATATTTTTCAAAAAGATCGGCAGACGATGAACTACAAAGAGCAGACGCTCTAGAAAATGTAACATGAAAGAATAATGCCAAAGTCGGTACAGGGTTTTATTGAGTACATGTTTGGAAATTTGACAATGCACTAAGAAAACTATTACAATTATTATTTTGTTTGTCAGACTTCCGTGAATATGTAGGCAAAACACCTTCGTATACAAGAAACAACAGCAATACAAAACAATAGTAGTAAATAAAAATAGCCAGGTTTTTTGCTTTGTTTGATAATAAATCTAAAGAAAAATAACTATTCGTCATCTTCGTCATCACATGAATCATTAAAACCCTCTTCATTTTCATCATCAATATGCCTTTGCTCCATGCCGGTTTCGCGTACAATTATTTCGTCTAGGGCACTAGGTAATTGAGGTCCATCAAACCAAATCGGCAAAAACTTTTAAATTCCAACCATTTTCTGATAAAATTTTGGTTGTTTTTCGGTGGCACTATTCCATATGGCGCATATTTGATTCGTTCTTCGTACTATTAAAAGCAAAACGTTCTTGCATGGAGGTAACATAGTACTATCGAATTTCTTCAGGTTATCGAATGGACTCTGATTTGGTTTTAGTTTACAATGAGAGTAGAAAATGTTGAATCGAGCTTCATTGACATCACATAATGTGGATTTCCCATACATAGCACAAATAATTTTTCTACATACGTAATCTAATCTTTGGAAATGATTTCATTGTTGCCAAATGTACCAAATACTTCCTGCATTTTTTTGTCATTTTTAAGAAGTTCAAAGGGTTTTAGTTTCCCTTTTCTGGAGAAAGCTGCCGTGTAGTCACACCCTGTTAAAGAATGGAATGCTGGTAGAGATTTACAAACATTAAATCCTAGTGCAATGAAAATTACATTGACATCTACAAATCGACAAGTATTTTTAGATACAATTCCAACTTCCATCCATAATGTATGGATGAATGAAAGTATTTCTCCTTGTGTCACCGATAGATGTTATATCTAGTAAATATTTTCTGGTTCTCTCAATTGCCGATTTTCCACATTTATTATTACATTTATTTTGGAAAACGCCACAAACGTGGCTGGGAGTTGAGCGGTTTTTGAAAATTAAGTTTTAATTTTGGATAACATATTTTTGTCTCGCTTTTTTTTCATCTCGGGTTGTGTTAATCGGATCAGGCCAAGCAATAAATAAAAATGTTTGTAAATAAATTATGATTAAAACTGCATAGGTCCAAATTCGATCTGCCATTTTGTTATTTACAGGAAAATAAAAACCAAGAAAATTTCTAATTTTACATGAACCGAAATTACTAAAAAATATAATATCTTTTTTAATGCAACTTCGTGGAATTATAGCAGATGTAAACTAATATATATTTTTCTCTTCACGAGATTCTGGAAACAAATGTTGGAGCCACATAAAAAACTACCATTTGGTCACACTATTATTTTTTCTTATATTTTAGCTTTTAAACTTGCTTGAAAAATGTTTTACATTATTTTAAAATTACATTTCGTGCATTTTTGTAAAATTCATTTTTATGCAATGCCTTTTTTACCTAAAATATCTATCCAACCAGATACTTTTATCATTTATTAAAAGTGCTGCAAAAAGCTAACAATTAAAAAAAATAGATCTTAAGCAGACAAAAATTTTCCATATTACTCCAAGAATTAACTTAGGAAAAGTTTTCAGTCTCATAAGACGTTATGTCTTCTGGCAAAATAAAATTTTTGGAAACTGCACCAAAATTTTTCATGCCGCCAGACAACGTGTAAGTAACTTGATAGCAAGAAATTTGAAAAGTACACTGAAATTTTCAATTTTGGAAAACTGATTTTTGAGAGTTATTTCCATATGGTGGCTTTAGACAAAGCCATCGGATGACGATTATATAAAGACTCTTTCATACCGGATGACCAACTATTGATTCCTACCGAAATTATTCAAAAAAAGCTTAATCAAAGCAGTGCATGGATATTTTCAAAGGGTGGTTCGAAAGCGAAGCTAAATTACATTAGGTATATACCTACTGTCAGCAGCTCTATTCTCAGGCGATCGCAATGCTTAAGGTTATTCGCACACTAACCGAGTCGAACGAATTCCGACATTTTGCCATTCTCGTGCACTCGTATACGTCTTTGGCACTCGCAATAACAGCGAGGGACTTTGGGTGAACGTAACGAATTCGCGTGAAGTTCTGATAGTTGGTTTGTAGGTTAAGGACGTGCCATTTCAATTTTGGTTGTTTTCCATCTAATAAATAACGAAAATTTGAAGATAAATCAATTTATCTGCAACTGACGAACATTCGTAATGCTATGTCGAGAATTAAGATAGCCGAGATCCTTTGCAATACTGTATTCTCAATCCACGAATGTTGTTGAGAATAACAGCATTTTGAAAAAAGCATAAAAGTCTAGTATAACTCATATATTGACGTAAAGGGCATTTCGATAGATCAATTCTGGTGAATGATAAAATCACCAAGGATAGCTGCAGGCGAACCAAAATTATCACCAATTAATTATCGTCATCTACTAAACATTTCAGCTTAAATTAAAAATTGTAAGACATAGTATTTTAACAAATATTTGAATTTTTTGTGCCAGTCGATTGAGACTTTATCTCTGCCATTGTATGTGATTGTGATCAAACATTCTTTACGGGATGTGTCCATGCTTGTCATATTTGGTACGTAGATCTGATAGTTCTTATGTATAGGCGATTTAAAAATATTAATTAATATTTCATAAATACCCACTGAACTTTTATATAATATGGAATCTTTGTGTTCTTTTTGATTGAATATGTAACTTTAGATTTAACTTCTCGGACGATTAGGTGTATTGGGTCGACAACTGAATTTACAGGACCTTCAGAAGTGTTCTTTAGTCTGTTTTCAGGACATCGATCATATCGCAGAAGCTAACGTGAGAACTTTATAAAAGTGATTATAAATTAGGAAGTGAGTTAAAATAATCTGATATTAAATTAAGTTCATAGAAGGAGCATTGAAGATAGTTAGCAACGCTCGAAAAGTAAGAATTAATATCTTTTTCATCACAGGACTCCGGTCTCTTAAAAGTTATAAAGACCTCCTGAGAGTAGAAATAATTCACCGTACGTTGCAGAAGATACAACTGACGTCCTCACTAAACAAATTGTTGTCGTATCCTTTAAGAGTGCGGTGGTGAGTTCTTTTACAGCATCTCCGAAAACAAGGCAACACAGATTTATATCTTGTATAAGAGATAAAAACAAACGCACGGCAGATTTCGATAACCAACGGACGGTCATGTAATCAGTGTCAGGAATTTCTACATCTATCTGTGACAGACGAAAGTGTTGATTACACCATTCTGACAGGCCACAATAAATCCCTCGACCTCCGACTTCAGCCCGGTTGACCTTAATGCCACGAAGGTCAACTTTATCGATAAACTCAGTGCTTCTACGGCATTAAGGGACACATCGTGCCTCAAGACTATTATTATTATTAGTTTTGAAAACTAGTACAACCAATAACATATACTTAAACATAAATATTTCAACAAAAAAAAAATATATAATAAAATTTCAAACATAAGCTAGATATATTTACAATGTCCAATAAATATGAGCTCGTCCTACTTCACCATCTTTTTCAGTTCTCCAGTCGCTGGATTTCCCTAGCGTTTTCCTGCCGTAGGCAAAGTTTTTCTAACAGATTGGGGTCATTCATTTTCTTTTAATAAATGACCAAATTACTGCTTAAAAACACTTATTCACCTTCTGTGAAACAGCGAGTTAGGTTTACGGTTCAATTTCTAAAGTCAGATTGATGAAGATTTACATTTTTGGAAGCATATTCCACAGGGATCCGCTAGTTTTAGACAGCGTAAAAGTAACCGTGGTTTAAACTTTAAATTAACCGTACTTACCGTTGTAACTTGCCGCGGTAAATGTGGTTATCAAGTAAATTAAAATGATCGTTATAATCTTTGAACATAATGAATATCGAATTTGCTCATTTTGAATTTAACATACTGACAAAAATTAGTTCTATTCCAGACATGACAATATTCCTTTGAAATATTATAAAAATAATACAGTCTCTACAGCAAAAAGAGGCGTCTCAGTGATTAATTCTTGCCAGAAATTTAAGTTTTCCACAAGAAACTCGTTGCTCTTACAGCCACTAACTATGTGGAACATGAAAGTCGAAATAGGTTTTCTGTTAGTTCTGCCTTAAAATTAGTTATTACCAATATTGTAATAAATAAAAAAACTACAACTTTTATTTACACAATTTTTATCTATGGCTAATATTAAAATTTTATCTTCACTCTAGTTTTTGCAATTCTCTGTTGCCATTACTTCTACGTAGTAATTAGTTATTACCAATATTATTAACAATACGGAATGCAGCTAAGTTGTTTAATGTGGGCATGATAAAGGAGTGTTGGCAGAAGAAACATTTTTAATCACTTTCTATGGTGGGAATGAAAATTCTCATTGAATACTTTCAAACATGGCATTACTGCCCATGTATCTCTGACCCTTCCCAGCACCAAAGAGAATCCACATCTCCTGAAGTCCCGCAATTTTGAGAATATGAAAGAAAGAGATTGACAAAACAACTACATCAGTATATCTACTGTGGAAATAATTATTTCTTTTGCTCAATGTTCAACACTGTCTTTAACGTGTAGAATAATCCCGCCGTCTGCTTCTTCCTGTTGGCTGCATTGTACTCCATCAATTGAAATTTCATCCGGCCGAGATGAATGAATTATGTGATCAATCTCAGTACTGATGTGAGCCCAATCAAACTTCAAAAATGCATGTTCTCCAAGTAACTTGGAAAGTTCTGATTGCAGCAGGTAGTCATTCCAATTTTTTGGTCGCCAAGTAGCATATTTTCTTGTGCTACTTGTCGACGAAGACCAAGGCCTCTCTTATCTCTCACACGTTTCTTCAGATGGTTAGTATCCCAAGAAATGTGTATTCTGTTTGCATGGAACTTCTCAGTGAAAATTAAAAACTATTTGTTTCCTGAAAATTGCGCAGAACCTCCAAGGTGTAGGCCGACATTTTGGAGTTCTGCACGAATTTTCAAGTGGCTCCCTATCTGAAAAGTTACCTTTTGGCATCAACTATGGCCACAGAAAGTGGCACATTCCAATCAAAAAGTGCAGCTTTCTTTGGTGTACCCGATGTACTAGATCTCCGTGATATTAGTTTGAATAAATAATTAGGAGTATGAGATTTGAACAGTTTATATAAAAATATTGTAATTAGAAACTCTACTCTTTGCTCAATATTTAATTCATTCAAGTGTGTGAGATAAGGTATTAAGTGGTCTCTGTATAGCGCATTGCAGACATTTTGTATCCATTGTAATCTATTTCGGTTATATTGAGGAAGGAAATTGTAATATACCGAGCAGCAATATTCAATATGGGGATTGATCAATGATTTGACCAGTTTAAGTTTTACGGGTTGGCTTAACTGATGTTTAAACTTATAAATGGACTTTAACTATAAAATTAATTCTTAAAAACATAATCAACATGATCACTAAAAGATAAAGATCCATCGATTATGATCCGTACATTTTTTGCAGATCTTACCTATCATTTAGGTCAATCGATAATAGGATTCTATTAGCTTTCTGTTTTTCTTGTCCTACACTTAATGCCACTGTTTTGTTTGGGTTTAACTTTAGCTCATGATGCTCAGAATAATTTGCAATATTTTGCAGATCAGCATTTATATATTCTATAGCGTTTTGTAAATCACTTATTTGGAATGAAAAGTCATCTGAATATCATCCGCATAAAGGTGAACCCAACAATAAGAAAGCACCTTGGGAAGATCAAAGATAAAAAGTGAAAAAAATATTGGCTCAAGTATACTACCCTGCGGAACTCCTACAGAAGTGACCCTTAACGAAGAGCATTGTAAATCATTAGTTATCACCTTTTGAGCCCTGCCTGTTAAATAATTTACTATCCACTTTAAAACAGATTCTTGAAAACCTATATATCTTAATTTGACTTCAAGGAGATCAAAGTTTACAAGATCAAATGCTTTGCTTTGATCTAACAAAACAAAAGCAGATGATAGAGAATTATCATTTGCATAGGCTAAGTCATTTATAACATTCAATAAAGCTGTATTAGTACCATGTTTCTACCTAAAGCCAGACTGTGTTTCAGGTAAAATGTCGTTATCTTGCAAGTAAGATTTTATTTGAAATGATACGATTTTTTCTAATTATTTTGAAAACGTTGGCAATATAGTTATAGGTCTCCAGTCACTAGAAGTTGATGGGGGCATTACTTTCGGTGTTGGGATGACATTAGCAATTTTTCACAAATCTGGAAAAACTCCTCTTTGAAGAGACTCATGAATGCAGTACGGCATAATTATGCTTATCATTTTTAAATTAATGTTGTCATTGCCCACTGCCTAAGATTTTATTGATTTCAATACTTTATTTATATCCTCATCTGTTATTTCACGAAAACTAAATTTATGATTGTCATTAAAAAAATTATTATTGTAATATAATAAAGTATCGTTATCTGTGATTGACCCGCTACGTTTATAAAATAAAATAATAATAATAAACTAATAAAATTAATATCTTCAGGCTTGCACAACTATTTTGGTAACTTACTTTTCTCTGAGGATCGACTAGAGTTGCCCCAATCTGATAAACTCTTCCACAACGTTTTAGGATTATTTTTTTGTTTCTCCAGAATATGTTTCATGTATGCAATTTTTTCACGAGCAATCGCCTCATTGATATAATTACGCAATATCACAAAGTATTCCCAAGCTCCAGCTGTACGTGTTTTTAAATATTTTTGTGAGCTTTGTTCTTTTCTTTAATCATTTGTTTAATATTATACGTCACATAAGTGTGGTATTTACGTGTATTACAAAGAGTACATGTGGGTGCATGAAGATCAAAATGTGATATTATATTATTATTTAGGCATTCAACTTTTAAGTTAATATATTCTAAATTAAATATGTCCTCCCAAGATGTGTTGTAGGTGGCATCAAGTTCAAAACTATTAATATCAAGGTTTTTGTAATTTCTGTAATAAGTAATATACGGGCTTACCTTTTCCTGCTAAATATATACCTCACATAACACCAACATGTGATCTGATATACCATGCATATCCATAGTATCAGATCTATTTACCACAACAGATCTAGAGACACATATACCATTTATCAAAGATACTGTATTCTCAGTAATCCTAGTAGGATTCCTGACACAAATTAAAATCACTTAACAAATTGTTAAAATGCAGAATCTACAGTTAACAATTTAATATTGATATTCCCCATAAAGATAACCAAGTCAGTTTCTGAATATGCACGTTCTAAAATATAATTCAATTCACTGAGGCATGTTTCAATATTTGAGCTGGGGGGACGGTATATGACACTAAGGACAATTTTTCGTTTAATAAAATTTACCACTAACCATATAGAGCGGGAGCTAGGTGGCTTTTTCGGCAGCTCATCGTTTTATGAATTTTGAGATATTTTTATGGTTTAATGGATGATAACGATTCATAAAATCGACTTCTGGCGGGGCACCTCCTGTCAGGAGTGTCACGAACACTGTTTAAAAATCAGTGAAATCACGTCATCTTTACAAGGCTCATTTTTTTTGTGTTTACACATTTTATGTTTAGAATGAATAAAATAAGATCGTCAGAAAGTGTGGGCCGTCAGGAGGCGCAGCCAGAAAGGTAATAATGATACAATACATCTGAGGCACGGTACGGAGTCAAGTTAGCCGAAAGTGTTAAATTCCTGTATATTTAAGAGCCTATGGTACTTTTGTTGACACTAAGAACTTTATGGGGAGGCTATTCTTTTGTTAAAGGAGCTTATAATTACGTTTTAAAAAGGAGCCAGAACTTGTAACGATGAGTTTAGAGTTTTGAGATGAAATATACAAAAAAAAATCCAATTTTCTTCAAAAATCCTAAACATTTTCTTTCTGGCTAGCCTTACTGACGGGAGTTTCTTTCTGGGAATTTTTTTCTGTGTTCAAAATATTTAAATAAACATGCTCAACCTTAAAAAAGTTTGTAACGATGATGCTATACAACTCCGTTTTTTTACCTTTTTGACCTTTCTGGTTCCGCCCCTGATGGCCCACACTTTCTGGCGATCTTATTTTATTCATTCTAAACATAAAATGTGTACACACAAAAAAAATTGGCTTTGTAACGATTATATAATTTCACTGATTTTTATATCTTGAACCATGGCCAACTCGATGGGCTGACATATGCCAGAAGTCTATTTTGTCGTTATTTAAGTTCGATAGAATTAATCAGCGCATAGAAAATGCTTGTAACGATGAGTGTCCGAAAAAGCCACTTAGCTCCCGCACCAATAATTATTCTAGGGCATTTTCTGCATTAAATGAATGTAAAAGTCTAAATTTATAATTTGCCTTCAAGTAACACGCCACCTCCACGACTATTACGATCTGTTCTCAGGATTTTATAGTTTGGTATGGCCACAAATTTACCAGGGTATTATGTTTAACGAAGTTTTCTTCTAATATCATGCCCTTGAATATATATAAGCAATTATTTAGAGACCTTATATTGACATGATCAATTTTCACATTTACCTTTTTGATTTGCTAATGGTTGGGGTTTCATTTTTATATTTAATAAAGAGATTTTCTTCGCCAATTTCTGTTCTTTCGTTCAATTCGGCTATAACCTTCTTTAAATGTTGTCTTTGTAGATAAGTTTTATCCGTTGTAATTTGAATATTCATATTCTGATCTCTATCTATCTAATTATCTAATTTTTAAATTGTATGTCACTATATTAACACTTCTAACGTGTTAACTCCGTGAAGAAAACAAGCAGACGTAATTTAAAAGTTAGAAGAAAACACGATGACAAAGTTCAGGTAGATACTAGGATATCCAATAAACCTTTACTAATAAAGGTTTTATCATTAAAAAGTTTGGAAGTTACCTCATAAGTAAAAAAAGAAAATTGTTGTGTCAATGATATAATTTTAGGCCATTTTGTGTTTATGTCATTGCAAGCTCACTTCACACACGGTGCTCCAGTGTCTGCTAACTTTGCCTCATGTCTCGTGATTATCAACAGATATGTGACAACCTTGAATGATCAATCAGAAGTTGACGTGCAGAATGCGATAACATGAACAGAGCCTAGCTCATGAAATGGGGGGACAGAGTGGAATGTACTACAGAACTCAAAGTCATCGTTGACTGATCAAACGGTGTCAATTGGTTAGTAGTCATATTAAAAATTTGAATTTCTGTTTCATTAAGAATTTGATTTTTTTTTTATTTTCTACGGGTTTCTACTACTTGTTTGAGAAAAGTAAATAAATACGCGTTCTTTCTTTTTTCATTATATATCCATGTGTTATCCAAGTTTGCGGGAATACCCTATTGTTCTCGTAAAGGTTTACTATCACAATTTGTGTTCAACGTCCCTATATCTAAACATCTAAAAATTTTGTCAATTCATTTGACTCCAAACTAGTAACCAGGTGAGAAGAATCCTGCTGAATTTATTGTCTTACGATATTGTTGAGGTAGTTCTACCATTGTCTCACAAAAAAGTTTTCCCATATATCCAAGTAACTGTGACATAAATTATGGCCCTATTATTTCATGACAATAAGCAACACCAAATATTTACTTTCACAAAATACTGTCGCCTATTGAATATACGAAAAATATTATTATGGCCTCAGTATCTAGCATGCTGCGATCATACTCTCCCATTCGAAATAAACGTTGATCCGTCGGAACACATACATTTTTTTTTTATAAAAACTTACATCAGCCATAATTCTGACAATCATCCACAAATAATAATCTAGCCTCTTACCATTATTTCTTTTTCCAAAATATGATTAGAGATTGCAGAACTCTCTGGATGTGTGACTTACATTTTTCAGTTGATCTCGAAGATTTTTGCATTGCATTCTACCACTTCAAAAGAGAAGCCATATTCATTATTGAACCAATTTTATAATTATTGTTCAAGTCTATAAATACCAATTTTGGCTAAAAATCAGAAAATTTTAAACGAACTGTGTCTATTTTATGTCGGAGCTATTTTTCCCCGGCCTGCAATTGAATCAAATATATTTTTTGTCAACAGGCTCTGCAATTTATCTCTCTTGTTGTTTGCTAACAGTACTTTATGTCAAAATGCCAAGGCTAACAATACTCCAGAAAAACTTACTTATTTTGCATTTTGCTGTAAAAATAAAAATAAGGGAACTTCCTCTTATACCATTTTCATTTATTCCATTTTCTGAATACCTTGTGAATGACAACCTTAGTTGTATTAATAGTATTTTTATTGATAAATTTATCACAAATTAATAAACCCAATGCAGTCACACATAGGGGAGACCGTATAGATAACTTTTGACCTTTTCTAAACTTTGTGATAATTGAAAATAGAAAATAATAACACAAATAAGAAAATATCTCTCTCTTGGAAAAAATAATGATCTAAATTGATAGCTACGAACCTTGTTAATGAATATTTTATACATTTCGAGTAAAATATAAAGTAATTAGAAAGCAACATAATTCTGATGCTCGTGGTCGCATTATGATGAATATTTCATAGGTTTGAAGCGGTCTAAGGAAAATAATCAAATAGAAAATATACAACTTCCAGAAGTTGAAAGAGAGACGCCATCTTCGACGCTATATTTTTAATTATTTAAAACTCTCCAAATCATACATTTAATTAATAATGATATAGTTATTATAACAAAGTAGTTTTTACAATTACTGACATTAATCGAATGAATAATCATGTCACAAACGCACAGATTACATTGGAAAAATTTAGTAAACTGTTGCACTACTAGATATACCGTTTTGCCTTCTAATAAATAAACAAAAATTTAATCTCTCATGCGAATAATACATAAAACACATGTATTAAGCTTAAATAATAATTATTATTTGGTAAATGCATATATAACACATTTTAAACACATCAATAACCTGATTTTGTTTTTGTATTAAAAATGTTTATAATCAGTTCTATTATTAGCTAGATTTTTAACGTAAATCTATATTTTGTAACAGTCCTACTGCACTGCATATGTTCAGTTGCTTAACATTGTAGTAGTAGTTCAGCAACGAATAATATTATGATGTTACTTTCATTTACATATTTATTTTTGTACATATAGAACCTTAGCATAACATGCAATGTTATTAATAAATCAGCAAGGAAAATATAAAAGAGCGACTTACAATATTTACTCTTTTCAGCATTGGCAATGAGGGGCATAAAAACTAACAAAACACACGCGGAAAACAAAATCAACCACGGGGGCCCAGGCCCCCTATGTCTAAACGTCATGGTCACTTGTTTTTACTGTTTACCACCACCATCAGACAGTAATTTTAAAACTAAGTCACTTGAAAACTAAACCAAGTTTTCATATTTCAAACTAACACCACAGCGGTCTGCACAGCGAATCAAAAATGAAATTTCGCGCGTCGACACAGTAATGGAATCATTATTTTATCTTTTAAAAACAACCAAAAAAGAAGCACTTGATATGTACAGAGAGAGTGAAGTTCCTCTAGATATGTGTTGGTTGTTAGTAACGACAAGAATCTGTAGTTTGTGATTTTGCACGCGATGCTCGCGCACAGACCTAACAAAATCGATGGTGACGCCGGCGTCGCCGATATTGAATATACCCTTAACAGCGGTATCTACATCACAAGGGGTAAACTAACCCCTACACATGCAAAATTGGAAAACATGTATATTCATTTACAGGAAATTGTTTGCTTTTGTTGATTCAGCTGGTGACATTGTGTTAATAAATTGAAAAGTGTTACGAACTGTTTGAAGTCCAATATTTGGCCTTTCCGTAGAGATCAGAAAAACACAAATATCTGTAAGTATTTACTGTTATAGTATCTGGATAAATTATTGAGACACACATTATTATCGTAAGACGGAATTAGTTTTCATAAATTCAGAACCTAGACTAAACATTACAGTCGATATTTAATAGGCGAAGTTTAGCCAGTGGCTACTTTAATCTAACCTGTGTTTACTTTCGTAAAGTAGTGGATAATTTCGATGAAAATTGTACAACTTTCTTTTGGGAAAATCGCTAGAACATGCCAAAGAATGGCACCTTTTAGTATTATTTTTAAATTATTTTGGCAAGTTGTCACAAAGTTATGACGTCATCGATATTTTTTTTTAAATGATTTTCTTTTTAATAGCCAGGGAGGTAGCAACAGATTTTTCGCATTAATATCTATAAAACTAGATTTTTCCCATGCTAGCTTAGTCAGTATCAATGATGAAAGTGCAAGTCTACCAAACTTTTACTGTTGCAAAAATGAGTAAAAATTGAAACATGTTACAAAAAGTTGCATAAATGTATTATATTTACAAGATTGACATTTTACATACGCACATATGGCATAAAAATATACCAGAAAAGAATATTCTACCGCGTCGGAAGCGTTGCCATGCCAGGTCTACCACCCAAAGTGTGGAAAAAACAAAGAGTTCTACCGGGCTGAAATTGTTTTCTGGAATAGTTTATTTAGTAAGACATTAAAAAAATACAGTCCACCGAACATCTCATGTTGCTAAAGCCTCAGTAGACGTAATGGAATGCAAGCACGTGACCGCGGCCACTGCGCTCCGGGCCATTGCAGTTCGAGGAAAAGTTTTGCATTTTCTGCCGCGGAATATTAATCTACAAAGCTGATTTTTTGTTTATGCACTATTTCGATTAAAAATCACATTCTACCTCCGCTGAAACGTGGCTAAATCTTTGGTAGACGTTGCCAAAATGGCAATATATAGTCAAATCATGACAATTACATTCTTCATTAATATTAACGAACGGACAATTTTCTTACAGATGTGTTAATAATCACTTTTATTTACTCCATTGTGATCTATGTTTCGGTAAGGAAATTTATCTTTCAATTTATATTTTTTTTATCTCAAAGAAAACATATTAATAAATAATAAATTCACGATCCCATGTAAATTTCATTGTAAGAAATGATTGCTTTTTATAACTTATTCAAAAAATTCATTCTTTAAAACTTTATTACGAGAGTAAATATATGGAGATTTATATATGAATAGCGAAGAATTCGACAGTTAATTTGATTATAAGAATACTATGGGTGCCCTAATTCAATTATGATGATTAAATTTATTTTATTAAAATATTGTGTTATTAATTTATATAAAAAATATCACTTAAAACGATAATAATATATCGATAGTAAAAAATGTTACTTTAAATTCACTGAAAATAAGCTAGCTTTATCTCTCACATTTCTATCCACAACGTTTCTATGCCATTTGCAATTTTTATACATCCTTTTTACTATTGAATATTAAATAAAAGAAGGAATTGAAATGATGGGAACTGTAAAATTTTTATTCACTCGGGAAATAAATTCAGAACGTTACAAATCGTTACTTTTTTTATACCCTGTCCCTGTAATTTCAACAACGTCTACCAAAGATTTGGCCACCTTTCAGCGGAGGTAGAATGTGATTTTTAATCGAAATAGTGCTTAAATTGCTTCTAGATAAAAAATCAGCTTTGTAGATTAACATTCCTCGGCGGAAAATGCAAAACTTCTACGGGGATAGCAATGGCCCGGAGCGCAGCGGCCGAGGTCACGCGCTTGAATTCCATTACATCTACCAAGGCTTTAGCAACATGAGACGATCGGTAGACTGTATTTTTTGGTTGTCTTATTAAATAAACCATTCCAGAAAAAAATTTCAGCCTTGTAGATATAAGTCAAAAATATTTGTTTTTCCACACTTTGCATGGGTGGTAGATCTGACATGGCAATGCTTCCGACGCGGTAGAATATTATTTTCTGGTATGTTTTTATGTCATCTGTGAGTATGTAAAGTTTCAATCTTGCAGATATAATACATTTTTGCAACATGTTTAATTTTTGCAACACTCATAGATTAGTAGAATTGCACCTTCATCATAGATACTATCTAAACTTTCTTGGAAAAAAAATCTAGTTTTATAGAAATAAAATGATTTCACGAAAACTGTCGCTACCTCCCTGGCTATAATGCCTTTGGTGATAAAAAGCTGAAAGCGTATTCATTCGAATGTGTTTTTATTTCTTTTTCTTGAATGTGCAAATTCCTATGTTCGCTTGGCTATCACTTCCACGTATAATTTACGTGAGCACTATGTTTGGAGTGTTACGAATTAAATATTTTTGTAAAAATCATGAAATTAACCGAACAAGAAAGAACTGAAATTTTCATGATTGGTCTTGGTGAAAGGATGGGCACCCAGACAGAAGTAGTTAAGTTGTTAAATGCAGTTCATCCTGATGGACAACCTATTAATCAAAACATGGTAAACAGAGCAGAGTCAAAATTTAGCGAATTTGAGTATGTTCGCGGTCTTCCTAAATCAACCTAATAAGATCAACTTAATGTTTTGTTGACAGTACAAAAAAATCCTCATTGGACAGTACGTCTAATTCTAATCTGACAGTTTCTACTAACCACAAAATACTCAAGAAAGCGTCCTTATAATTTATGCCTTGTTCATGAGCTGTCTGACGAGATTCTAACCGTCGAAATCAATTCTGTGAACAACTGCAAGAACTATTCAATAACATAAAAAGAATGTTTTTTTCAGATGAAGCTACCTTTGTATCAAATGTCCATATCGGTAGGCAAAATTGTCGTTATTGGGCTGCAGAGAATAGAAAACTTGACATAAAAATTTAATTTGGAAAATAATATAAACGTGAGCTAATGTCATTAAAAAACTTGTAGTTCACAAAAAAAATAAGTTTTTTCAATTTCTTATTTTAAATATAAGTCTGCATAATTTAAGCTATTCTTGTTACCCGCCCCCATTATCTATGACGTAAACGTGTGTAGTAGTTTAGCAGTTCATTTCATTCTTGTTTTAAAATTTAAATAAATATGAGGATTATTCAGTTGATTAAATCACAGAAAAAATATTGTATAGGAATAAACATCTTCAAAATAGAAAAAATATTTGTGTTTTAAATATAAACTAAAAACTAAA
Source organism: Rutpela maculata (assembly GCA_936432065.2). Lineage (NCBI taxonomy): Eukaryota > Metazoa > Arthropoda > Insecta > Coleoptera > Cerambycidae > Rutpela > Rutpela maculata. Next base: position 57,082,876 of record OW386287.2, on the reverse strand, counting down.
GAAGATCAGAACTATGTCTTTTTTGTCTGACAACTATATCCTGCTGCTTGCAGATAGAATGTGTCTTGGACAAAGGAAAACGTAGTGCAAAGCTTATGGTGCGGGAGCTATGTGGCTTTTTCGGAAACTCATCGTCACAAGCATTTTCTATGAATTGATTAATTCTATCGAACTCAAATAACGACAAAATAGACTTCTGGCATATGTCAACCCGTCGAATTGGCCATTGTTCAAGATATAAAAATCAGTGAAATTATATCATCGTTACAAGGCTAATTTTTTTGTGTAGGTACACATTTTATGTGTAGAATGAATAAAATAAAATCGCCAGAAAGTGTGGGCCGTCAGGGGGGCGCAGCCAGAAAGGTCAAAGATGTAAAAAACGGAGTTATATAGCATGATCATTACAAGCTTTTTTTTAGGCTGAGCGTGTTTATTTAAATGTTTTGAACACAGAAAAAAAATCCCAGAAAGAATCTCCCGTCAATAAGGCTAGCCAGAAAGAAAATGTTTAGGATTTTTGAAGAAAATTGGATTATTTTCTCATATTTCATCTCAGAACTCTAAACTCATCGTTACAAGTTCTGGATGCTTTTTAAAATGTAAATATAAGCTCCTTCAACAATAGAACAGCCTCCCCAGAAAGTTCTTAGCGTCAACAAAAGCACCATAGGCTCTTAAATATACAAGAATTTAACACTTTCGGCTAACTTGACTTCCTACCGTGCCTCAGATGTATTGTATCATTATTACCCTTCTGGCTGCGTCTCCTGACGGCCCACACTTTCTGGCGATCTTATTTTATTCATTCTAAACATAAAATGTGTACACACGAAAAAAATGAGCCTTGAAACGATGACATAATTTCACTGATTTTTAGACAGTATTCGTGACGCACCTGACACGAGATGCCCCGCCAGAAGTCGATTTTATGAATCGTTATTAAAAAGAAGTAATCTGAAAATTCGAAGGATACACTGGTATGGTCCGCAGGCCAGACCACTTTTTGGGGGGATGTTTTTCTGGGATTAGAAGTGAAAAAAGAAGTAATCTGACAATTCTGACTTCGGATTCGGTTTCATCGGGTCCAAACACATAGGGATACACTGGTCTGGTCCGCAAGCCAGACCACTTTTTTTTGTGTGGCTGTGTAATTTGTGTAGAACTCATCACAGTACAAAACTGAAAAATAATGAAAAGTCAAAGAAGATGTTCGAATGCATTATATTGAATGCACTGTTGTAATCGCAGAATGGCATATTGAACGGTATCGATACATAAACACACCACATATATAGTAGACAACCCCCCAAATCTAAAGCCAAGGCTGTCCGGAATGGGATTACTCATTTGGAAAAATGCAGACATACATCCATATCCACCGGTGTTGTAGAAGAATGCACTACCGGGCGTCAAAATGACGCAACACCAATTTATTTCTCAGGGAGCGCCAGTCGCGTGCTACCCCGTTCTTCTACCTCCCAGGCGGGTTCGAGATAAGATGCACTTCGATAGCCGAATAATGGACCAAGGCTGCACTACCTCAGATCTTTAACGGCGCTCTCTCTGGCTGTGAATTCATGGATTTAGGTTTTTGTACCTTTTGAAAAGCTATATTTACGCATAAAAAAATCCCGATCGGAGAATTTCTCTCCGGTGGGATTAATTTTTGTCGGGCTGATCACGTTTTTGTCTGCTAATAACGGACTCTACACCCGAGGATTTCTGAGAAAAATGCATAAAAAAATCCCTATCGAACCTCCGTACAACAACTGAAAGATCGAGTGTGGTGCAGTAACTCGACTCATCCGGTTTTCGGTACGAAAATTCCAGGGATTATAGATTAGCAACAAGTCTCAAGACCTTAAGATGCAATAGTTCAAAGAATCCGTTTATTTAACAGATATGGTTATACAAAAAAGGGATTATAGCAAAATTCTTATTGTAAGAATCGCGCCTTCCCCAATTAAGACAAACGGCTTTCAGACCATACAAGCGAGAGCGCTCATGCTAACGATCGATTAGGTAGAAAAGATTCATGCATACCTTCTCAGAATCAAAATGCGAGCTTTTTAGAGAAGTCTTAGACTCTTTGTAATTTTATAATTACGGCTGACTGATTTTAACTTAAAAAAGTTTTACTAAATAAATTTAGTTTCGCTAGAGACTACTTAGCTTTAAATTTCTTGTATCGTGGCGATTCACGTACTCAAACACATTCATGAGGTCATGAGGACTTACGACTGCATAAGTTTGTTTGGCGTTCGATTAGTCCACAACTTACTTGCCCCTATGCAGTTGTTCAATATTAGCAAAATGACAACGACCCCCCTCCGAGTGACTTTTAGGCAAAATTGAATTTTTCTTTTTTTATGCACAAGGCGTTTTCCTCTATAACTTTATTTTCTGAAAAGCCCTGCTATTGGCTTTCCTACCATCTCCTTGTATGGACTACTCAACGCGCTCGACCAAATTACGAGCCGCTGAGTGATTCCAAACTCTTTCTATGCGAGAAACCGGCCTTGTGCATGTGCATTGATTTTTATCAAATTTTACTTATCGGCGCTACGCCGTCTTTATCAAAATCGTCGGTTTCGCCTCTTAGATGCATTGGATCGTTAAAATGTTATGCTCATACTTTAGAACAGGACATTCAATGACCGTACCTCAATGGTCAATGTCTTTGGTGGAGGAATAAAAATTGAAAATATTTCAATATTTTTTAAAGTACATTTTTGTAGTATCTTTTAAACTGGCATCGGGGTACCTTTGAAAAATTAATCATTAAGTCCAGTTTTGGCGTACTTTTGATAAATTGATTATCAAGCCAAATTTCGACGCAGTTTTGATAAAATAATCTGCAAGTCGAATCTCGGCGTACTTTTAAAAAATATTATTATTCTTTCTAAGTTCAACTTTGTTGCACCTCTGAAAAAGTATATTATTCTTAAATCCTTGTTATTATATACTTTCGCTCTCATATCGTGAACCAAAACATTCTCCTAAGTGAAAATTCGGTGTTTCTTCGAATTTTCACCTCATTTCTAACGTCTTATAGAACTCATAACGGTCCTTATGGACTGGTCTGTGCCTCTGCAGACTCTTAAAAATGTCCTAAAATGAAATTTTTGCCTAAGTCGAATTTTGATTCTGTCTTTGACTTAGGTTGATTCAGGAGGGTTCTGCAACATTGTCAGCACCGGGGCTGAGGCTCCAACCCAGAACGCGATAGACAGTCGGTCGGCATATTCACCACTCAATACGCCTTAACCGACTGAGCTACCGTAAGAATACAATTTAAAATTTATTGGTAGGATTCAACTGGAACTCGGGAAGACAATAAACATACTAACCCTTCATCAGTATACTCTTATGCTACATACCTGCAACGGACCCGATCGATGAAGTTCGTAATAAGATAGAAAGATACAGGTATCAGTCACGACCGAGTGTTAACTTTTAAGTTCTGCACTAACCTAGCCAACAACAGTAGCGTATCTTTGCAATTTTAGAGTGATCAGAGGTAGTAAATTACCTCTGATCACTCTAAAATTTTGCAGGGGCTTTCCCACATTGAAGACTAGTACACCATTTTATTATCCGTATGTTGTGGTAAATCACGTTGTATAAAATTCCAAATTAAATGTAACATTACTAGTAACAAGCTGTGTCTCTCGAAATTCGACGGAATGGGGATGTTTGTATCTAAGAAATTATTCTTTAGAGGCTCACCTTAAACTGACTAAGAGCACTCACATTTTCGAGAAATTCGCGGCACTGTTTCAACTTAATGATCTAGAGTAGTTCACAAAAACGAGTCTACTCTATATCCTCCGTCAAATGTTGATGTTAATTATTTCATTCTTTCAGTATTTTTTCTTCAAACGACGATTAGCTATAAAAAAAATAATGATAACAAATCTCGAATTTCACCACCAAAAACGCATTGTGTTAATATCGCATGGTCGGCGAATTAAATAAAATACTCGTTGCTATAGATATTCCTTTTTCTGGCGCTCACAGCGTCAGAAATAGTTATTTATATAACTAGACTTGTAACTGTATTTTACAGGTCGAGAACATAGTTTGCGCATCGAAGCCCGTGGGGCTGAGGTTTGCAAGTGTTCGAGACCTGTAAATACACAATACAAGTCGAGATGCATACGACGTTTCTCGTACTACCAGCAATATTATAATTTTTGGAAAATTCATTCAAAATTATAAAGGACCCCGCACGTTTCTTATGTAAAATAATGCCCGGCGGATTTGGTTAAAGTTGAAATATGTTATTTACAAAATCATACTGAATAAAAGTCTACATGGGGCCGAAAAATTAATAGTTTTTAAGTTATGGAACTTTTCCGTGGTATATCAAATTCGGAACGAATTATGATGTGGCTGAAGACCAGCTCGAGTTTGACACAAATTTTCAAAATTAGAAATCCAACAAACTAATTAGCCTCCTTCCTAGATATGGACCACAATACGAACCGGAAGTACGAACCGAAAGTTGTATGATTAAGTCCATATTTTATGGTAAAAATTTTTTCAGTCTCAGTATAGACCTGCGTATTAAGTACGTATAAAGGGTAAATAAATGGTTTTCAGGCCTCCTCGCTAGATATAGACCACAATAACTCAGGGCTGAAGTCCGAACCGGAAGTTGCGTAATTAAGTTCATTTTTAAGGGTGAAAATTTTTTCAGCGTATATATAGACCTGCATAATAATTGCGTATTCAGGGTAAATGGACAAGTTTCAGGCCTCCACGGTAGATATGGACCACAATAACATAGCGCAGAAATGCGAACCGAAAGATGCATGATTAAGTCCATTTTGAAGGGTGAAAGCTTATGCAGTCTGTATATAGGCCTAGGCAATAACTTCCGGTTCGCACTTCAGCGCTGTGTTATTGGGGTCCATATCTAGCGAGTAAGCCTGAAACCGTTCATTTACCATGAATACATAATTATTACGCAGGTGTACGCTGAAATACTTTTCACCCATTAAAATGGACTTAATTATGCTACTTCCGGTTTAGACTTCAGTCCTGTGTTACTGTGGTCCATATCTAGTGAAGGAGCCTGAAATCCATTTGTTTTCCCTTTATACCAACTTAATACGCAGGTCTATACCGAGACTAAAAAAGTTTTCACCCTTAAAAGTGGACTTAATCATGCAACTTCCGGGTTGCACTTCTGCGCTGTGTTATTGTGGTCCATATCTAGCGTGGAGGCCTTAGACTCGTCCATTTACCCTGAATAGGTAATTATTACGCAGGTCTATATATACGCTGAAAAAGTTTTCACCCTTAAAAATGGACTTAATTATGCAACTTCCGGTTCGGACTTCAGGCCTGTGTTATTGTGGTCCATATCTAACGAGGAGGCCTGAAATCGATTTATTTACCGTTTATACCTACTTAATACGCAGGTCTATACTGAGACTGAAAAAGTTTTCACCCTGAAAAATGGACTTAATCATGCAACTTCCGGTTCGTATTGTGGTCCATATCTAGGGAGGAGGCTAATTAGTTTGTTGGATTTCTAATTTTAAAAATTCGTGTCAAACTCGAGCTGTTCTTCAGCCACATCATAATTCGTTCCGAATTTGATATACCACGGATAGACAACTTCAAAGCTCCATAACTGAAAAACTATTAATTTTTCGGCCTTGCTCCCATGGAGGCTTTTATTCAGGATGATTTCATAAATAACACATTTCAATTTTAACCAAATCCGCTGGGTATTACATTACATAAGAAACGTGCGGGGTCCTTTATATTTCAAGATTTGTCTAACTCAGTTATTGGTTGACTTAGACTCTAACTGTAGTGTATTTGCTAAGAACGCTTTATAGTTGCTATGGTTACTGTCAATAAGTTGTCAAATTCATAATTTCATAATCATTTCTGACGTTCAAGTTATTTACGAGAGTTTTTGTAATAAAAGTATGGATTATGATGAAAGTACCGACATTCAGGAGGCAGCCAAAAATGTATGTGCTTCGTTGGTACCGGAATTTAATTACTATTTATCTTCCTTGTTATTTTACTTTTCTATCCCAGGTCAAAAAAGTTACGTTTTTGCCCTAGGGCATAAAAGTAAATTTTGTTTTGCCACTGCAAGTGACACTTTCATAATACTGACAGACGTCAAAAAATTACACTTACCAAGCTAGTAGTGCGAAAAAGTTCCGTTGTTAATGGTAACGCACAGCCGTCTAAAGAGTCAAACTTTAATGTCATGAACGTCATGAAATGAGTTAAGAAATGTCATGTTTTCCTGACGTTTGAAGAAAAACAAATTATTACAATTTCTTTCTGAGAGTCCATGCAATTTTGCGAGCCAACGACTGAATATACTGCTTTGTCCACCAGCTATTACACCGAGATGAACTCACAACATTTTTTAATTATTTACTAGAAAATCGGGGCACCTAAGAAAAAAATTATTTACCCTTTACACGTAGCAAAATTTTCTCATTTCTCTTTTTGTTCCATGCCGATATTTTTAATATTTTATAATTATAATTAAAAAACGACATTCACTGTACAAACTACCCCATTAAGTAGCGATTTTATCTTATTCTATACATAAAATACTACCTGTTTACATAAAGTTTACTTAGCGAATTTATTTTTATGGTAAAATCCATAGAAAATGAACTACTGAACCGGTTTGAGATATTCACTTTTTACACACATTTTCCTTTGCACTACTGTGTATGCTTCTAATTCCGTGCACCCTTCAATATATATATTTTAAACTGGCTTCCTTTAACTAAAAAAACTACAACAAACTGTTCAATCTTAACCTACGTGTTCTTAGTAGCTGACTAAGTCATGTAAATGTAATAATAACAACTCATAAATGGTGCAGTACTCGAAAATTTATATAATCTGCGATAACTATTTTTTTTAGTTATACTTACAAATTAATAAGTTTAGATTGCAATTGATAAGCCAGGCCAATAATAGCTTGCAGCATAGGTGCAATTATTATAGGTATTATTGAATATATACAAAATAATTTCTATAATAGTGGAGCATGTTCGAGACTAATGTTGGCCTTTTTTGTCGACCCATTTTTTTATCGTTTCAAATGTCTTTTTTCGACAAAAAATGAATTTTCAAGCATGATTAATACAACATAAAAGCAAATTACCAAAATAGATCTGAATGACAATCGTTTAATGCTTTATTCCCCCTCTATAAAATAGGGCGAAATTATTTTGAATGTTTTAAAATTTAGTTTACTGATTACATTAGCAAAAAACACCAAAAGTACTATAAAGAGCTCGTTAAATGGCATAGGTACAATAATTTTATTTTAACTTTAGGCAAAAAGCAAAATGTGACATGCATCACCCTACACTTGAATAAAGCCACTCTCCCCAATTATACAGACGTGTATCGTAAAATTGCTTATATTCATAAAAAAAATAATTTATTCAGAAAGTAATTTATTGATAAAGGTATTACTTCAGAATCGACCAAATTTTTCCAAAGTACCATAAAATCTAAACAAAGTAGAATTATGTCAAATGACGAATTTTTAAATTTAACCAAAGTTTTTACAAAATGAAATAAGCATCGGCGCAATGAATGCTTGTAATGCAATGCTTGTAAAAATTGTGAACCTAGCCTCCCAAAACCTAATTTTTTTTATATTTCTCGAAGAAAATCTTGCCGCCACGCTAGCAGATGCATATATTTCTTTAAAAAACGATTTTTTTAAAAGACAAAATTTAATTTGAAAAATCCCATCTGAAATTTGTTGAATTTAAATTTTAAAGAAATTATCAATGAGCCCTGCCGTTTATATACCTAATTATGAAGCTAGCCCAAAATTTGTTTTAGGAAATCTTAGACAAATATCGAGACCATCTACCAATCTATACAGATTGTTCAAGATCTAAGGGATATACTACCTGTGCTGTATATATTCCACACGTAGAAATAATTATACGATTTTTAACAGTAGTTGCTGTAGACTTTAAAGCATATTGTCGACCAGAACGTACAGAGTGCAATCGTATGTACAGATTGTTTGTTAGTAATTAAATCATTAACAAATTTAAATAAAGTGAATAGCATGAATAAGTTCATAATCGAAATTATGTCTCTGCTGAAAAAAATACCAATGCGTTTAACCCCCATGGCCGGTTATAGAGGGCAGGTCTCCAACTTTGAAGCCGATTCGGCAAATCGGTTACAATTCGGCATTTAGCAATTATGTACATAAATTCATAAAAAAACTCAAAACAATGAAAACTCAATACCATAAATAATTATTACTTTTCGAGCAACCCCCGTCTTGTATTTGTCTAAAATCATCCCTAAAGCATGACCAAATCTGCTTGTAGCCTATAGCCCCGAGCGCTGATGTATATGAGTACTTGTATATCTACAGTGCCCTGTCATAATTGCTGGAAACGTAAACAGGACACTTCGATTCATCAAAAGTCTTCAATCAGATTTACATTTTTTTTTTGTATCCTAAAAATTAAATGACCATCTAGTCGCGTCAATATAGAAAAGTTAAAAATTGAGATGTTTTCTAGCAAAGGACCAATCGGAATACTTTTTTTTGCAAATTGTTTATTGAAGTCTTAGGAACATTGGTAAAAAGAAAAAAATAGGCCGCTGGGACTTTTCTATTAATACTCTAGCAAACAAATTAAGTAAAGGACAAGGGTAGATAAGGGCCTTTTTCCGCCCATCGGCCATGTTGTATGTCATTATATTTTCCGAGTAGTATATGTCTTGACGAGTAATAAAAAACTGTTCTTTGGAATAGTAGATTATTCAGTGAGCGTATAATGATGGCTATTACTCGCGAGGGTGATGTTTACGGCACGAGACGATGGCGTGTCGTAAATCATCCGAGTGTGTAATAGCTGAACTGAAGACTATAATTTATCCACGACTATCGCATATTTTAACTGTTTTAATCGTTTAAAACTGAAAAAATAAAGTTCATTTACAGTAAAACGTTGACGTGTTAAACGTCAAACACGAAAATATGCACGAAAACATGGAAAAATGGATTCGCCGTTTCCTTATGAATATTGCTAGTTCCAGATTGGTCAAAGGTGCGTTAGAATGAAAACAGCTAGTTCCTGGTTGGTTAAATATGTGTTAGAATCAGATTATGTTCATTATACGTTTGGTTGGAATAATTACTATCATTATTTGACAATTGTTAAATGTAGAATGCAATGATTATACGATGGTCGTGGATAAACATATTCTTATTCAATACATACCACTATGTGTGGTTTCGAGCGCTGACACGTTTAAATTCGCATGCAACGTCGACACTACTACGACTCCCGCGCAAACAATTTTGTTTTTTGTACATTGAAGCGCTTGATGAAACAATATAAATTAACCATTATTTAAAAGCTTAAATGCTCAACAATGAAATGAGGTATAGTTTATCTTGTTTCATCGAGCACATCTAGCTGAAATATACATTAAAAGTTCGGAAAAAGGTAAAACATTACTAAAAAACTGCAAACATGCCCACTTTGAAATGATATTACTATAACCTACTGTTGTTTTTCAAATGTAAAACATATAGAAAAATAAAGATCATATGTTCAACTATAAATAAATAACGCTCAATGACTTTAAGGAAAACTTTTCTTTTTTATGAAATTAGTGGGCGAAAATTATACAGCTTATCTACCCTTGTCCTTTGTTAATTTGCTATTTCGGAAAGTATTTGAGAAAACCGACTGAAAATGTATACTTGAGGTCGCTGATTACGATTTTGAAGTGAAAATTGAAAAACTCAAAATTAACGGCTATAAAGTATAAAAACGCAATATATTTTTTAATATACTATTTAATATTTTTCTAAGACAATTTTAATTTAATATTTAATATTTTTCTAAGACAATTTTAATTTAATATGTAGTTTTTGAAATTGAAAATAATGGTCTTAAAATAGTAAATATTTAGTATATAATTTAAACTTTGTTTAAGTGTATTTTACGTGGAAATTACAGAAGTAAAAAGTGTTTTAATATTGTAAGGAACAAATTGTTAAAAAATTAAGTACAATTTTTTTTTCATTATTTATTTCTACACAGTTATAAAAGTTGTTTACTTAAAAAATATATAAAATTATAAATTTAATTAAACACCATTTTTAAAAAAAAAATTTTTTTTCAATTTTATTTGAGTTGTTTATAAATGATTAATTATTTCACTCATTAACGCTATAGCCAATGAGAGCCCGTTTTGTCACAACATTGCACCAATCAAACGTCATTATTAGTGGTAATTCAAGCTAGATCTGCTTTTGACAGGACCAACATGCAAAATTTATCGCTCTAATTTTTTAGGTCGCTGCAGCGGCAAATACTGCGAAAATTTTTTGACGTTTTGTGTCGTGACATGTTTTCGGCATATAAGACAAATCGTGCTTTTAAATGTTATCTATAAATATGTTCTCTAGCTTATTACTAATTGTTAACGTTAATTGTAAATTGTAGTATTGTATTAATAACCTAAAAAGCCAATGCTGTGTGGAACTTATATAGGTTCGGGACAAGTTATAGGTACACAGCTTTCAATGGCTTAATACCTAACATAATTACAAAATAATTTCACAACTAAAATTAAATATGAATATCTACGAAGCAGACAAATCAGTTATTTCATGATAAATACACAAATGTAGGTACTTACGTATGGTAATTCATCAATCATTACAAAACAGCTAACACTTATTTGGAAAATCAAAACTCTGCAGTATCACTATATACATTATAATTCGTTGTACTTAAAGTCTCTCTACTTAAAAAAGTAAACCTTAACTTAACTATCAAACTTCTCAAATTAGAAGCAAGGATTAAATACATAAATATATACTAATAAACACTTTAATATAATAATTCAATTCACTGTTTAGGTTAGTAACTAAGTTAAGCTAGCGTTACTAGATGGCGGTACCATACCATCTGAGCCGGCAGCCTTAGAACGTAAAAGGGATAGATTGGTAATATGCAATTTGTGTGATTTCACCGGTAATGTGATTGGTCGAAGCGTGCTTTGTTGTGATGACTAGTCTTATAAGTTACAGTACCTATGGTTTAACGTATATTGTTTTTCTTGATTGTCATAATTTAAACCTACTTTCTTTTTTATTAGATGAGTCGCTTTGGAAATGCATTTTTATGTGACGTAAATGATGAAATTGAAGATAAAGGTGAGTAATCTCTAAAAAGCAACAAGGAAACGTCTGAAGGCAATTAATTACTGAACATAATATTGAAGATATACTTAATGAATTATTTATTCGTGAAATATTCTCCACAAATACCACTCGTGCTTTAAATTTTATCTAAAAATTTTTTCTCAAGCTAAGTTGCCCCTAGTTAATATAACTCGTGCAAATTGGCAGTTTATTATCAAAGATTAAATCCCTCCCGCTAAAGCGGTCGGGATTTAATCAGATAATAAACTGCCAATTTGCACTCTTTATATTACCAGGCAACACGCTTTCGAAAAAATTTTCGATAAAATTTTAAGCAGTAGTGATATTACATACGAAAATATTGCTCCTCTTGCTCTTCTTCATCTTCATTTCTTTCTTCTTCTTGAACATCGTCGATTTTGTTATCGTAAAATAATGTATTCAACATATTAACGAGACAAATCTCATTTCTTCCTATTGAAAAGTTTGGTGCTAATATTAAGAAGGTACTAAGGAGTATGTCTTTACCGTATGTAAATCCCGGGATCAAGAACGCACGCTGTATTTAAAATTTGTATGCCCTTTGAACTAATTAACAGTAAAATTAATCCAGTAACAGGTAATTAAATTACATTTATTTAAAATATTTTTACTAAAAAAATTGAGTGATATACCCGAATATTTAAAAAAATGGTTATTTAAATAATCTAAGAAGTGAAGGAGAGTTACTCATAAATCATGTATTTAGGTGCAAAATGGCATTCTTAACACTTTTTTATTCTTGTGATTTTTGTCAAAAATGTAAACTTAAACCAGAAAATCTTATTTTTATACTTCATGGCCGCAATTTTGGGGCAGCCATCTTGATTTTTCCAATTTTCAAAATTGTAATCAGCGACCTCAGAATCCTCCTAGTATACATTTTCAGTCGGTTTTCTCAAATAGTTTAAGAGATAACAAATTAACAAATTTAATCAATTTGTTTAGTGCTTAAAATTATTAGTTTATTAATAACAAAATTTAAAAAAGTCCCAGCGGCCTGTTTTTTCTTTTTACTGATGCTCCTTAGACTTCAAACAATTTGCAAAAAAAATTAAGCTCATTAATCCTTTGCCAGAAAACTTCTCAGAAAATATCTATCTTGACGAGACTAATCATTTTAATGTGCTTCATATGGTTCCTCGGGTCTACTCAGAAACAGAAGCAAACGAGGTAATTCTAAAGCTATTAGAATTAAATGCATCAACGAAGGCAAATACATCGAAGAATGGCAGAGTAACAATCTAAGGATGTGGGGAATTTTATTTCTCGTTTATCACATAACTCAAATATACATCGTCTTTTAAGAGTTATAATGAATCGCCCTGAGAGTAAAGAGAAACCTCCAAACGTTGCAGAAGGCACGACTAGCGTCCTCAATATATAAATTATTGTCGTACTCTACTCGACATGCCGTTTTTTCCAGCTTATAGCGGCATATGAAATTAAAAATTTTTTCAACAGTTTATCACCCTGAGAAAAGAAATCTAATACGACCGACATTTCTATTGTTGCTTAAATTCAGTTATTGAAGATTTAAAGAAAACAGGTCATTTTAGTAATCACGTATCGTCAGTTTTGTTGTTTCTCTCTTAGATACTAATGCACTAGTCATAAAGCAAATGAAAACTAACATTTTCCGCCTTGCGCCTGCTGCTGGTGGAGAAAAATGATAATTAATGAAATAAATGAAAATAAAAAAATAAAATTGTAATTTAGTGTGTGTACAAGAACCAAAAGCATCCATTTTTGACATCAGCCTAACCCACTACCACACCCCACCATCCCCACTACCGATATGACGAATCGTATCATGGCTTTTTGGGGTAAACGAATTTAAATATTATATTAACAAAGTTCTATGAACTATTATTTCCACATAGCATAGCAGATATTGTATCAACATTTTTTTCATTGTAAGAGACTTGGATAGGAAATCTGGATGTAAAAGTAGTGATTCCTTATGCAACAGTTTTTTTATTTAATTTAAGTTATAGTATTCTCCTTTGGGGTAAGTTCACCTTATGACCATTTTAATTTGCCTCAGGCATAAGGAATCTGGTCATCATATTTATTTTTGGTTGATCTGGCACCGTCGCGTTCAGTATTTTAATTGCCACGAAGCTATGTAACTTAGATACCTGACTGACTTCGGATATGGGTGCCAGGAAAACTCGTTTGCTATGTTTTATTAAAAATAAAGTATTTTTGAATTAAAAAAAAAATGAAGTCAGTTCGCGGAAGGCGATATCTTCCTCCTCCTGCATTCCGGATTTTCCCTCAACTTTAAGCTGGTTAGGAGTCTATCGTGCTATAAAGGTTCCCTCCTACTACACATCCTAGCTGTTCTCTGTTCAGCTTTAACAATTCGTTGGTCTTTGATTTGGATGGTTCGTCAATGAATGCGTGTGACTACCTTATTCCTGGTGCACCCATTAGTGTGGTGGCTTAGAGTAAATACTAGGCAGAATCGTGACCTGCTAGATTAAAGCGCCAAATTTTGAGTTCTTATATACCCTCAGTACTATCAGTTCAGGAGGGGAGTGGCCGATTTTAGTGTCCGACATCTTGAAATAGACGGTATCTTTGTTTTCTTTGGACTGTAACTGTAAATTTTCGACTTTTGTTTGGCTTTTACTAAATATCTTCCCAACTTCTGGGTTTGTAGCAAAAAGGATTTAATTTAAACCAAATTTGCTACAATTTGAGACCAGAGCCGCTTTTGTAACTTTAGTATTTTGCGAGATACAAGCTTCCAAAGTTTTGGACTTTTTTCAGTTTATTACGAAAATCGGTTGGGTTTACAGCAATACTATTTGAATCAATTTTAATCAAGACTAAATTTGCTACAACTTTAGACTCTATAGTGATATGGTCTTCTTACCATGAACCAAGAGACAACTTCAGGATTGCCTTGACATATACAGGCCAGACGGAGGGAGGGGAGAAAGGAGAAAAGTCACAAGGGAAACCACACTCTCCAAAAACTTTGTTACATTCACAGACAAAAACACAAGAAGTGCCCCAACTACACCTATTTACGCACAAAAAGTGGGAGAAAACATTGTATTCCAGGAAAACCGTGATGAATTATGTAACGATGAGAAAAAAGGAAGGACCCTGAGAAGCAACATTCAAAATTCAAGCAACACCACAAAAGTCGCAGATAAGAAAAGACCAAACTCAGAAGAAAACGAACAGAAAGAAAACAAAAAAAAGAGAAATTAAGTCATATAACTTATTTCGGAACCGTTAATTATTTTACAGTATATATTTAGTTCTTTTATTATTCACTGTTATTAATAGAATATAATGTATATTAAATTTATTTTTGAATTGTAAGAATTTGGAACAAAATAAATAATGAATCCATATATAAAACATTACAATTATGAAAATATTAAAACAAATATTGCAAATGATGTAATTGAGCACAACAACTTGATATCAAACTTAAACTTTAATACAAATATAAAAATTTTTCAAACCAACATGAGAAGTCTGCAAAAAAATTTTGATGAATTTTTACTATTGCTCGACCAATTTACAGAAAATTTTGATATTATCATACTAGCAGAAACTTTTGAAATTCAGGATCTAGCTTTATTTAATGTGAATGGGTATAACACTCTGTATAATGAAGGAAATGTTAACAAAAATGATAGGGTAGTAGTATTAATTAAAAAATGTCTGTCATATCATCATAGAATATATAAATTAAAAAACATAGTATAACAATAATATCATTAATTTAAATTTACTTGAACTAGACATAAATATAAACAATAGAAATATTTTAATAACTTGTGTTTATAGGTCACCTAATACATGTCCCTATAGTTTCAATAAAGATTTAAAAAAATATTTAAAGGAAATAAATAAATGTTATTATGCACATATACTAACTGGAGATATAAACATCAATATTTCCTCGGATGACGATTTCTGTCAAGAATATTTAAACATTTTAAATGAGCATGATTTCAGGTCCTTTATAAACAAGTTCACTAGGGTACAAAATGAACAAAAGTCTATCATAGATCATTTCTTTATCAAAAGCACTGAAAGAGAAAACAAGTTTTTTCCTATTATAATTCAAACACCAGTTTCAGATCATTACCCAATTTTATTGTACATGGATATTAATAATAATATTAAGTCTATAACTAACAAAAATTATACAACGCAAAAATACATAGATTATATCAAGTTACAACGCGATTTACAAAAAGAACAATGGACAGATATGTATCAAAAGGAAGACATTAATTTACAGTGGGAAATTTTTATTAACAAATTCACGTACCACATAAATAAAAATACAAAATGTATAAAAAAAAAGAATAAAACCAAAGGTAAAAAAGAATGGATAACGCCAGGCCTCCTTCAGTCTGTAAAAGAAAAAAATTCTTTATATCACAAAATAAAACAAAATGCAGAAAACACAGAAATAGTTAATCAATACAAAAAATATAAAAACAAACTAACGCAACTGATTAAAAATGCTAAAAAGCATTACTATAATAGTATTATAGATAAAAATAACAAGTCTACAAAAGAACTTTGGAATGCTGTAAACCAAATATGTAATAAAAGTAATAGCGAAATAATTATAAAAGAAATTGAGTCTGATAATACAATTATTAAAAATGAAAAAAAGATAGCCGATACGTTTAATCAACACTATATTACCATGGGTGAAACTTTAGCAAAGCAAATACAAAATAATATTCATCTTATTGATAACGAAAAATAACTTGAAAATTCGATATATTTGCAACAGACTGACGAAACTGAATTAAGGGAGATCACTAATAGTTTGAAAGAAAAAAAGGCACCTGGATATGATAATATTAAAGCCGAAACTCTAAAAGAGACCCTAAATGAAATAAAGCAACCACTAGGGATATTTCCTAATATATTAAAAGTTGGAGTTATAAAACCCTTATATAAAAATGGCGATAAACTAAAACTAATCAACTATAGACCTATTACCCTAATTTCTAATGTTGCCAAATTGTTTGAAAAGATACTAAAAAATAGAATTGTAAAATTTATAGACAAATTTAATATTATATCCAACAAGCAGTTTGGTTTCAGGGAAAGAAAGTCCACAGAAAATGCTATCGCCTATTTAACAGCTTTAATTTATAAAAAATTAGATGAAAATAAACCATCCTTGCGTATCTTTGTTGACTTAGCAAAGGCATTTGACACTGTTTGTCACAAGCGTCTGTTATCAAAAATGCAAAATCTTGGGTTCCGGAGAAATGCTTTCCAACTCATAAAAAGTTACCTTACAGGGAGGACCCAATATGTCAGAATTAATGAGACTATAAGTAACTCAAAAATTGTAAATTGGGGTGTCCCTCAAGGAACTATTTTAGGGCCAGTTTTATTTATTATTTACATAAACAGTCTACTTACCCTTAATAGTGCAGGTGAAATTTTAAGCTTTGCTGATGATACCGCTATATTTTACAGTGCAGACACATGGCAGGACCTAAAACAAAGAGTAGAAAATGATTTCAAAAATATCAAAAATTGGTTTGACACAAATATGTTGACTATAAATAACTCGAAAACGAAATACCTTCCATTTACATATTTAGCGAATAATCTACCTAGCTTCGGTCCTTTGAATATAACATCAAGTCTAATCATTGAGGAAGCAAAATCAATGAAATACTTGGGTATTGTGATTGACAAACACCTTCGTTGGGATTTACAAATAAATTATGTCACAAACAAAACCAGAGGTTTATTATCACGTTTCAAATACCTAAAACAGTTCCTAAGTATTAGTCAATTAAAAACACTTTATTTTGCATTGATACAGTCACACTTGACTTATGGAATAATAGGTTGGGGAGGGGTGGCAAATTATTACTTAAGTAAATTAATTGTTTTGCAAAAATGGTTCATAAAAATTATATTAAATAAAGAATACACATACTCAAGCAATAGTTTGTTTCAAGAGATGGCTGTTATGGATATTCGACAATTATATGGATGCTCTCTTTTAGTAAACCTGCAAAAAACAAAAAATATAGATTTTAAAAAGCATAATTATAACACCAGATTAAAAAATACAATTACTGTAAAACCAAAAGTTTGTAAAACAGTTGGGATAAAGAACCACACTTATTTGTCCGCAAAATTGTATGATTACTTACCATATGAAATAAGAAAACATGTTTAAGTTTAAAAAAAGGTAAAACAATGGATATTAGAATTTCCAGGGACAGAATAAATAATATCTTACAAGGCAACTTTTTAATTATTTAAAATTTTTGTGATGTTTTTGTTTATTTTCTTACATGTTTAGTTTTACTATTTATTAATTTATAGGTGCTATGTGTATGTGCAGTATTATAGTATATAAATAAATATTATATAGAGATAGATATTAGATAGTGTAAAAATGAAATGTTCACACACTCAAAATCGCAAACAAGTGTCCCTAGAATACTTCTGCGAAACCTGAGTGTTTATTTGGTAAACATCTTTATTGTTACATTGTGTAATCTTGTAATTCCAAATAAACATTATTATTATTATTATTGTTATTATTATTATAATTTTTTTTTTTTTTTTTTTTTTTTTTTTTTTTTTCGGTTTCCCGTTGCCGGACAGGGCTTCCGTGGCCTCCGACACCACACGGTAGCCGCGCCGGCTAATTAATTACAGCCACTTTCCACGACCTGTGGAGTTAGTGACTGTAAACACCTGAATCATGTGCCCTAAGCAGACGAAGGGACCCCAAGATAACTGCCTTCTGCATCTGACCTGCCAACCATTCTGCCGAATTCTGACAGGCCGGTATGATCTTTAATTCTGAGAGCAGCGAAGGCTTCATCCCTCCGAGTACGCCGATTATTAGGACGACCATCTTGACCGAGTAGTCTGGGTACAGCACTTGGAGCTCATACCGGAGATCACGATATTTGGTCCGTTTTTCCCCCTCCTTCAAAGCGATGTTTGTCTCAGCAGGTGCTGAGAATTCGATGACAAACATCACTTTGTTCTGATGGTCGAGGAGGACTATGTCAGGCTTGTTGGCTTGAATGAGCCTGACGGTCGGGAACGAGTAGTTCCAATAAATTCGGCACCTCTCGTTCTCGACAACGGACTCAATATCTCCGGGGATGTAAGGCAGCACTGGTGTTTGATCTACCCCGTACGAGTGCCTTAGATGGTAGTATAGCACTCGTAAAGCCGCGTTATGGCGGTGGATGTAGGCCGAAATCGCGTATATCGGGCATGCTGAAAGCAAATGCATCAGCGATTCCGGCGCCTGACGGCAGGTCCTGCAGTTGATATCAGGGACCTCTACACCCATTACGCGGCTTCGGTAGACCAAGGTGTTTATTACACCATCCTGACAGGCCACAATGAATCCCTCGGTCTCCGACTTAAGCCCAGCTGACCTTAAAAAGGCGAATGTCAGCCTAGTCGATAAACCCAGTGTTTCTATGTTCTTATAGAACACACCGTGCATGGGTTTATCGACATGCTGCCTGAACAGATTCTCCTCCTTATTATTATTATTATTATTATTATTATTATTATTATTATTATTATTATTATTATTATTATTATTCCTGAGGAATTTAGAGAACAAGACAGAACTGTTTACCCCATTAAGTGATGCAGTCGCAGCTTATGACGTACAAGAAGGCAAAAAATATACATCACCTATGGTAAATCTGTTATTTCAAAAAATAGCAGTGCACCGATGTCCGAAACTGACCACGAAGAAGCTGATACCAGAATGTGTCTTCATATATTGGATGCATTACAAAAGGCTGCAACCAACATCCTCATAAGTACAGTTGACACAGATGTTATTGTGGTACTAGTAGGCATCTTTTTCGAGCTATAAACTTACAAACCTAATAGTCACTTCCGATATTATCATATCAATGCCATCTGCCAAGAGCTCGGAGAAAATATGTCGCAAGCAGTGCCCTTTTTCCATGCTTTCACGAGTTCAGACACTACATCACAATTTTTTTGGTAAGGGGAAAAAGTCAGCATGGAAGACATGGAAAGCATACACTCCAGGCACTGAAGGATTTATCTTCTCTGCAAAACATCGATTTCAGCCAGTAGATGCTAAAACAAAGGCTAATCACTAATCACTAATCGCTGCATCTATCAATCTAGCATCTGGTTAACCAGTTTGAAATCACTCCAAAATGCACCTACTCCGGCTAACTTTGGATGGAAAGGAAACGAAGAGACATGGCAATCAATTTGGATGTCTATACCGGAAGCAATCAAAGCTATAGGGAATTAAACAAGTGCGGATATAAGGCTGAACCCCTGTGCTCTAAGAATTGCGTTTGTAATAAGGCTGCATTTGCATGCATAGCTCTTTGTCATTGCAAAGGCCATTGTAAACAGTAAACAACAACAACATTATAAATATAACAACATTATAAATATAGTTTTTATGATTATTTCCTTAATAGTTATTCTGTAATTTTTTTTATTTATACGTTTGTAACATGGCCAAATACATTATCTCACCAAATTGTGATTGTATCGACTTCTTCACTCACATTGTAGCCTATTTATTCTTCTTAAACATTAATAAAATTCCTGTAAAACTGGCAGGAGATACTTAGCAAAACCGACAAAAATAGAGATTTTCGTAATAACCGGAAAAAAGTCAAAAAGTTTGGAAGCTTGTACCTCTCAAAATATTAAAGTTACAAAAGCGGCTCTGGTCTCAAATTGTAACAAATTTAGTTTACATTAAATCTCTTTGCTACAAACCCAGATGTTGGGGAGATATTTCGTCACCCAGGTATTATATTGTTCTATATCCACATTTGGTCGAAAATACGTTATATACACCATTTTTCTTAGAATTTTGAGCTTGTTCTATATCCATAAAAAAAAATCTTGTTTAATAAACCAGATTTCAGTGTCCATTTTAAATTAAAAATAAAAATTAGTTGTAATTTTAAGCTATATCCGCATTTAAAATTGTATTGGCCTATATCCCTTAAATATATGAAATTATGCTTCAAAATCATTTTGTCCTATATCCTACTAAATCCACTTTAGTCTATATCCCATTTACAGTGGCTGGAATTGCTGAGACATCAGGTAATAAAAAGGGGAAAGGAAGACAATAATAAAAAGAAAACTCTGAAATATTTAAAGTTAGAAACGTGTTTGTTTTTTTGTATTTTTTATTATATGTAGTTACTTAAATAATGTAGTTATTTAAGAGAAAAATAAAATTATATAAAAATTAAAAATTATTTTAATAGTATAAGTGATAGCATATTCGGCTATGTCCATAAAATTATATTGCAGTTTTCAAAAATGACATCTTAGTCTCGTATATGCTTGCAATGTGTTCCATATCCGGTCAAACAAAAAAAAGCTACATCCATTTTTTCAATTTGTATTTATTTTCTCACAAAACGAGTATAAAAGTAGTAAATAAATGGACACTACACTAAAAATTAATTTCAATATAAAATTCATCACAAATAGATATATTTCAGTTTCATTTAGCAAAAGTTAAATGTATCTCAAAAATATACTAATCTTCATCTCCTGTAAAATTCATAAAAACGGATATAGAACAACATAATCCCTGGGTGACAATTTAGTAAAAACCAACTAAAAGTAGAAAATTTACAAGTACAGTCAAAGAAAACAGAGATGGCGTCGTATTTCAAGATTGCGGAGAATAAAATCGAATTGATAGTACTGCTATAAGAAGTGTGCAAAATTTGAAGCTTTAATCCAGCAGATCACGATCTTCCCGCTAAGAAACCACACTACATCAAGTATAACTAATGTTTCCAACTTAAGTTATTTTATCGAAACTTTTGTTTCATTTTAATCTTAAGAATATGTGGTAGCCTTTTTAGGACCCTGTATATTATAATAAATCAGAATATCTACATGAATTATTTTGAAATAGACTGGAGGACTTCGCTCGAGGACCTTTTGGTGATATAAAGTAGTTGTATTATTAATGTGTAAAACCGTGTGCCCGAAACTGATGATTCTGTATTGACCCACATTTGACAAATTTACGTATTCTGCCTGGTCACCAGCTTACGTATTCCATCAGAGGAAATCGTTTTAGATTACTTCGTCCACTAAACACACAGCGCCCCTTTCTCCTTTTATTCCGTCGTAAATCACTGTCCTCTTTTAAACAGAACGAAATAAATAGAGAAGGGACTTTCAGCTTTAAATCGATCTATTAAATGTTTAAAATAGAATAATGATTTCCATGTGATCAAAATGTGTCAACCGAATTACATTAGTTTTAGCTGAGACAGAGGAAAATGTTCCTAAAATAGGTTACGCCGTATAATCCCACTCACAAGGTGTTACCGAGAAGACCACTCTAAATATTGTATTTTCCAGTGCTATTTTTGTCAGGTTGATTGCATACTTAGCACACCAGTACCATGTTATTAGAAATTATCAATAATATCTATCTCTGTTATATTTTGCCCCTCCAATATCGACTTTCTTGGAAATTTCTAGGTGCTTTTGTTAATTTGCATATTTCTGGTAGTACACATACAGTATGTTTCCAGATTAATTTTACGAAAGGAAAACTTGTTTACCTTTGATTTTACGACAAAATATTCCTCTTAAGATACGAAGTACTGCTTAGTAGGAAAATATTCATGCAATCGTCAAAAATAGGTAATTAGAAAAGTTTCAATTGACTGTAAGTGACAGAAAGGCAATTTATTTATTGACAAATTCTGTTAAGAGAAAGGAAGAACCAAAAAGATTGAGTCACTCTACATAAAACCCAGCAACTTAACACTTTTCAAGTCTCCTTCTAATTTCGTCGTGTACATAACCAAGCATACCTTAATTAATGATAGCAATTACTTTTCTTATTTTTCTCTTTAAAATGTTTACATCGATTTGTAAATCATTTTAGTTCATTTTTTTAAATAGCCGCATGGAAAGAAGACCTCATATAGGAGAATAATCAGTTTATCTTTAGAAGAAATTAGGATTTAACGAGTTTCTCACATTTAAAGTTATATGGGCGGGGTATCCTCACTCACTTCTGTAATCTAATTTTCTTCTTATAATAATATTAGATACAATTTTTAGTATTTGCAAATAACAATTGATCGATACTAGAAAAAAAAAGTAATAAGGTCCAATAATTTTATGCTACATAATGTCACACCAAACATTATTTTTCTGTACATTTGACTATTCGTAATAATTCTATAATCCGAGTTTTAATGTCACCAAAATTATAATGGTATTACCTCATTTGTAGTAAGTGAGTACTCATCACTAAATATAATTTTCGCAACCAAAGCCCCATCCTCCCCTTCTTCTGTTCGTCAACTTATATACAAATGTCAAATGTGAGTTTAAAAGCATGGTATTTATTTTCTTTGAATATGAGATTTACTAATCTCAAGCTGCTGTAGCCTTTTTCTTAATGCTTTTTGCGAAAAGTCCTCCATTGAATTTCAAACCAGTAGTATTCGTGCACAATATTTTTTATACATTTATTTGTCTTTTTTTATATCACCAATATCATCAGATCTTTATAAGATAGGGAAAATATAGTCTGGATATGCGCATTCTTGAGTATTTTGGATTAAAAGACTTACTAGCATACTAAAATTTACATCACCCATTTCGTATTTTTTTAAATTACATTGAGGGGCGGGCGTAGATGGGTCTTGAGTGTGATTGTATTTCGATTCTCCACTGAAGCAACGTTCAGCGCGGTTAATACTTGGATGGGTGAAATCCATCTTGGGAAACACAGCAATCTCGTTCTACCTTCTAGCGGCTTGTATATCAACGTATACGCGGAAGCTATGTAATTTCAAGACTAGGATTACATAGTGGATATACCATCCTTCGGAGGGGTTGTAAAGCAGACGGTCCCTTGTCTATTAAATGTTAGGCAAGTAATAGATCCCTGCTCTTCTTAAGTGAAGAGGTTCTACAAAATTTCCAGGTTGGGGGTAGCTCGTCTCCTGGCGTCGCACAGTGTGGAATTTTCGTAATCTAGGCGGACAAAACCATTTTGGTAAGTGTATGATATTTTAATAAACATCGTAATTCCTGAAAGTAGAATGATCAAACTTCATAAGCATATATATATTTTTTTTATCAGCAGCATTCAAAACATCCAAACAAGTGTCATAAACTGTCGTGTTTCCTTGTTCACGCTATACCAAGTAGGGATAAACTGAATTGTCATGCTTCAATACTTTAGTTAAGTACAAGTGTTCCTGCGGTTTACATGTCTTTTAGTGACAATATTATTTTAATGGTATTTGAAGGTAAGTGGCCATATAATTTTTTTTTAATAATAATTATTCTACATGCCTAAAAAAGAAGATAAAAATTTAAGCTTGAAATAATATGAAAAAATTATATTTTATAAATAAATAACTAAACTTTTAATTCATACCTCCGCAGACTACCCTCAACTTCTTATATTCAATAAAAAGTTTAGTTTGTGTACATCTAATATCAGTAAGAAAAAGTTGCACGAGCTTGCGCTCTCACTAGTTTTTTCTTAATTTCAGAATGAATGTCGAAATTTCTCGCAGGTCAATTTTTGAGATAAGGGTCTCCAATCCCTTTACTTTCAGGAATTAAGATGTTTATTAAAATATTATACACTTGCAAAAATGGTATTTTGGTTATAGGCTATATAGAAGATATAGTAACTAAGGCTTGTCTGGATTTACTTCCAAAAAAGTTAAAACATTTAATTTAATGCTTGTTATATAAAAGAGAAAATTTTCCCAAATTTACTTTATTTCCCTAGGGACGTTATGAAAAATAACGAACCGTTGCCAATGGCAACAAGTATTTGGTATATAAAGCGAAACTTACGATCGACAAAACAATGGAATTAAACTATACTTACGAGAGAGGTATGACGAAGAATCATTTTGTTGTCATCCACTTGTGTCTTCAATTGTCAAATAAGAGTTATGCTACATTTTTAGTGAAAATACACAGAGTTGACATCTTTATAAATTAATGAACGAAAAAATGTGATGAAATACAATAGTAATTGGCACTTCGTTAATACAATTAACAAGGAAGAGGTCTGTTGTACTCTGTTGTACCTTTAGTGGAACATATACAGGGTGATAAAACAAAAAATAATTAATTAAGAAGCAATGATGGAAAAAAATATCATTTGGAATATAGTTGACGATATAACCGAGGAGAAAACCTAGTATACTGTTAGTAAAAAATATACAGAGTGGTCATGTGCTAGTTTAATAGTTTACAATAATCTAACAAAAACAAATAATTAATAAATACAATGTGCCAAATAGAGAGGGAAGTTTTGTGTAAATACCTTTAAACATTGTTTTCTTACTTTCCACTTTTCTCACTTCTTTACTTGTTATTTAGAATCTAACGTTTGCATTTACTTTATATTTATTTAAACGATAGGTTGTTTTTTATTAAACTGCATCAGGCAGTATCAACAGCCTACTGTACCCCTTCGCCATCTGGCCCATGCCATTGTCTTTAATAGCCGTTTGGGGCAGTTTTTTGTTAATCTCTTCTAGGGATTGCATTACCGGTTAACCGGTTAACCGGTTATTAGGACAAAAAATACATGATGATAATTACCGGTAATTTTAATTTTTTACCGGTTATTTCGGTAAATTCTGAACTTACGATATGTCACGTATTCAACGTTTCTATTTATGTCAGTGACTAGTATTCACTAAATACAGAGTGACTGTCCCAACACCGAGCACTTCTAACAATAAATAAATAATATTATAAAAAGTAAACTCCAAACACCAAGCCCCAAGAAATACAAGAGAGACATTGACAATATCTTACGACAGAAAATTGAATATTTCACTGCCGCAAATATCCGTGGAATACATTTAGAAGTATGTTATTACCAATTCTTATTAATTTATCGACCCACCAATATCGATTGAGGAAGGGCATTTTCAGCTGATGGTATTCTATGCACAAATATCAGACGACTAACATATATAGCTTTGAAAAACTAACCGTTTTAACAGGCTATTTTTAAAAAATATTATATTTTGAGATTAGGTATTCAGTAAATGCCCTATTTGAGTTTATGTTTATAATTTTTGTTATTTAAGTGGACATTTTTGTTATTTACAGAATAATTAGTTATTTAAATTTATTTCATTTATATTTTTTCTTTTTAATAAATTAACTCCTATATAAAAAAGTCACATTTTTGTCACTTTGACAGCAATAAAAAAGGTGCATCGTTTTTTATCACCGATAAAAATGCCTGTTCCTCAAAAGCAGAGTACACCTAGTAGTCGCACGTCACTTTGAAATCTGTACTGTCAGCTATAATTTTTAAGTATTGTGGAAACTATACTGTACGATATGAGTCGTTTTGGGAAAATTGTAATTATTTTTAATAAATTATTGTTGTTCGTTCACATTCATATTCTGTCGTTAATTTATCTTGCCAAAAAACACTCGAGCTTTTCTTTTATGGATAAATTTCTTTTTAACTCAAAATTTTGCCAATCAGTAATTTTGCTCGAAAAACTGACATTTGACAAAATCATTCGACCTCCGGTCTCGCGATTTTTTCATGTCAGTTCTTCTTATAAAATCACTGATTGGCAAAATGATTTTATTACAAAGAGAAATTTATCCAATAAAAAAAGCTCTTGTGATTTTACTGTTGATAAAAAACCTTTTGTTTGTTCATTATATCACATATAAGTACGTATATAAAAATTTTTTTGTTAAATTTAGATAATTTTGTATATGGAAAAAGACAATTGCCATTTTCGCCACCCTAATCATCCATTCTAAAAATTACCGGTAAATACCGGTTAACCGGTTATTTACATTTTTTTTTACCGATTTACCGGTTATTAAAACTTCCGGTAAATTGCAATCCCTAATCTCTTCCCATGCCAAAACCCTGGAGTCGCTATACTGATAGAGTTACACAATATTTTTTATACCATTGGCATTAGATCTTAGCAGCCACCATCAAATAATACAATAAACAATTTCAGAATCTGAAATTAACTCAAAAGGAAAATAGCAAGATTTTAGAATAATACGTCACAGCGAAAAGCTGTTAGTAGTCATAAGTTAAGCTCAAATTCAAAGCTTTCCAATTTTCCACTTATCACATCTTGGATATTGTATGTTTAATTAATATCATAATGAGCTTAGTAGAACTAATTTCAAGTAATTTTTAGGTTACACAAAAATTAAATTTAATGGTTTATATTTATTGTACACATTTTTTTTCCAAATCATATTTCTTTCAATATTTAAATTTATTTTATACTTTGCATAAATTAACATGATCACAGTTATCGAATAATTTTGTTACAATTTAGTAATCATCTTAAAGGTATTTCGAAATCATAAGACACAAAAAATTTAAACTTGGCGCTATAAATTATTAACAATCAGATCTGGCAGATATAAAATGAATTATAATAAAAATATTTTCCGATAGATAAAATATTAAGTCTTCATAATGTCCAAATAGGCTTTAAAATTGAAGCTTTGCCGAAAAAAAGTCATATTTGCTATTTTGATAAGGTCCAAAAAAGTCCTAACTGATTGTGGTCTCGAATTCCAAATAGATTTTACCAATATATTGAAATTCAGATACTTGGATTTCGAGACCATTCACCAGTGACAATTTATTGTTTTAATTTTCAATAAAAACTCAGTTAAGATTGTTATCTCAACGTATTTTTTATTATCAATAAGTAGACAGATTAAATACTTGACACGATTAAATGAAATTACTTATATATCAAACTAGTAATCGATATTTTGTTTCGGCAACTAACCCAAAATAATAATTATTAAAATGGTGATATCTGCATAAAGTTCAAATTAGAATACATGTGAATTATGGATATATCGAACAAACAAACCTCTGAAGAACGTATTTCGTAAAAGTTTAATATAGTTAAATACGATAAAACTCCATGTGCGCTTGACCCACTCATATCCTATCTTTGAAGATGTCTTTGTCCATACTTAGTTCAGGCCCAAATAGTAGGTATCCGAGGTAACTCTGCTGGAAGTGGTAGAAAATGATCTCCACATCAAGAATATCTTGGTTGTTTTTTCCAAAAATGGCAGGTTTTCGATAAAAGATCCAAAATTTGTGTGATTTTGTGTTTTTTTGATTTTAGATGCAAATATCATAAATAACAACCAGTGCGAGTTTCGCTGAAACTTAAAGAGAACAATTGAAATAAAATTTTCTAAAAGCCAAAATCATTTTTCTACAGCCATTCAGTGTAGTAGGTGACAATCTCCGATTAAAGAACTTATATCTAGATACATAATGGCATGAATTTTATGATCCCGAAAGACTCCCAATCTAAGGCACTTCTTCCCATAAGTTGCTGATTGGCCCATCGGCGTATTCGCGGCCGCTCGTACACGGTCGGCTTCAGTTCGATTATCATAATTTCAGTTTGACATATCCGTCACTAATGTTAATAAGTGTTTTTTGTGTTTTTCGTGTTTTTCGATCAAAATGTGGTGAAGAAGTCTTTTTATTTTAAGTTGTGATTTGCCTAATACCTAAATAATATTCTCTGTTCATATTTAGACAGTTTAGTGACAATTTAGTGCAACATGCAACAGTGCTGTGACATTTGCAGAAATCGATCGTTTCATAAGTAAGTAGGTCATAGTAGTAACATGATTAGGTTCAATTTATAATTTTAATAATAATATTATAAATAATATCCTTCCAATGCATATTTCCCTTGAATAAAACATCTTTACCTATTGTATTTTTTCAATCTGCGTTAATATTCCTAGAAGTTAACCAATAATTATCACATAAAATAGGTACAATATTTTACATTTTCCCTTCTACACATACCCGCCTCTGTTGCCTATGGGATGTGATGTTCATCTACCCATTTTAATGGACATATAATGTGACTATGTTAGGAGCAAATAAGGTATATGAAGAAAAGGTAGCCATTATGTATCTAGATATAAGTTCTTTAATCGGAGGTGACAATCGACTTTTTGGTTATATTTTGGATCAAAATAGAGTAATTTCCGACGTTTAAAAAAGTTTTTTTTTTCTAATTTTG
Source organism: Rutpela maculata (assembly GCA_936432065.2). NCBI lineage: Eukaryota > Metazoa > Arthropoda > Insecta > Coleoptera > Cerambycidae > Rutpela > Rutpela maculata. The sequence goes on along the minus strand of OW386287.2, from coordinate 57,054,505 downwards.
ACAAATAAAATGACACTTTTCAAAACTAACGAAGTATCAAAACGTCCAACTTTTCATAACCAGTTATGAAAAGGTAAATTTTACCTAACGGGTGTCGAAAAGTTCGTTATATCATCAATTAAGAAAAATAAACAACTCTCAAAAAGAAAAAGAAACAATATTTATTCAACACAAAATTGAATACTGAGTCCATATAAAGTGGAAGCTTTTAAATTAATCTTTCCTTCAAAGTACGGTAACAAAATTTTTTCATTAACAGGATTTAGGGAAATTCAGGGAAAAAGTAGGTCATGTCATGCTGATCAAAAGTCTCAATGGGCACAACTCTCAGAAATGCGATTTTCATGGTGTAATTGACGTCCAAAGGAGGCTATTTGCGATCAAAGTATATAGGTATCTCATTTATAGATTTATATAAATTTTGTATAGCTTTTTTAGTTTAAATAGACTACTTTTATGTACTAGATGTTTCTTAACATCAGCAAATAGTGAAATGTATGTGCAAAAATGAATTTTGAGATATTCGTATAGGCTTTTCTGTATAGAACTTACTAGTGCGATCAGCACAATCTAGCAAAAAATTGTCAAAAACATGCACGCAACAGTGTGGTGTGTGTGTATGTGTGTGTGGTGTTAGGAGGGGAGTAATAAGTACCTTTACGTAAGATATATGTTTTTCATTAATGCCGCGTCCGTCTTAGCGTTACCCAATGTGCACCACACGGAGGTTACGAATCGGCTTTGTACCCTGAAAAGGGTCGATTTTTGGAGTGTATAACAATTTTTTTTGTGTATTTATGAAAATGTTTTTTAGTTAACAGAGATCAGGACCTTACGGTTCGTCACTTCCGTAGTGTGCACATTGGGTAACGCTAAGACAGGCGGTATTAATGAAAAACATACATCTTACATAAAGGTACTTATCAAACTCCCCTCCTAACACTACACACACACACACACATATACATACAGTGTGTTTCACTTGAAACCGATTTGAATCAAATTTTACTTAAGTATAGAACAAATTAGAATCTACTTACGACCAGAAAAACATTCGCTTCCTACAAATCCAAAGCCACCTGCGGTACCAAGATATGGGGGGAAAATCAAAAAATCATATTAGGCATATTTTTATCGGAAAATTTTGTTAATGAAACTTATTCAGAATTGTCCAAAAACCTTAATAGTCCAGTCAACGAATGACCCAAAGGGTGGTGTAGAGTGCGTGAGCGGGGACCTAAGCGATTCCTTTAGAAAGTTGTTCAGAGTGCTTAGGGGGTGAACATACTGAAAGTCCTGACATCACAAGGAAAGTCCCACTTTTGGTTTTTTCGCTTATATCTCTAAAACGGTGCGTCGTAAGGAAAAATTTTCTTATACCAAATGAAAACTCATGAAATTCTCTACAACTTTCATACTTTTTTCGAATTCGCAACCGTTTTTGAGCTACACGCTCCGGAAAACTGAAAATTTTCGAAAAACAGATTTTTATCTCAGAGAAGAAGAGAAGTCCACTGTCGCGGGAATTTTGTCTGATTTCCTCGATGCACTGAATGCCCTAAATGGAAACTCAATCATCAAACAGTTGGCCAAGAGATTTGGGGAGAAATTGGAACAGCTTAAAGAAAATTGACCCACAGCTCAGCTGTGGATCCGGTATTTCAAGATGGTTTATCTCGTCAGAGAGTATATACATGCAGATATACCGGTGATTGAGATGCGCACCTGAACTGTGAAAAAAATGATACCATACTTCCATGCGTCTGGACACTTCCCCTGCGCAAAGTCCTGCCAGTTGTATGTTCAGGATATGGAGAATTTAGCGTCGACGATGACGCCTGAAGAATACCACAAATTCACCACCAGCGGCTACTTTACTATGCGGCGCTCTAATCGCCTTTGGTCAGGCGTGTGGTCGGATATGATAATTGAAACCACATTGATGCGATCATTCAAAAGCCGAGGAGGCATAACAGGAGGCAGAGTGTTTTACATAATGTACTCATAAGATCTGTACTTTCCTCGAAGAGTTTTGCAAACTTCTCTTCACATCAAGTGAACAGCACAAGGACCTCGGACAAGCCCGCCGGGGTAGAGATACAGCAGGCATTACCAAACTCAGTCAGTAGTTTGATGCACATCCTCCCTTCTCACAAATCAGTGACATTATGTCAATTGCGAATGGGGTGGTGGGAGATGCCACAATAAATTGCTACGATGCTGTTCGAGTTGGTAAAGAGGCAATGAATAAGATAGTGTATTTGCCATTCTCAGGCATCAAGTTGTCCCCCAAAGATCGTACATTCGCATTCACTCTTTCCTCTGTCAGCTCATCGATAAAAATTCACGATAAAAAGGTTGCAGTTGACCCAACATTGCTATTTCAGCGGATGTGTATAAGCAAACGATCAGAGAAGGATTTGATAAAATTCTTAGAGTACGAGTGGCCCCATTTCCCTTGGCACCGTACAATGAAAGTGGGATGAGAAAGACAACCAAATCTGTCCTGTACACCATGTTCGAGCCTACCGATAAGGCTGTTCAACTGTCTCAGATGAACATAGTAGCAGACGGAGGATTCCTACTGCACAAAGTAATTTGGCAAAAAGATGCCTCCGTTGCCACCATTTGTGATGGATATATCACCTACGTCAACCACCACTATGTTGGAATGAGTCGCGCTGTGGGATTTGATGGATGCTGGAGCCGACAGTACGAAGTCACAAGAACAGAGGCGACGATACAGACTGAGGAGGTCGGTTGACATCAATTTGACATGGAAAACATCGATACCTGTGAAACAAAAAGATATTTTGTCCAATCTTACCAACAAGTCAGTTCATCTCCTTACTACAGATAAAGCTTCAGGAGAATGAGATATAGACTTTCCAGGCCAAAGATGATGCTGACGTCCTTATCGTGAAGACTGCTGTGGAACCATCCACAGTTATGTGGCTGTCGTTGGTGAGGATGTGAACCTCGCTGTCATTTTATTAGCTTCCACTCCTCCCACCCAAGACATCCTGCTGCTGAAACCCGGCCGAGGGAAAACCAAAACAATGGCACTGTCCACCCAAGAGATGCAGCAGCATGGATTTGAACACATCCTGTTCTTACATTCATTTACCGGCTGCGACACAACATCTCCAACTTTAGTGCAGCAGCGGCTCGGGAATGAGCTGTCCCCTCAAGAGTTGGGGTGGAAATATGTAGGAGACACCCTGGTGCCAATTACAACAGTATATCCACCAGCACCGGAGGTCTTACTGAAAACAATATTTTGCCGCTGCACCAAGGATTGTGGTAGTGGCAAATGTGGATGCCGGAAAGCAATGCTGAACTGTTCTGCGGCGTGCCTCCACTGCCAAGTGAAATGCCTCAACGGCGTGCTTGTTTAGGACGAGGACGACAATGAAGACGACGTAGAGAGCCCTTTCAGCAAGAACCACCCACCACTGAGGATGAGGATGCCATGGAGCCTCGCGGCCAAAGAGGATGAAAACGTGAATCCAGAGAAAGTTAAGAGTTTAACAATGAGAAGTTATTGATAGCGAGAACAATAAGAATTATTGAAATCGAATAAAATTACTTACCTTATATGTGACTTTTTTATCATCTTTAAAATACAATTTTCTATTTTTCAGGTAAAAATCTGTTTTTCGAAAATTTTTACTTTCCGGGGCATGTAGCTCGAAAACGGTTGCGAATTCGAAAAAAATAAAATGAAAGTTGTAGAGAATTTCATGAGCTTTCATTTGGTACCAGAATTTTTTTCCCTGCGACGCACCGTTTTCGAGATATAAGCGGAAAAACCAAAAGTGGGACTTTCTTTGTGCCCCCCTCCGGCTTACCTCCTAGACGTCAGAACTTTCAGTATGTTCAGTCCCTAAGCACCTTGAACACCTTTCTAAAGAAATCGCTTAGGTCCCTGCTCACGCACTTTACACCTCCTCTGTTGACTGAACTATAAATCCAAAATTTAATTAAAATGAAAAATATATAAATTTTGATTAAAATAATACCCAAGTTCGAAAATGTCATTTTGATGGGTTTTTTTGTTTAGAAAACTGTACTATGACAATTTTTGTTTGAAATTAAACCCAAGCTGCCGGGTAGTTGTCAAGCAATTTACAGTTTTTTTTTAAATAATTATTTTTAAAATTTTGAAAATTTTAATTTTTCAATTTTTTAATTTTGATTAAATTTTGGGCATAAGGTTTTTGAACAATTCTGAACAAGTTTCGTTAATACAATTTTCCTATGAAAAAATGCCTAAAATGATTTTTTGATTTTTTCCGCATATCTTGGTACCGCGGGTGGCTTTGCATTTGCAGGAGGTGAATGTTTTTCTGGTCATAAGTAAATTCTAATTTGTTCTATGCTTAAGTAAAATTTGATTCATATCGGAAAAAAAATAAAAAAGTTATTGAGGTGTTACCATTTCAAATAAAACACACTGTTTATACACCACTTAAAACTCCCCAGGCTAACTTTCTTATTTTTTAAGCGATGACCATGTTAGGTATATCAAATTGTAGATAATTTTAAGGCATTTAAACTTATGTACAGAGTGATTTAAAAAAAAAATTTGAAAAAATTGTTAAGAGAAAACTTAATTTCCTTGAATATTTTTTTACCTCACCCTGTGCATGAACTATGTTAATGTTTTCTTATAAAGGTTTTAAGTAGCTTCAATTTATGTTATTACGTCATATTCGAAATTCTTTTTGGTTTTAGAGAGAGAAATTAAAAACACTCCGATTCCAAACTGATTTTTTTTTAAAATAACTTTGAAAAGAATGTAAATAATAATTTTATGTTTTATTTGTAAAAGACATATCACAAACAATATTCAATATAAAAAAACAGCAACAAGAAACAAAAGAAAAAAATATTTTTAAAAACAAACTTGTATTAAAATGTACTAAATAGGAAATTGCAAAATTTTTATTTTTTAAAAATTTTTATTTTAATAACATAAATTGAAGCTAATCAAAACCTTTATAAGAAAACATTAACACAGTTCATGTACAGGGTGAGGTAAAAAAAATATTCAAAAAAATTAAGTTTCCTTTCTTAACAATTTTTTCAATGTTTTTTTTTAATTACTCTGTACACATGTTTAAAGGCTTTAAAAATGTCTACAATTTGATGTGCCCTACATGGTCATCGCTTCAAGAATAAAAAAGTTACAAGTCTGAGGAGTTTTAAGTGGCGCACCCTGTATATATATATATATATATATATATATATATATATATATATATATATATATATATATATATATATATATATATATATATATATATATATATATATATATATATATATATATATATACACATATATATATATATATATATACACTGCTGCGTGCATGTTTTTGACTATTTATTGCTAGATTGTGTTTATTGCACTAGTAAGTTCTATACAGAAAAGCCTATATAGTACGGCAGCCCGTTACCAAAAACCCTTGTCATAACAGCGAGCTCTATCACAGGGAAACTCTTATGAAATTCTAAGATACTTTTTCATACGACAAAAGTTCGAAAAACGATACGGGCGGCTGGCAAACGACTTTTCGTCTCACAGTGGCACGAATCGTGATTTTTTCGTTCAAAATTATCTAGAGCACTTATTTCTCAACCGATTGGGATATATTTTTTTTAAATACTCGTTATTTAATTTCCGAAAAACGTAAGAGAGTCGATTTTTGAATTGTGCTAACCAAAATTATTGAACTTAGCCAGAATGGTCATTTTTAATTTAAATCTTAATAAAACTTACAAATAAAAAATGTTTTTCTTATTCAATTTACATAAATCTTGGTACTCGGGGGATTTTTGAGGTCGCTGATTAAGAATCTGATATTTAAATTGTCATAAACCAACCTACAAGATGGCGGAATCAATGGCGTTTGTAAAATGCTAAAAAGTTATGAAAAATGAAATATTTTTGTTAAAGTTTATGCCGAAATCGGCTCTCTTACGTTTTTTTGGAAATTAAATAACGAGTATTTAAAAAAAAATTATCCCGATCGATTGCGAAATAAGTGCTCTAGATAATTTTGAACGAAAAAAATCACGATTCGTGCCACTGTGCGTCTGTCGAAAAAAATGTCGTAATTTTTATACCGCTGCGAGGCAGTTCTCGATTAATTCTCGTTAAAAATGATGAACAAGACGTGAATTAATCGAGAACTGCCATTTTTCGTTGGCCTAAGTTCCAATAATATCAGTCAAAGTTGTATCAAATTGGAGTCTAAAATAATCAAAGCAGCGATGCTAAAATTTTCTTCTATTTATAGAGAGGGTTGTACAAAATGATAAAAAAAAATGCTAACTGCCATTTTCTGTTGGCCGTAACTGCGGGAAATCGATATAAAAATTTAAGAATTTTGGTAGAAATCGATGTGGATCGGGTTCAATGCAGGCCTGTAGCTAGGGGGGGGAGGGGGGGCAGGACGGGCGGCGCCCGTCTTGGAATAAGTTTCGCCCGATCTGCGGTGATCGTAATGGGGGCAATTTTAACTGTTTTTTTAGTATTTTGAAAGGGATTGGGTAAAAAATTTTTAATTTTTTCGGATTGAAAAGTTTTTTTTGGATTTTTCTAATTAAAAAATTTTTCGGACAAAAAAATTTTTTTTTTGGATTTCTCCCCCCCCCCCCCCTCATCAAAAAATTTTTCGGACTTTTTTACGGGCCCGCCCTGAAAGCACTTTCTAGCTACAGACCTGGTTCAATGTGAAGATCATTATTAACCAATCCCCGATATTATTTGCCTTCAATTAACGAATCTCCAACTAAAGCCTCTACTGTCTATCAAACTCTTCAAATGGCAATAAAAATAACAGATGAATGTGAATCACCATATACCGAAGTCACATATGATCTCGCGAAACCGATTATCAACGGGAAGGTTCAGGAAATCAGATTACAATGGAATATTTTTGGAACATTGCTCAGTCTTTCTCTGAATGCCCAGGTTGACCTGCAGTTTGCTCTTACTTTGTCAATATCCCCCGTTGTACTTTCTTTTTGTCACCGTAGCGGAGCACATCACAAGACCGAGAAGGCGACTCTGCTTCGGCTGTTGGAAAAGAGAGTGGATTCTGAAGGCCTCGATTCTTCGGGCATTATAATCATTGATGGGTTTTCTTTGTTCTATTCGTTGAAAGATGCTGGTAACACATACGGCGATATTTCAAGAAGGATACTTCGCCTCTTAGATAGTCATGAAGCGCAAGAAATTCATCAGATGACGATGTATTTCATGTTTAAAACTACAATAATAAACCTGACAATTTGAATCCTTCATTACTGTATGTACAGAATCTTGAAATTCAATTTCAATTCCATTTAAATACGTTCTCTGAGAGACTGTGCTTACAAACAGCCTTAATTTGCTTCTTTTTTTTTGTCGCTGCGGAAATCATTTTTCTCAAATGTTAACTGGGAAAAATTTCAGTTCTTATTTTTTTCATCTTCTTAATGATATTTGGAATAGCCTCAAGTGGAGAACTGCCTCGCCACGATAACTTGATCAACCCTCAAAATAAAGCAACATCGAATGTAACCACCCGTAACTGAACCAGCAAAAAGTTCCGTTCGAATTTTCTTGTGGTCAAGAGACATCGAAAATACTCGATATTAAGCAGAACTGCCTCGCCGCGATGACCAAAATTTTGACCGGTGGCTATTTGTCATTATTTCAGTCTTTGTAACTCGGCGTATCAGTCAATAGGGCAGTTCTCAATTTTCCCTCATCATATGTACTTTCCTCGATAAGAAGACAAAAGAAACTGCCTCGCTGCAAAGACCGAGATGATCGGTTTTTCTTTAGAGTAAAAACACACTAGGCGATTTTCGCCGAGTCGGCAGCCGACTTGGCAGCCGCCTGTAACAACACACACGAAGCGGTTTAACTAGTTGTCGCAGAAAGCATCAAAATACAACGTTGTCAGGTCAGTAGTACAGCTAGGAGGAAGAATTAATTCTGTTGGGTTCATTATATTGTCAACAAAAAAAAGAAAAAAGAGTTGTATGTGGGAACATCCAATTGTTAAGGAACGCCAGACAAAAAGTTTATATAATACCTGTCACCCATTCTTGTCTGTTATTTCACGCAAAGTATTTGTAAACAGATTTGATTTGGCAAGCACGCATCAAATTTACAACTGAAACACGCAGCCTCGTGTGTGCGGTTACATGTAATACCCATATACGAGAGGACGAGCGTCAACGCCCCTCAACGAGCGGCCCATGGTCCAGACGATGTGCCGAGGCGTGTCGCCTAAGATCAAAATCACGTGTGTGCGTTTCTATGATTTAGTAAAGAACCATGTGCCGAATCGTCTGCCGACTCGGCGAAAAACGCCTAGTGTGTTTTTACCCTTACATTTTCAAAGCCCGATTTAAACCAGGTAAAAAGCTTCGTCACCCTGAACTTTTCTTCTCAGCTCTCCCAGAACTGATGAGAAACGCTGGAATTATCTTCGCTAAAGTAACTCGAAAATTTTGGTAACGGGCTGCCGTACAAAAACGGACATTTCAAAATTCATTTTTGCACATACATACAACTGTGTTAATTTCACTATTTACTGATGTTAAGAAACATCTAATACATAAAAATAGTCTATTTAAACTAAAAAAGCTATAAAAAAATTGCTATAGACCTATAAATGAGATATACTTTATTTGCCGCAAATGGATGTCAATTACACCATGAAAATCGCATTTCTGGGATTTGTGCCCATTGAGACTTTTGATCAGCATGACATGACCTACATTTGCCCTGAATTTCAAAAAAATTCACCGAAACCACATTTCCATAAAGAAGGTACGTAATTGCAGATTTTTCTTGTTGCAATTTTTCTACATTCATTGTAAAAAAATGCTTCAGTTACTTTAATTTTCAAAGACAGCATAAACTTATATATTTTTTACCAAGTATTTACTCACTGAAGAATTTTTTTATAAAGCATTACTATATTATCTTATGATAATTTTATTACATATTGAACGCATTTTGGTACTCGGATACTGGGGTATATATAAAAAGAGCAGCATGCTATTCCGGAAGAGGCATATGAGGTACCTATCTCCTGCGTATTTCTTACAATTACAACTTGGCACTAACCCGTCAGTAGAAGGAAAAATTAATGTAACTTTTTGGAGAACGAGGTAATCACCTACGTCGTAGCATCCGAGTAAAAACAGATTGAGCTTCTCACCATTAGTACGTAAGGAGAATGTGTCTTTATATGTTACAAACAAAGTTCTCAGAACATGCAATTAAATTGACTGCCTTGTTGTTGGTAACTCGCAAGAGTCAAACTTTGCCGTGGTGAGAAAACCAATACCAGAACTCATTGAGTATTGTGCTGTTACTGTCCTATTTGAGAACATGAACCAAGTACTCCCGTGTAGAATGAATCGAGTCCTTAATTATTCTGTTGAGTGTTCCTATTAATATAAGCCATTGGAATATAATACATACCGGGTGACACTGAGGTATGCATCACCTTCTTTTATTCGTTTGTCTGTTAACTTAAAATAATATATATTTTTTGTCAATAAACCATATACACCGGATTTACCGGAAATAATAGCATGACGGATTTTAATTACACCCTGCGTATTTTCACCAATTTGGACAGACCATTAAATTCTGAATTCAGCAAAGTGACATACTGGGATGTTTGACTTTTGTTTTCCTTTATTATCTGCGATATATTATTAATTGCAGAAATCACGGTAGACTTTTAAAAATTAAATATTCATTCCATATGATACTCAGTTGTTTCTTTCTTGAGCATTATGTATTATGGCCAAAATTATGTATAAGGGCTGTAAATTAGTTACTGCACTCTATTTTTATGAGCTAAATTTTTAATAAGGGTTTTCTAATTTAAAGTGACAAATAAATCTTTAAAATTTAATTTCTCTAAGAAGAGACAAACGTAACTCAGTGTTACCCGCTGCACAGTGGTTCAAAACGTTAAAAACCTGGTCAAAAGTGGAAAAAATTATTTTTATTTTATGAAACTTGGTATGTTGGGGTTTTCGAGGTAGCTGATTTTGAATTTGACAAAATTTTTTTAAAAAACAAAATGGCGGCTTCAAAATGGCTGCCAATAATGTTTGAAATTTATTTTTTTCTACATGAAACTTGATATAGTGGGGTTTTCAAGGTCTCTGTTTTTGAATTCAATAATTGCTTAAAGAAACAAAATGGCGGCTATAAAATGGCTGCCAATAATGTTTGAAAATTATTTTTTCTACATGAAACGTGATATAGGGGTTTTCTAGGACGCTGATTTTGAATATAACATTTGCTTAAAAAAAAACAAAATGGCGGCTTCAAACTGGCTGCCAATAGTGTTTGAAAATTATTTTTTCAACATAAAACTTGGTATGGTATGGTTTTTGAGGTCGCTGATTTCGAATTCCACAATTGTTAAAAAAAAAACAAAATGTCAGCTTTAAAATGGCGACCAAAAATGATTTAAAATTAATTTTTCCGTATGAAAACATCCATATATCGAGTTTGAGCCGAATCGGACCATAAATGATAATATTTGTCCGCCATCTTGAATTTTTGTTACATAAAAGTGTTAAAATGCATTGTCTCCAGAACTACGTCTGTGTGCAAAATTTCAAAGTCGTAAGTTTAGAGGAAGTGGTTCAAATTCAGCTTGCAAGATTTGAACTAAACATACAAGCAAACATACATATAAAGTATTTCGCGACTCCTAAAGCACCCACATATCGACTTTGAGTCGAATCAGACTATAAATGATAATTTGTCCGCCATCTTGGCGCCGCCATTTTGATTTCTGAATTTTGACAAAAGATTTGTAATTCGCGACCCCTAAAACATCCAATTATCGAGTTTGAGCCGAATCGGACCATAAATGATAATATTTGTCCGCCATCTTGAATTTTTGTTACATAAAAGTGTTAAAATGCATTGTCTCCAGAACTAAGTCTGTGTGCAAAATTTCAAAGTCGTAAGTTTAGAGGAAGTGGTTCAAATTTGGCTTGCAAGATTTGACCCACACACACACACACACACACACACACACACACACAAACACACACACCTACTAACTAACACGGCAAGTTAAATAAAAACTTGTAACAAGGTGTGACTAGTGACACATTCTTTGCATCCAAATTTACTATAAAACCTTCATACCCATATCTAAAACATGTTTTTTTTTATTTTAATCACTTAAAAACCGAGAACTCGAAATATGTTAGTTTTTTATTAAAAGTCCCATATATTTTATTTATTTATTAGAAAAATATTAAAAATTTATTTATGTTTAAAAATACATAATGTTTATATATTTTTACTGCAATTATCGAGAAAAAACGTTTGTAAATAAATATAGCGACACATTAATTCAATGTAATAGTCTTTAAAAACATTAAATTGTACATAAAAAATGTCCTAGAAAAAAAGTGGGCAAAGCCATGCAGCTAGTTTTGGGATATGTTTTATATACCAAGTGGACAAAAAAAATAAAAATAAGAAGAAACTGCGATCTTGTGGGACTGTTCTTGTTGCCCTATTTACAATAAAATCTTAACATCTTGATAGGCATAAAATTTACTAATTTTCTTAATATATTACTATAAATAGACAAAAAAATATATATATATAATTATAAACAATAATTTATTGCACTTACTTTCAGGAGATGAATCCATTTTGCAGAATTGAAATCGGCACAAAGGCAAACTTTTTATTCACGTTTAACTGGCACGTTCACTTTTGGCTAAGAATTGCCACTTTTAGCGTCTCATACAACAGTTTATTCTCTAATGGTTTTAATATTCAAAGAACGCATTCCTGACCCCCTCCTTACTCTATAACATGCTACGGATAATACTTTAACAGTACAGAGGCAAAACATTCCTGAAAAGAAAACTTAATATTTTTACTTTTGGCCGTGCTTTTCGCGTTTTAAACCACTGTGCGCTGTACTGAAATACAAATAAGTAAGTACGATAAAAAAGCGACGGAGTAGTAATGAACGATAAATATTCAGTCACTTTATTTGTAATATATAAACACACCACAGATAGTTGACAACCCTCAAATCCATAGCCAAGGCTGTGCGAAAGGGGGTTACACATTTGGAAAAACGCAGACATACATCCACACCCACCGGTGTTGTCAATACCGGGGCTGGGGGTGGAACAAATATTCTGCTACAAACATTGAAAACCCAGATTCATTTCTATTCGGATACTGCGATGTACTTGAACCGCTTGAAAAGTTACATTTTTTTCCTTCTACTGACGAGTTAGTGCAAAACTGTAATTGTACCCCGCCCAGCCTCACACCCACTTCGGCAATGTTCGCCGTGGTTGTGTGGCTGGCTCCGGGTTAGGATCCGGCGAGGCACATATATTGTACTTAACCTTTAAGTAAAATTTTGTTTAGCTTTAGCTTTAGAATTCCCATGCGGTATCCAAGGTTGAAATCCTGAACATATAAAGTTTTTTTTTATTTAAATAATTCACACAATTCATTTTTATCGCTGTTGTCAAGCACGTTCAAAAAGCTACAACTTAGGGAAAAAGAAGTCTTAGTGTGACCAAACGGCAGTTTCTTATAAAGCTTCAAGAATCTTTCAAAAACTTCGTTCTTTAGAGAAAAGAATAATATCTTTATTTGAAATTTTCCATAATAGTTTACTAGATGTAAAAATTATAATTTCACCAAGTTTTATTAAAGAAGATTAATTATTTTTTTAGTAATTTCGGTTCATGTAAAATTAGACATTCTCGTGGTTTTTATTTTTTTGCAAAAAAACAAAATGGCTGATAGAATTTAGACCTATGTGGTTTTGTTCATCATTTATTTACAAACATTTTGATTTCTAGGTTTTGCTTGATCCGATGAAAAGAACCCAAGATAATAAAATAAAACAGACAAAACTTCACTGTACTGTTGTGATAACATGTAAAAAAAAATTGCCACACCCCCCCCCCCCAAACAATATTTGAAAAAAATTTGTTTTACTCGACTATTATCGAATATTGGGTGATTTTCACCCGATAAGGAACATATATCGATGAGTTTGTTCGATGTTACCATCGATACTTTCAGTTCGATATTACCACTGATACTTTCAGCACAGAAGACAGGAACTATACAGAAGCGCAAGCAAGCCTTTCTGACGGGACCAAATTTGCTCATAGTCGCCATGATGATAAGGCATATATTTGTCAAAAGCCATGTGATAATTCTTGACGTTGTGCGATTGACAGTCTTTGAAACTCTTACACGATAGTTGGTTATTTTCATGCCTTTTTCTTCCAATTTTCGACATTTTTTTATTCTAAGTTTATTTATTTATTTGATTTTTGTTTATAATGGGTTCGAAATGGTATAGCGGTTGTGCTTATCATCCATCGAAGGTGAAATAAATAAGCCTCTTTCTATTTCCCAAAGATACAAATTTATATTACTGAAACAACTAGAAAGTAATGTTAGATATACTAAACAATTAGCAGTTGAAAAGAAGTAATATGAAAGAAAATATTTTCTTATCAGAAATGCAATAAGTTACAGAATATGTTCATCAGTTTCTAATGAACAGAATTGTATGGTGACCATGAATAAGGTAATTAAGAAATGACTCCCAACTCGTACCATACTAAAGAACTTTTCATTGTATCAATTAAAAAAATCAATAATTGGGCATGTGCAATAATATGCATCATATAACTAACATAACCTCAAATTTTAAGTTTTTCAGGTGTATTCTCATTTTTAATGTTTGTATAATCATTTCAGCTTGGAGAAATACTATATTTAAAAATTCAGACTAACAATTTTTCAATAATGTTGGTTAATGAAAATAGACTGCTAATTACAGGTTAGATTTCCAACCTACAAAAAGTCCTATTTTATTAGGAGAAAGTATTTAGAACTTCAAAAACATTACACTGAATTAGATTTTAGTTGAAAGTATGGAAACCAAGCTGAAATTTTAACAACAGCTACGAAATACTCATAAATCTTAAGAAATATATATTTTTGAGGTTAGCTGTGCACATGCCCTTTTCACGTATATTGTTATTTTACGTAAACATTTTTTTCACTGTACTATTTGATTTGTAATGTTCTATTCAACAATATAGCCAATATAGTTATATACATAATATATGTCTCTTTCATTGTATATCTATACATTGTACTACTTTCCATGATAGCATTTTCATATTCTGGTAGGAGTATGAAAAAAGATGCATTGGCTTAAAAGCGCATTATTATGATTGAAATACGGGATATAAATATAAAAGTGTACTTCTTTTTTTGAACATTCTGCAATACACTATGACTTGGGCCACCAACTTCATTAATACCGTATATACGTATTCCTATTCATGTACCATATCTACTAAATATAAAACAAGACAGTTTTCCCAGTGTACAGTGTATTGGACCGAAATATTGATATATTTTTTGTGTACATCATTTCTGTGAGTGTAGTAAGGCCTAGGAAAAAAAATCCGTGGAAAAAAAATACTCGGAAAAAAAATCCTGGAAAAAAAAGCCGAAGGAAAAAAAAGCTGGGGAAAAAAAATCCGCGGATAAAAAAGCCACTTTACATTGTCACAAAAAACCATCAAATATGTAAACAGATGCGACCCTGGGAACGGAAAAAAAAGCCGCGGAAATAAAATCCGAGGAAAAAAAAGCCGCGTAGAAAACTGCTGATAGCAAAGCTACGTTAAAAACTTATGAACGATGAGACAAGATATGCAAAAATAGAATTATGGCAACGGTAAAGACTCGTACAAGGAGCTTCTTTAAGAGAGTGATTTTTAAGTCATAGGTTAGAGGTTAATATTTATAATTGTTAATTATGTGAAAAAAAATCGTCATTTTTAGAAAGTTTAGTTAGTTTCCACACTTGCTATAACAAATAACATTTCACAGTGTTCATTCAATAAAATCAGGTAAAATGAGTGCCATATTGAATCCAAGATGGCAAAACTGTATTATACATTACAATTAGACATAAAAGCTGTATGAGGAATAACTAACATATTTGTTTTATTTCTTTATCGGTAACATAACATATTTCTTTCATTTTAGAATAAATATCTTTGATAGAAACACTTTCAGACTTAAAGATTCAGTTCAAATTATTAGCTAATATTCATCTTCATCATCAATATCATATTCTATATCACTATAAGAATCTCTAATATTTTCAGACTTCTCATTGTCTGCTAAAAGCATTTGCATGATGGTAAAAATTTCGATGTACTGTTATGAACACCTCACTCTGGTGAGCACCTCCCCAGGATCACAAGGAATATCGCCAGGCCGATAACATCCAATTTCAGTAACTTTCCAACCAAAATCGGTCACTGCTGCTGTAAGATATGTACTTGTTTTCATATCTTTTCTTAATGGTGCGCTCTTCTAAAATCTTGCCGGAGCGCAGCTCGAGTCAGTCATTGCATTTAAAAAGAAAGCACTTGATCCTGTAACTTCGTTTTGGCTCGCCCTGTATATTCGAAAATAATTTGTTTTTGACTTGTTTTTTTTTATTTAGTTTACTTGTAATCTTTTTTAAATAATTAACAATTCGAAATGTTAACCCACTCCCCACCAGTCGCGGATCTCATCACTTTTCACATTCTGTACAGTATACCGAACATACGCCAATCACAATGCTCTATCACAAACTTGCAGTCGAGATGTAGTTAGAAAACTCGCTACTCCGTTTTATTGCAGAGTTTAGGTTTTTTTTCCTCGGCTTTTTTTTCCGCGGATTTTTTTTCCTAGATTCGGCGAAGTGAAAGAAACCTTGTTTTCTGTAAAGCAGCCTTTTCTTCCGCGGCTTTATTTTCCTCGGCTTTTTTTTCCGCGGCTTTTATTTCCTTCGGCTTTTTTTTCCAGGATTTTATTTCCGCGGATTTTTTTTCGGCGGCTTTTTTTTTCCGTTTACCGGCAGATTACTGTCACTTCGAGGTCACATAAATTAGACACCCGATGTCAAAGTTGCCGCGGCAAGCTTTCGCTTCTGTATAGTTCCTGTCTTCTGTGCTTTCAGTTCGATATCGCGTCATTAGCTAAACTTAAACAGTGCCCAATGCGCCTTCAATATCTAGTTGATCACGAACATGCACAGGGGGTGCCGTAAGTACAGTTCGAACGCATTCATTCATTTGAATTTGTATTTCGTCTTTACGTAGGGAAACAACCATAGACTTAGTACAAATAGACTCCAAGACAAGTAATTTCCTTGGTGTCCGAATAGTTACGACATTCTGTTCTCGCTCCTTCTCCTTTCATAATGTAGCTGGTTTATAAAGCTGTCTCTCTTTAGGATTATTTAGCACCTGTCTCTTTCCATGTCGTTATCACTTCTAATCAATAGTATATTACATACCGAGGTGGAAAGTGTTTCATTGTTGTCGAGAGATAAGATCGTTAAGTAATTTTCGAGACAGCAATGAAACTTTTCACCAAGGTTTGTATACTATTTTATTCACAATAATCTCCCTTAATGAACAAAAAGCCAAAAAAAATAGTTTACTAAATTTTTAAATAGCATAAACACAGGTTGGCAAAAGCTCTTGCCGACCCGAAAACGGGTAAGAAAGTGGCTACTTTCCAACCCGAAATGTTAAAATGTCACTTTCCAACCTGCAAATGTCACATTTCAGTTCAATTGTCGAATGAAGTAGAAATGTCAAAATTTCCAACTTTTGACATGTAAGACAATTTGATTATTTTTGTATGATTGTGAATAAACTATCTTTTAGTCGGAGAGCAGCCAATCTGCAGGAAGCATTTTAAAAGTAGTCGCGAACACCCACCTGAAAAACAGATGTTATTATGTAAAATGACCTTCTAGATTTGATTTTTGAGTTCGCCCGTTAATTTGAGATTGCCAAATCGGTCAATTCGCAAATTTTTTGAAAAATTTTAAAATTATGTGTTAATTTTTGTTTTGCACATAACACATCATATCTTTTTTATTTTAATTCCGATTTAGACCAATATTTTACACATTATCTCTCCAATATTCTTGGACAGGCTGACGGCAAAGAATATAGTGTAACTAATAATATAGTGCCTAAAAAAAATGTAATTACCCTCTATTGTCGCGGTTTTTTAAAATTTGCATTGAAAAATACCCGATCGAGGTAACTTTTTTATTTTTAAAGAGAGAGTTATAGTATAAACGAGAAAAATGTTCCATATACTTTAAACAAACTTTTTTATAAAGAGATTTTTTTTAAATTCGGCTCATGTAACGAGGATGACGCTGTTGAATGCGGCCGCGCAACTCGTTCGCATTAATTTAAAGCATAACTTTTGTTAACGTCGCCCATCTGTGGTGTCGTTTAAGCGATCAAGTGAGTCTACGAATTATTTAGTTTCTATTTTAGGGTGACCAGATTTTTGTTAAGTGAATGCTGGACACTTCTGCCAAGGGCGGCTCCAGAAAGGTTACTGGGGGGGGGGGGGGGGACTCAAGGGCGGATCTGGGCCTTGAGCTTGGGTTGAAAATAACAAAAATATTTTTCCTCGAAAATTGAAATTGATGAG
Source organism: Rutpela maculata (assembly GCA_936432065.2). NCBI lineage: Eukaryota > Metazoa > Arthropoda > Insecta > Coleoptera > Cerambycidae > Rutpela > Rutpela maculata. Next base: position 57,036,910 of record OW386287.2, on the reverse strand, counting down.
CGGGAGGGAGACATCCGGAAAAAATTTTTTTTCGTCCCAAAATTTTTTGATGAGCGGGGGAAGAAATCCGAAAAAAATTTTTTTTCATGCCAAAATTTTTTCATGACCGGGAAGACAAATTTTTTTGATGATCGGGAAGCAAGTATCCGAAAAGAAATTTTTTCCAAACAAAATGTAATGCTGTAACTTCACTATAACCTGAATGCTGAACTTATGCTGGACACTTGTAAGACTTTCCAGTGAAATTTCGGACATATGGTCAGAATGCTGGACTTTCGCTGGACACTTGTAAATGCTGGACAGTACTCCAAAATGCTGGACTTTCCAACGAAATTCCGGACGTATGGTCACCTTATTCTATTTGCAATTAAATGTTATAAAATTATATAGATAATCTCGAAACATACACATTAAAAAATATGTTTTCATTAATTATAACAGCAAGTAGTGGGTACTAAAGATTACATTTTCCTTCGCATAAACAACTTATTATATGTTACATTGCACGTTTGCTTTGCTACACTTGCAGCTTGTAGTACAGTTATATAATTTACATTTACAAAATGGAGTTAACTCAATAAAATTGGGTTTTGGGCTTTTTGAAATCATCTTTGGAAAAAAGATTTCCTCCTTTAGCTACCATCCAAAATCTAAAACATTTGGAATTCTTGGCTTAATTTGGTAGGTTGTCTTGTAAATAGCACATTGCAGAAATGCCCTTTTTACTTGTATTCTCTGTACTAGAATTTACAATTTCTGATTTTTTTTATAAGCAATTCGGGTATACGATCTTCTACATTGTGTATGGTAAACTGGATTTAGTGATAAAAATAAATTTTTCTGTTCTAAATATTGTTTTAGAGCCACAGAAATGTCATCGAATTTTGCATTTGATCGGTACATTTCTAAAACCGTAAATATCGCTCACAGACAAAAAATTTTCATACCATTGTGTTAGTGAACGAATTCTGAACAACTTTCAAAATTTCCGTCTGTCTGTCCGTCCGTCACGTTTCTTGTAAGCACGATAACTCAAGAAAGAAAATTCCGATTGTACTGAAATTTAGACAGTAAATCAGTGTTAGCTAGAGGAAGAACCCTATTTGAACAAAATCGATCGGTAAATAAAAATGTTAATGATTTAAATTTGAAAAAAAAATTTTTTTTAATTTTTATGTTTTTGTAATTGAATAGAAATCTGGTGAAATAATATTTCATTTTAATATCTAAATATTTATATATTTTACAAATATACATTTCAATGTAATATACAACCGTGAAAATATGATTTTAGCTCGTCTCTTATAATGTAAAAAATTACATTCTTTTACGTGTAAGGTGGTGGTGTAGTTCTTTTGACTCGGAATCCAAGGGTCCCGGGTTCGAAACGCAAATGGGGTTTGGTGTAGTTTTTTTACCTTTTACCAACTAAGATCGTACTATAAAATTAAAAATGTCTAAAAGTAACCTTATTTACAAAAAACTGCGAAAAGTATTCTATTGAATGTATAACAATTATATAAAAATCCAGTGAACAGGCGAAGAGTACGTTTTTAGCTTGTTTCTTTTGATTTCCTATCCGAGTAATTATAATTTATTATGCCAAACTATGTGTTTATAATGCACTAAATATAAGGACTGAGACAAAAAGCACTTTCAACTTAACATAAATGGACACTGGAAAATAATAATCACCCGGCACGTGCCTGCGTTTAGCTCTAGATGCGATTGCGGCCGATTCTCAGTAGGGCGCATTCGTTCGGACGCTGAAACAATCAATGAATATTTCGATAAGGGAGCAAAATTTAAAAAAAAACTTCTTATAAAAGATTTTATTTAGTTCATTCGGAACATTTTCTTCATATAGTATAATAAAGATACCTCAATCGGACATTTTACTCTGCAAATTTTAAAGATTTTGCGTCAAAGAAAAGTTGTTATTTTTTTTTTGCCAACTAATTATTTTTTAGGTAAAGTTTTTTACTTTCAACATATCAAAGAATAGTTAGAGAATGTTGTCTAAAAGAATTAAAAAATTTTGAAGTAAAATAAAAAATATATGACGTGTTATATGAAAAACAAAAAATAACACATAATTTTTATTTTTTTTAGAAAATTGCCAATTTGGTCATTTTGGCAATCTCAAATCAATGGGCGAAATCAAAAATCAAGTTTAGCAGGTTATTTTACATCAGATTGCCTATTTTTTAGGTGGGTGTTCGCGAGTTGTATAGAGGGTGTCGAATTCAGAGGGTCTGGTCTTCCACTATTTGTTTAATAGTGGCATTAGATGATCAAATGCTGTCAAAGTTTTACTTTTCTTTTTCTAACCTCTAAATAATTTTGACTGATTAATAAGCAAAAAGAGAAATATACACCGACTTCGCTAAAGGGAGATGTTTTTTAGAAAATATAAAGAGAAATGGAATGTTTCTGCACCATTAGAGAAAGAAAGACTCAAATTCTCCAATGTATTGTAGTTGCTGCTTAGCACCCCCCTAAGAAAAATTTGAGCACCCTCGCTGCCGACAATAATTAGAAGACGGCCACACATTATTAATAATACAACTTTAATAATAATATTTATTAGTGAGTGTCACAGACACTACACAAGTTAGTATAAAAATTACTACAAAATTAGATACTAGGGATAATGAAAAGATTAAAACTTTACCTACTTTATAAATAAATGTAAAAATAGACTAATAATAATTAAAAAATTATCAACGCTATAACGAAAATTGAACAACTTTTATTAATGTAAATGTCTTCTGCCTATCTTTTATCAATTCCAACTTCCGCTTTGCCTTCCTTGGTGTGCTAAAATCAGTTGTCTGCAACTGCAACTCTCCAATAAACCTGACATCAAAAGTGGGACGCTCCTTATGGCACACAAGTTCCTATTGCAAACTTTGTGCATGCACGAGTTCTTTGCTAGCAGCATAATCAACTAAAAAGATACAAATTCTTAAAGCTAAATTTAAACATGATAAATGCTATAATGCCATGCCGTACCATGATGAATACAAGATAAATTATTTAAAAAGTATCCTTTATAATAAAATATTTTCTTAAATTCAAAATGTACTCATGTACCCATCTCAATTTAGAATAAAAGTTGATGGCGTTACAAAAAGTAGAAAGAAAGCACTGATCTGCACAACCAAATGCGAACTTATTTTTTAAGATTTATGCAATACTTCTTTTAGTAATGCGCTTTTTGCAATTTAATCAAAAAATTGGCAAGAGTGTTTTGGGAGGAATAATTAACAATTTTCAAACTGCAAACCAGCTTTACTGGTTTCATCAATATCTTTAGTCAAGAAAAAAAACTATAGAAATAGGCTTTTTAATAAATTGTAATATAGAAATATAAGAATTACCAGCTTTTTCCTGCGGTGTTGGTTGTATCAAAATAAAATTGGGGTTGATCAGATATAACTGACAAAATGCAATGTTTATTTTCTCTACTTTTTGACAGCGACTAACCACAGACGTCGACTTTTTGTGGCGCGTACGTTGGAGTACAATCCAGCTGAAGAAAATCCTAAAGAGAAATAGAAGATATAGTTTATATTGAATATGAAGGCGACAGAGAGAATAACTCATGCGGAAACTTTGGAGACAGGCTGTTAAGTAAACGTATATGGGATCTTGAGGTCTATTTGTTCCTAAGTCTATGGAAATAACAATTTAAAAATATAAAAATTAGTGATGATCTGTGGATAGAGAGCTTTATTTAAAAAGAAATTCATCGAAATCGGCCCAGTGGGTGCTGTTACTTGGTTTACAGAGAGCTTAATTCCTAGGTTCACTTAAGTTAAGGTATTTTAATATGAAAATTTTATAAACTTCCTGGAACCCAATGGCGATATAAGCTAGAGGTAAAATATTCACGATGGACAATAAATAATAAGGACTATCCTTTTCGGGATTATGCTAATTACTACCTGAAGAGATTTTTACTACTTGAGTACCTCAGTTTAAAGGTAGGCATTTATACAACTTAACCATGCGAGGCACGTCCAGATGTTTGGGAGTTTTGCATATTTTGTTAAGGCAGACGACATATCCATTCTAAACTGCTGACCAATTGAAACGAACCAAGCGAATTTTTAGATTAAATTTAAATCCATATTTTTTGAGAACAAGAATAGCTATCTATGTGCGGTTTTTAGAATTTAAGAGATAATTTATTTGTGAAACAGCGAGTTTTTCCCGATTCTTTTATTTTGAAGCACGTTACTATCTACAGGATATAAGAGAAAGCTATGTTTTTTTACCAACATTTATAACTTCAGAGATTTCACAAAAATTATTTTGTATTTTTTTTATGTGCATTTTTTTAGTCACTGGTTTATGGGGAAGAAGCGTTTTCTCAAATTTTTGATACAATCAAAGAAATAGTATGGGTAAATTCAACAAAAAAAAATGGTTATCTAACAATATCGTTAATTTTGTTAAACTAAACTATATTGATGGTATTTTTAAACAAAAGGTGATGGTTATTTTAATTAATAAAAAGTTGTCGTACAACAAAACAAACATTAACTTAAAAAATAGATGAATAAGACTATTATTTTTTTCGTCTGACTATTATTTTGTTGAATTCTGTCAAATTAAACTAGATAATAGTATATTTTATTTTTAACCATTGTCGAATTGTAATTATAAACCCAGTAGCAGTCTCCTCTACTATTATAGTTGACAGATAAAACAATATTATTGTAGAATTAACCCGCAGTTCTGTTTACATAAACATAACATTGTTCTGCCACTCACTTTGATGAATTAAGACGTCGCATCAGCGCTTTTGTTTGCAAATAGTATGGGTTAAATCAATCAAAAAAATAGTATATATACTGTTCATTTTGTTAAATTGAAGTATATTTAATAGTATTTTTAAACAAAAGGTGATTGTCACACAACAAAATAAACATTAACTTAAAAAATAGGGGCATAAGACTATAATTTATTCATCTTACTAATAATTTGTTGAATTTTGTCAAATCAAACTAGTTAAATAGATAGATAATAAGTTCTACATAAAAATTTGCTTGCTTACCACGTAGTCTGTTACCGAAACTATTCCTAGATGACGCCACATACAAATCACTGACAATAATCAATCATGCATTATCTTATACTCTTATGAATTTATAGAAAATTAATAACATGATTGCAATGTTCAAATTCTCTCAGGGATCATCGATATATTTGGATGGATCTTATAAACCATCTCTAATCTTTGGTTTGGGTGGTCTGATGTCTCAATACTGAGATTTTGGCCAACCAAAAAAAACTTCATCATACAATAAAGTGTAGATCAACCTAAAAATTAGTTGGTGAACAAAAAACAAAGTCGTTGTACTATTTAATTGTAGACCAAATTGAAAATGGTTAGTGAACATAAAAAAATGTCATTGTACTATTTAATTTGTTGTTCTACAAGAAGATATGATTATTAAACTACTATTTGTTTACGAAAACAAAGTTGTTGTATGACTATTCTTTTCTGATTGATTTAACTATGAAACTAGATAGGCGCGATTTCATATGCTCTTTTTGGTTAAATTCACCTATCATTTTCTTTGAGTGTACCTCTTTTATTTTATAAGATACCGATTTTTTTATAATAACCTGTCAGTTTTCCCATTTTTTTGCCCTTCAGCCTTGTTGGGTTTTGTAAGATCAGATCGTTCTATGATTATCATATCTTATGACGGCCTCTCTAAAATTATATTAAGTACATTTTCTGTTCTTTCAGTTCATGGTGAATAAATATATCTTTTTCCTTGCTTTTATACATTTTATTCTTATTGCTCCAGTAATAGTAACAATGTTCAGTTCTTCCCTTTTTTTTTTTAGTTGATATCATAAATAATAAGAGTGGTTATAAAAATAAAATTATTTAGATTCCATGTTGTTCCATTAATAAACAACACTCAATATGGCCTAACTTCAAAAAAATGGGAGAAATGACAATTATAGAAAAAAATCGGTATTTTATAAAATAATAGAGATTATTTCACTCATTAACGCTATAGCCAATGAGAGCCCGTTTTTTCACAACATTGCACCAATCAAACGTCATTATTAGTGGTAATTCAATCTAGATCGGCTTTTGACAGTACCAACATGCAAAATTTATCGCTCTAATTTTTTAGGTCGCTGCAGCGGCAAATATTGCGAAAATTTTTTGACGTTTTGGGTAGTAAAATGTTTTCGGCAAATAGGACAAATCGTGCTTTTTAATGTCATATATAAAGATCTTCTCTAGCTTATTACTAATTGTTAACGTAAATTGTAAATTGTAGTATTGTATTAATAACCTAAAAAGCCAATGCTGTGTAGAACTTATATAAGTTCGGGACAAGTTATACACAGCTTTCAATGGCTTAATACCTAACGTAATTACAAAATAATTTTCATAACTAACATTAAATATAAATATCTACGAAGCAGACAAATCAGTTATTTCGTGATAAATACACAAATGTAGGTACTTACGTATGGTAATTCATCAATCATCACAAATCAGCTAACACTTATTTGAAAATCAAAACTCTGCAGTATCACTATATACATTATAATTCGTTGTACTTAAAGTCTCTCTACTTAAACAAGTAAACCTTAACTTAACTATTAAACTTCTCAAATTAGAAACAAGGATTAAATACATAAATATATATAAACACTTTAATATAATAATTCAATTCACTGTTTAGGCCAGTTAAGTTAAGCTAGCGTTACTAGATGGCGGTACCTACCATACCATCTGAGCCGGTAGCCTTAGAACGTAAAAGCCATAGATTGGTAATATGCAATTTGTGTGGTTATACCCGTAATGTGATTGGTCGAAGCGTGCTTTGTTGTGATGACTAGTCTTATAAGTTACAGTACCTATGGTTTAACGTATATTGTTTTTCTTGATTGTCATAATTTAAATCTACTTTGTTTTTTATTAGATGAGTCGCTTTGGGAGTCGCTTTGGAAATGCATTTTTATGTGATGTAAATGATGAAATTGAAGATAAAGGTGATCTCTAAAAAGTAACAAGGAAACGTCTGAAAGCAATTAATTACTGAACATAATATTGAAGATATACTTAATGAATTATTTATTCGTGAAATATTCTCCACAAATACCACTCGTGCTTCTAAATTTTATCTATAAATTTTTTCTCAAGCTAAGTTGCCATACGGTTAATATAACTCGTGCAAATTGACAGTTTATTATCTGATTAAATCCCGACCGCTTTAGCGGGAGGGATTTAATCTTTGATAATAAACTGTCAATTTGCACGAGTTATATTACCAGGCAACAACGCCTTCGAAAAAATTTTACCGATAAAATTTCAAGCACTAGTGATATTACATACGATAAAAAAATTTGAGAAATTACTTTTTTCCCCATAAATCAATGATAAAAAAATGCGCATAAAAAAAATATAAAATAATTTTTGAGAAATCTGGAAAGTTAAAGTTTGGTAAAAGAAACACAGCTTTTTTCACATCCTGTAGATAGTAACGTGCTTCAAAATAAACGAATCAAGCAAAACTCGCTGTTTCACGAATAAATTATTTCTTAAATCCTGAAAACCGCACATTGATATCTATTCTCGTTCTCAAAAAATGTGTATTTAAATTCAATATAAAAATTCGCTTGGTTCGTTTCAATTGGTCAGAAGCTTATATTAAGTTTCTCAAACTTTAGTTCCCAGAACTAGGAACTAAAAGGTTAAAATAATTTGGCTGGAAAGTTTAATTGAAAACATATAGGTAAGTAGATATAGCAGGTTTCTTCTTTAACAATTGTGTTAACTACATGCCAAATATTATTATCCTCCGTCATATTTCATTAATGATTTTTGTCCACCCTGTATATTTTTCACTAAAGTCAAGTATCTCCCAATTCTTCGTTGGCAATAGCGTCAACTACCTAGAAAATATTATTTTTCTCTGTTGTAGATATATCGCCAACAGTTAGACCGACAGAACGATTGACAGACAGACATTCAGGCAGATAGACAGACAGACGGACGAACGGAGAGTTCTTTAATTTTTGTAGTCCACATAGTCTCAGACGTGAAAATCAGAATAAATCTCGGAGAGTATATTTTTAAAGGGGATGAAAAAAAAATTGTGATTTAGTGTGCGTACAAGAACCAAAAGCTTCAAAATATTTTTTTACTTCATCCACCCCCACTACCAACCCTCTACCACCACCCCCACCCCCACTACCGATGTAGCATATCGTTTTATAGGTTTTTGGGGTAGACGATTTCAAATATTATGTTGTTAAAGTTACCTCGAGTAGTATGGATACGCAGTGGCTTTCCTCGACTACTATGGATGCGCAGTAGGTTTCCCCCGAGTATTATGGATGCGCAGTGGCGTTCCTCGAATATTTTGGATGCGCAGTGACTTTTTTCGAGTATTATAGATCGCAATAGGTTACCTCAAGTAGTATGGATGCGCAGTGGGTTACTTTAAGTAGTATGGATGCGCAGTGGCTTTCCTCGAATACAATGGATGCGCAGTAGGTTACCACGAGTAGTATGGATGCGTAGTGGCTTTGCTCGACTACTATGGATGCGCAGTAGGTTTCCCTGAGTATTGTGGATGCGCAGTGGCTTTCCTCGAATATTTTGAATGCGCGGTGACTTCTTTCGAGTATTATAGATCACAGTAGTATGGATGCGTAGTGGGTTACTTTAAGAAGTATGGATGCGTAGTTGCTGTTCTCGACTACTATGGATGCACAGTAGGTTTCCCCGAGTATTATGGATGCGCAGTGGCTTTCCTCGAATATTTTGGATGCGCAGTGACTTTTTTCGAGTATTATAGATCGCAGTAGGTTACCTCAAGTAGTATGGATGAGCAGTGGGTTACTTTAAGTAGTATGGATGCGCAGGGGGTTACTTTAAGTAGTATGGATGCGCAGTGGCTTTTCTCGAGTGCTATAGATACGCAGTGGGTTTCCTCGAGTAAAATTAATGCGAGTGGGCTACTTCAAGAAGTATGAATACGCAGTGGCTTTACTCAGTAAATTGGATGCTCAGTGGGTTACCTTGAGTAGTATGGACGCGTAGTAGATTTCTTCAAAGAAAATGGTTGTAGTAGAGGCTTTACTTCTATCGTGTAGTTTACGGCACACAACGATTTTTTATATCTTTGTCTTGCCATTTTCTGCGTATTAGTGCGACATTCAGTTGAAGTATATTAACGCAAAAAAAATTTTGGAAATTTTCATTGTTTAAATAGGCTTAGAATATCAGGAAACGTCAATATTTTAAGTCTGAGCAAAATGAATTTGTCTGTTGCGTCAGTCTGTCTGTTAGTCTTGTATCATTTTGGTGCCCACGATTACTCTGGAACCATTTAAAATATTCACTTAAAATATGGCACACCTATGTTTTTTAACGAGATCTGGAACTAGATTATATTTTGATCTTATTCCGTTGCAGAGTTGAAGGGTAAATTGGGGTAAATGGGGGTAAATAGGTAAATCAAGCAAGTAAGAGTCCATGAAATTGGTATTTAGTAAATATAAGAGGAGCTAAGGCTTAAAAAAAAATGGCATTAGCCATCCATATTACCACCCCCACCCTATTATTAAAGGTGGTGAAAAAATAGTGTGATTCAGTGTGTGTACAAGAGCCAAAGTCATCAAGAATTTTTTTCACTTCTTTCACCCCCACCTCCATTACAGATGTGGCATATAATTTTATGGGGTTTTGGGGTACATGATTTCAAATATTATACCATTAAAGTTCCATAAACAATTATTTCCACATAGTGGAGTGCAAATATAGTATTTTGTTGTAAGAGACTTGGATGTGGAAGTAGTGATTCCTTGGGCAGCGGTTTTTTCAATTAAAATTAAAATTTTGTGAACATGCCTAATCTAATCTCTTTTAGTTTTTAGTTTATATTTAAAACTCAATTTTTTTTTATTTTGAAAATATCTATTACTACAAGGTGGACCAAATTAGATGGGATTTGGGGTTTTCTCTAAAACTATGGCAGATAGACAGAAACCAATATAGGTGTCCTGAGCTCGAGTTTCGAGAATCAAACAATGGCGCAAACAGCGATCGTCTGTCCTTTTCTACTACCGAGCTACAGAGCGTTTTTGGAAAATTTTCCCTTTTTTGGACGACCTCTATATCTCAATTACAAAGTGTCGAATCGAAAATCAAGTAACACATTCTTAAGGCACTTTCTTGAGTAGAATCCGTTGCTATAAGAAGAAAATTATGCATAGTCGTAAGAGTCAAAAACTAATTTGTGAGTTAATTTTGAGTGAGCATTGCTAAAAATGGTTCAATTTAGTGATGGTGAAAAATATGATATGATCAAGTGTTTTATAGGATGCGGAGAAGATTCAAATTTAGCTTCCGAGCTTTATTTTAATAGGTAAGTTATAGACAGCAAAACTTCGTGCCTAAAGTGCCACCTAAACATATAATAAAGCAGGTAGAGAAGCTGTAGAAAAAATAGTTTTGGAAACTGTAAGAGAAGATCCTAATATATCGCCTCGCAAAATACAGGAAAATTTAGGAATCCCAAAAACAACTGCGTTGCGTTGCTTAAAAAGAAATAAATTCAAACCCTACAAAACTACGATTAGTCACCATCTACACCCAAACGACTTTCAAAGGCGTCTCGATTTTTGCCAGTGGTTTTTGCCTCAGTACAATGAGGTGCCAGGATTTGAAGGAACAATTATATGGACAGACGAGGCCCATATAAGCAGTGCCGGAATTTTTAATCGGCATAATAGCCACCATTGGGCTCATGAAAATCCGCACGTAACCGCTATAGTTAATTGTCAAAGATGATTTGGATTTATTGTATGGTGTGGTTTTTTTGGATACCAAATAATAGTTCCTAATTTTTTTTCACGGTAATTTGAATACCGAAAATTTTATTAACATCCTACGAGAAGAAATACAGAGATGCCTATGACAATTACAAAGATTAATTTACCAACACAATGGCATCCCAGGTCATACGTCAAATGAAACAAGAAACTATTTAAATGCTCAATTTGGGGAGGACTGGATAGGTATCTATATATCACTCAGGACTAGTTTATCAATGTCTAGTTAGCTAAGTTAACTAAACTGATAACTAACAATTAATTTAGCTAACTGGACATTAATAAACAACACCGTAGTTTAGATATTGTTTAATTTTTAGGAAATAATGGTCCTATTTTGTGGCCAGCTAGATCTCCTGCCGACGTTTGGCATTGGAGTTATTTTAAAAATGTTATATATAGAGAGAACGTTCTAATAACATAGAAGAATTTGAAAGCAAAACATTAGTTGTCAATTCCACTTAGCGAGTGGGGTCAAGTACCTGGGGGGTCATACTTGATCGCACTCTGAATTGGAAGAGACATTTGGAAGTTAAGATAAACAAGGCATGTGCGGCTTTCTGGCAGTGTCGCAGGGCGGTCGGTAGGTCCTGGGGTTTCTCACCCAGAATTTCCCTCTGGCTGTACACTGCTGTGATAAGACCCATGCTTTGTTACGCAGCCATAGTCTGGTGGCCCAGAGTAAGGCAAAAAACAGCAGCATCTCAACTGGAGCATGTTCAAAGACTGGCATGTCTCTGCGTTACTGGTGCGATGAAAACGACGCCTACAGCTGCAACGGAGACTATACTCTGCATCCCCCCTCTAAATCTGTACATAGAGGAGGTGGCGCTGAGGACTGCTCTGAGATTGCAATCTGTAGGCCAATGGTATATTAAGGGCACGTCTACGAGACATGCCCGTATCCTAGAGGAGGCTACAAAACAAATTCCTCTTCTGGGAATGGGAACTGACCGTATCCCCTCTATATATAACTTCAACAAGAACTTTGAGATGAGCTTGAATGTGTTCGGTAATGACGAGCCGGACATATCAATCTACACCGATGGTTCAAAAATGGACTGTGGATCAGGAGCTGGGGTTTACTCAGAGGACCTAGATCTACATTCGATAATACCGCTAGGCACACATGCCACTATCTTCCAGGCGGAACTAGTAGGGATCCTGGAAGCGGTAATAGAAACCACGAAGGCAAACGTCAGTGGTAAAACGGTGTGCATATCAACGGATAGCAGAGCAGCCCTGCTTGCCCTAAACAGTTGTAGGATAGGCTCGGGGCTGGTTCTGGAAATTAGAAAGGCCCTAGACGTGCTCGCACAAAACAATAGTGTCCAGCTCCGTTGGGTGAAAGGACATGACGGAATTCAGGGTAATGAAGAAGCGGACGCTTTAGCTCGCAAGGGATCTGAGAGCGCCCTGCATGGTCCAGAACCTGCAATAGCGCTCTCAGATTCAGTCCACAGTTCCCTGCTAAAGAACTATACACTCAAACGCCATGCGGACTGTTGGGGTGGTCTGAGCAGCTGCAGACATAGCAGAATGGCTTTAGCCACACCCAGTCGTAAGCTAGGCAAACACTGTCTCCAGATGTCCAGGAGTAATCTGCGCATTTATGTAGGATTACTAACAGGACACTGCAGACTAAACAAATACCTCCATACACTGGGAGTCATAGACAACCCCAAGTGTAGAGGGTGTAATCTGGATGACGAGACTGCCGAGCATGTGCTCTGTCACTGCCCCGCTCTCTCAACGAAAAGAGGATCCATACTGGGGGACTTCTGGCCCAGTATGGCCAGCATAGGTGGCGTCTCACCTGGTCTTCTCCTCAAATACATCACAAGTGTTGGTTGGCTTGAGGAATGAGAGGGTCGGTGGACATGTCACCACTTACGGGGGCAGCACAATGGGCCCGCTTATGAGGCCTGAGTGCACGTGAGCGCAAGCTCACCCCCCGCCAAACAATCCAGAATCCAGAACATTAGTTGTGTTTCGGACAATAACTCCTGTCGTGATTGTAAATGCAACAAATGCTGTAAGTAGAAGTCAAAAATGCATAGCATCTGGAAAACAATTCAAACATTTATTGTAGTTCAGTTTTCCCTGTTTGGCAAAAATGTTGTTGTTGTAAATAGGTTTCCATGGCCTCCTCACAAATATATTAAATTTTTCGAAAATTAACCACTTTTTCTAGAGATAAATATGACATTTATGATATATCGTTGAGTAGCTAATTTAAGTTGTGACAGAATAATGTAATAATTTACAGGATGTTCCATTTAAAAAAACACAAATTATGTCTATATCTCGAAAACTGAGGCATGCATTAAGAATGTGTTACTCGATTTTCGATTCGCCACTTCGTAGTTGATATACCAACACCAAAAATGCCAATTTTCCAAAAACGCTCTGTAGCTCAAAAATGATAGACTGTTTGTTTCTCGAAAATCGAACTCAAGACACTTTTAGAGAAAATCTCAAATCCCGTCTAATTTGGTCCTGTACAAGTAAAAAACAATATTTTTTGTGTTATTTAATCACCTGAATTATCTCCGAATTTATTGTCGGTCATTTTGAGACAATATTTTACTTCTAAAGCCTTGATAATTAATAAATTGGAACACAATATTTGTAAACACACGAATATCGACTAAGTTCTAGTAGTGTGACATATGTCAGCGCACAGGATGACGTCACAGTTAATAGCGGCGTGTTACAAGAATAGCTTAAATTATGCATGCTTATACAGGGTGTCACACCAGAAAGTGCATCGATCCATATAGGGAAAAGTACGCACCAGAACATTTTGAAAATTTAGGGAGCTACTAATGGCAGTCTGTCCAATACAACTAAAATAATTACAAGCATCTCGCACTTCCGGTTATACCGGAAGTAGATACCAACTTGTTTATTTTAAATAGAATACCCTATACATTTTAGGGTTTTCGAAAAGAGCATAAAATTCTGAGTCAAAAACATGCAGGATACCCTATGCTAAACCCATCCGTTTCAGAGATATGTGACATTTAAAGAAAAATTTGATGGTGTCATGGTTTACAATAACCTTTATAACTTTCTTCGTGTAAAAGATACTCATTTGCTATTTGGCATGTAAAAAGAACACTATGGTGCAGAAGCTAAGTGGCTTTTTCGGACACTCATCGTTACAAGCATTTTCTATGCGCTGATTAATTCTATCGAACTTAAATAACGACAAAATAGACTTCTGGCATATGTCAGTCCGTCGAGTTGGCCATGGTTCAAGATATAAAAATCAGTGAAATTATATCATCGTTACAAATCCAATTTTTTTTGTGTGTACACATTTTATGTTTAGAATGAATAAAATAAGATCGCCAGAAAGTGTGGGCCATCAGGGGCGCAACCAGAAAGGTCAAAGAGGTAAAAAAACGGAGTTATATAACATCATCCTTACAAACTTTTTTGAGGTTGAGCATGTTTATTTAAATGTTTTGAACACAGAAAGAAAATCCCAGAAAGAAACTCCCGTCAATAAGGCTAACCAGGAGAAAATGTTTAGGATTTTTTAAGAAAATTGGATTTTTTTTCGCATATTTCATTTCAGAACTCTAAAATCATCGTTACAAGTTCTGGCTCCTTTTTAAAACGTAAATAAAAGCTCCTTCAACAATCGAATAGCCTCCCCGTAAAGTTCTCATTTTAAAATAAGAAATTGTGTTGAAACAAGAAAACTAGGATTTTTCATTTTAAATAAATTAAATATTCAATTTAATACTGCGTACTTATCTAATTAAGGATAATCTTAAATAAATTGTACTCTTCATTTAAAATATTGATATAATGCATTATATACAAACTTATTGTTTATTTGGATTGAAGCATATTTATTCAAATCAAATATAATTTTTTTTTGTGTGTAATTATATTGAGTACAGACAGGGCCTTCTTACGTGTAATACAGTTAGGTGCAAATATAGATACAATGGAAAAGGAAAAATTCAATCTGTACATAAAGCACATTAAAAATGAACAAAACCTGAACATTGTCGCGACGCTTACTTAAGAGAGTTACACTAATTTCGTTCTTTTTGGTATTTACATGATATTAAGAAAGAATATGTCCTTTGAGTTTTTAGGTACACGGACCTATATTTGTAATAACCTGTAGTATCAATTATTGATATTATGAAACAAATTAATTTAAGATAGAAGACAGAGTATAATTGGATTTATCTGAACGGTATTGGAATTTCAAAGTTACCGCTCAGAGTTGCATGTTATTGATATTCGCCACTAGGAAAACCACAGAGCCACAGAAAAAATAACAATTGACATCTTTTCTGTGGTCTTGTGCCAATCTCTTCAGTTTTTGAGAAATGAACACTCAGACAGGTTAAAGTCATAAATCCCCTCTTTTTCATCGAGGCTTAAAAAAGAGTGGAATATAGTGACAATACCCACCTCTTTTGGAAATTATTAACCGCCTTAAAATCTATGAGATCCACACTGTATCTATATTTAGTAATATTTACAAGTAAAGACCATAAAACTTGAGAAGGGTCATTTTGTGCCTGGCAGAAAGATTAAAAGCTAGAGGATAGTTTTCTTATTTTGAAGTGTGCATCGGTTCAACTGGTGTTGGCATGTTTGCCATGAACTAAAGGTATGTAGGTAGTTATTTAACAAACAATCTTTACTCAACACATTAATCACTTATATTAAAACAGAAACAAATTTATTTGTTTTATGTAAACCGAAATATGGATTTATCAGTGATATGCAATTTTAGTTTTAAGTGTGTCACAATGTCTCGTTTCAAGGAGGTTGAATATATTCTACCTCCATGGTCTCGTTTCCCAAAAAATTACATCATATTTGCAATCTACGGGATATAAAGGACAATAAAATTTTTAAAATATTACTAAATACCTATTGTTTAGTTATTTTAAACATTTTGGAATACTTAAGGGTGGCGGTGCCGCGCTTAAGAAAATGATTTCGTAATTCTGGGTTCGACCCCCAGCCCCGGTATTGACAACACCGGTGGGTGTGGACGTACGTCTGCGTTTTTTCAAATGTGTAACCCCCTTCTGCACAGCCTTGGCTTTGGATTTGGTCTACTATCTGTGGTGTGTGTGTTTAATTCGATAATTTCTCCTACATCCCTGAACCGATTCAAAACAAATATTTTGATAGGCCTTTAGAGACAACAATATAGAATGGTACTAGAGTAATTAATAATAGTAGTTTGTGCAACAAAAGTGGATATGATATCCATATCGCACGATAAAGAAGCTTGAGCAGGACGCCGTAGGCGGAGTGCTTCAAATCTTTTTAGTGCGATATGGATAATCCATTCGAGTTGTACAGTATACTTTTTCTACGACCAGCTTAAAAAAACTGCAAAATTTATTAAACATTAATTATATTACATAAATACACACTGACAGTTACTTTGACAGCTTACGCACTAATTTGATTTTAAAACGAATAGTTGTCTATGTACTTAATACACGAACTGTGATTGGTCGGTTTCATTTCATATCCATCCTAGAACTGATATGAAATATATCCGTTCAGTTAACTGGAATTGCCTACTTATCTATTCTACAGACTGTACAGAAAACAGCAAATTTACATAAGGGAGTAGAAAAGAATATTTTTTTGATTTTCGCACAAGTAAAAAAAAATTTATTTCTTTAGTTTTCAATAGCATAGTACCATTCTATAAAGTTGTCTCTAAAAGTCTATCAAAAAACTTTTTCAATCGGTTCAGGGATGTAGGAGATATTTTCGAATTACGTTCACGGAACCGCCCACCCTAAGGAGACACAGAATGATGTATTTTCCTTTCTTATAATATCAAATATAAGACCCGTATTTTTTTTTTTAATTTATACCGAGAAAAAATCATATGCGTGACTTCACAAACTTCAGATTTAAATACGGCGCCAACCGTAATTATTTGTAGGGTATTATATAATGTGCAATTGTATGTTATACCCTTGCTAAAGTCAGTTGGAAAATCATAAAAAGGCTGACACAGCGCCGACGTTTAATCTGTGCCGCTGTCAAAGTATCGGCGAGGTAAAGATCAACGTCGCTTTCTCAATTAACATTAGCAAAGCTTTTACCTGATACGACATTTGATGATTTCCACAAAAACATCGTTGTTGGAGAGAAGGCCATCTTGTTGGAAAGAAGAGACAAATAGTTATTTTTGTATCTAGGGTGCAAAATACTACTTTGGTGATCGAGAACGAAAGTTCTCGATCGTTCGAGAACACCAAAGTATTTTGCACTCGAGATGCAAACAATACTTTTTCTACAACTTTCATTTGATTAAACTAAAACCATTAGTTAAAAAAATCATACTGTTTTTAAAATAAAATAATTTAAAAAATTCTACTTCCAGTTGATTTATTTGATAAAACAATAAATATTTTTGAACTAGATGTTTGTTTAATTCTCGTGTATACATTAAAAATTATAAAAAATAGGCAATAATAGTATGTGATGTGCAAAATATTTTGCATCCTAATGCGCAAAATCTTTTGCGCACAGTGTCATGGTAACGCAAAAAAAATGTCAATGAAAAAATGTCTCATTTTAGACACTGACATTAATGCGTAAATATAGCCTATTTTTGACAGTTGTAGAAAAAGATTTTTCTCTATCATTCCTTTTCAGTGGCGGATCCAGGGGAAGGCACAGGGGCACATGCACCTCCTGTCTTTTATTTTGGTATTCGTTTTTTTATTAAATAATGGTGATTTATGAACAACAATATTAATTGTTATTGTGTTATATATAATCATATGTACTGTCGTTTATTTTGACAAAAAGGCCGAGGCACGAAAAATTTGTTGATTTTTAATTTGTGAGCTGAAAAATTTAAAAAATTTTAATGATTTTCTTCTCCTCGCTCATTAATTTTCATTGGTGAGTGTAAAAAATTTTTTGTGATTTTCTCCCCACGCTCATCAATTTTCATTGCTGAGTAAAAGAAAGGGTCTAACCGGATGAGCATGTGAAAAATGCCTCTAAAGGAAATTACATGAAATGGTCAATGTATTCCCTTGGATGTAAGAAAATTTTTAATATAATATTATTCTAGAAATCCAAGAGGGAGCTGAATTTTTGCAAAAAAGATAATTGTTTATTGAAATTTTATTGCAACTTACGTAATTGACAAAAAAATTCTGAAAAAATTTTCGAATAAAGGGGCCTTCCAAGCGAACTCAGAAAAAAATATTACTTCGTATTTGGCGCGAAATCCAAATTTTAAAAAAGAATAAAAATAAAAAGTGCCCTTCTCACTTCTCTTTTGAAAAGGTACTATCATGATTTTTGTCTAACAGATGCGCCTCTGCATTGCTAATGTACTCAATTTTTTTCAGATTTTTTGATTTGGTGGCACATGATGAAAAAAAAAATAAAAACCTAGCCAAAAACTATTTATTAGTTCCTTTCTAGAATCACTGATTTCTACTAATATAATACGGTACGATCGGTGTTTTTTGGAGTTTATGTTTTCTTTCAGTTCCTCTCTATTACATGGAAGTGGCGAAAATATTGTTACGATGCGACTACTGCTGACTCTGTGAGTGACGCATACGGGCATAAACGTAACTGTAATCATAAATCTGGGATCACGAAGGTGGGGATGTAGTCTGTGATATTACCATGACAACAGAGTTGTGCATCACTTCATGAACAACTTTAGTTGCTATATGCAAGTTTGAAAATCTACATGTAGTAAAATGTGATTACAAAAAAACCCGCAAGTGTACATGCACAAAGATTACAGGTCAAATTCTGATGGATATACTGGAATACGTCATTTTTATGATTGTATCAAGAAACTACGAGCATGTTGCTCGCACGTTGCGGCTGCTGTTTATTATTTATCTATCTATATCTGCAACAAGCTGGGCAAAATTTGGCTTGAAATATCACGAAACACACAAAGTTCAGACCTGCTGACGAACTAGTTCTCTCCACCATTCTGTATACCTCTGAGACATGCATGGTTAGGGAGACAGACAGACGATTTATTGATTCTTTCGAGATGTACACCTGAAGACGCTTGCTACGAATTCCGTGGACAGCCCATCTTACCATCTCAATGCTCTAAGAAGTACGTCCCACAAAGCAACTCTCCAGTATTGTATTCTCCCAAATTCTCTCATTTTTTGGACACATCATCCGGTGAGAGGACAATATAGAAAGCCCTTCTTAACCTTGTTCTGATATTATCAAAGAGCTGATGGAACAAAGCTTTGGCGAGGCTGTGCGCCTAACAGGCAACCGCGGCAGGTGTCGTCATGCTATCAGATGTGCCATATAACAAAGAGAGGACAACTAGAATAATTAATGGATCTCAAAATGTCTACCAAGACGTTGTGAATAACAAGAAGAGAAGAAGATATCTATCATAAATTTATTAATCTAGCTGAAATTCTGGCCCCTATTTTTGATACCGCAAACGTGAAACTGGTGATAGACGAGAAAAGTAACGAGGATTAATTATCTTTTTAATGTGTAGTTAAAAATTATGTTATTAAAAAATGTAAAAAATATTTGTTTTTTTTTTGTGTGCCACCAAATAAAAAAATTAATAAGAAATTAATAACACAAAAATGTTATGATAGCACCTTTTCAAAAATGCACTTTTGGGCACTTTGGGTTTTTCTTTATTTTTTTTTTTTTATTTGAATTTCGCTCCAAATACGACGCAATATTTCTTTTCTGAGTTCATCTGGAAGATTATTATATTCAATAATTTTTTTCCCGTGCCTGTAGGCATTATCTGCAAATTGAATAATTGCGTATTTAACCCAGTAACCTTTCTTTGTACCAAGTTGCAGACGGTATAGATAGTTGTTTTTGGTACATATCTGTGGTTTTAGTGCATGTGCGCATTGTCTGCAAATTAAATAATTGCGTAATCAAATCAGTAACCTTTCTTTGTACCAAGTTGCAGACAGTTAATAATCGGTAAAAGTTACCCCCATTTTCTTACAAGTTTATAGAATTCAATGGACAACCGTGCATATTGGATTCGTCTGAAAACATTGTTTACAATAGTTTTGCAACCTAAATTTTCTAATAGAACTATAATTAAACGGTAAACAATTGTTCAAAATTATAAAAAAATAAAATAAAAAGTTGACATGCGCACAATATGGTGATATGCATATCGTAAACATCTGCACCTTTTCCCTACTCGTCTTCATAAACCAGAATCATCATTTTGTATTGTTTGCAGAGGGTAAATTATCATTTTTTTTTTACTGAAATTTGATACATTTTGGAGTACCTTGTATAAGGTTGCATGACAGAACTGTCTGCAAAAGCGCTTCCGACATATTTTTATTCCTTTAATTTCGAATTATGAACTTTGCAGACGGTAGTGTATCAGTTGAAAACATTGTTTTTTTTATGCAAACCGGAAATCGTTTCCTACATCCCGTGCATGCAGGCAAACCTTGAAAGTACCAAAAATTGAGCTTTATTCTATACATAATACTGACTAAATTACTTGCAGACGGTAGGCTATCAGTTTTGATTTTCTGTCACCATCTACTAGTCTACTTCGTGTACTGCGCGTTAAGTCGATTGTACAGGCTAGGCATGAAGATGAAGGTGATTGGCTCTGTACCTAGTGAGTTATAATAACTCACGCATTATAACTTACGCTGTTTGTTTATGGATACTATTAATTGATCAAAAGCAGTTCATTAATTAGCATATAACCTAATGAGAGTAGATAAAAATATTTTTCATAATATAAACGCCATTGTCTAATCATTGCTGTCAAACCAGGGAAATTTCCACTTATTAATCACATAGGCAGGTGGTCATGGGTAAGTAAGATTTCCAAAAAATTTGGTGGTTGTCATAGAAACAATGACAAAATAAACGTGTCCTATTGGCTAATAATAATTGGTATAAAATTTTCAAAGTTATTTCCTCTAAATGATTTACTGATACATGAATTTCCATGTTTTCTTAATTTTGGACTCATTTATCTGGAAAATGGTAACTCCTATCAAAATATTGTATAAGGACAAAATTGTAGAAAATTTATGCACGTTGTTTTTTGTGAAAAAAGTTTTTGTCCATCTTTTTTAGTTTTTGTGTTTTTTTGGGACATGTCTAAAATTATTCCTTAGACTTTAATCTTTATGAAAAACATTGTCCCCAAGGATCGGGGGAGGGGGGGGGGGTGCACGTACAGGGCTCCCCGACTATAATAATATAATATATATATAATTTGTACCTATATTATTTTCATATAAAAAAATTTGAATACAAAAATTAGGTGGTCGGGGCTGCGAGATACATAAAGTGCTAGATCCGCCCCTGCTTGTAGGCAGCACATAACATAGGGGTTAGTGCCGAATATTAGAAATATTGAATTATTTCTATGAATAGAATTTACCCTCAAAATGTTCCACCCATTTTTTTGCCAAAAATGTCTCAACTTTTGTTTACTCAAATTTTCTACACCTGCAAAGTGCAATTTATAATTGTTTAATCTAATTTTTATCATTAACAAACACGATACTTATTGAATCATGACGTGTTTGTCAAGTCTATAAACTTAAAAGATAAACATATTAAGATAGCAGTGTATATATTCATTAACAGGCTTTAATATTCGTTACTATATTTGTAGGTGTATGTAAGTGAAACCTGTCAAAGTGTTCGAAGGGGAAACGTTAATAGGAATCCTTAATTCTGCCTAAATTAATTATACGTCGAACGGTTGTCGTTTAGTGTACTTAAATCTGTAGCAAAGGAAACAATATTCAACATGAGAATATATAAATTGGACGGTAGTTACGACGATTACCCGAACGATACAGAATTTGGTTGGTACTTTAGTGAATTTAAAATTGAGGAAGTATATGAAGAAAAAGTGATAAAAGCCCCAACAAAAACCTCACTAGAAGAAAGTTTTATGGAATCCGTGGACATAAATGAACCTAAACAATCACCAATTATCGTGGAAAAGGTCGACCCAAAAGTGACAATCGAACCAGTTGTAAATGTAGTGGACTGCAAAATGGACATTGAAGGACGATTACCTGTGAATGCAAATAAAATAGAATTACAAAATATAAATTTTACAGTGCCTCCAAAGGAAAAATTAGCAAATCTAATCAATCCCTGCAATTACGAAACAAAAATGCTATTGTCAATCGTGTGTTTCGCGAAATACAAATCATTAATGAAACAGGAAAATGCTGAGCAATTGTTCAAAAGCGTGAACTACAGGACGACGAATTTTAAGTATCTCATTAAGGAACGTAATATAAGCGAGGAGATGTACAAAGAAATACGAAATTATCATGCCACAAAAGAGGAGAACATGTTATCGCTAATGATGGAGTTGATTTTGACTGATATGAATTGCAATTTGGAGGATATCGTGGACACAAACGAGCCCCAGCCCGTTAATGAAAGGAATATTCCACAGCCTGTTTTTGAAACTAGTGATTTAGGTAATAGTATTCAAAGCAGCTGTTCGAGTAAAGGCGGGATTCTTAATAAAACCAATTACCTGGCTATGCCGAATAGATCCAGTATATTAAGTAGCATCGGCCTCAGCGAGGAGGACAAGAGCATTCAAAGCCTTTGCGAGGAGTCGATCGAGATGCATTCTCAACTTGCGGAGATCAAGAAAAGCTTTCAAGTAAGTATTCATTAGTTCAATTTTTAAAGTACTGAATATTCAGCGCCATTACTGGTCACGGTGGTATATTTGCCAAGAGAAAGTTATGTGGCAAATTTTCGCGGTTCGTGTATTTTAGTCTCAGATCATAATTTCAGGGAACGATTGTGAGTCCGCGTATTTTTCAAGTGTAGAATTAGGATAGATATAGGATTTAGTTGATTAATTTATGTCGTATGTTAAAAGTATACTTATAAATCTAAAAACACAGTTATTTATCAAAATCAACACAAATAACAGATAAAACATCTACATTAAAAAAATTATGTCAACATGTATAAATAGCGTAAATGCCGTTGATTGTAATATGTTTGGTAAAGGCAGAGAGTAATAAAAGCACATATTATAGATACAAATCCTCTAAGAACATAATAATCTGGGTGCTTTAAGAAATTTAGATATTCCTTTATACAGGCTGTCAATTTTATAAGGACTCTTGAGGATATCTTGCTTAATACCAGTCATGCAGAAAAATTGTTTATATAAAAAGTGTGCCGATTTTAATAAGCTAAAAAATAGTTTAAAGATATTCTAAATCGATGGCCTACTTTGAGAGTTATATATGACGGGAAATCTTGAAAATGCGGAATGTGTGTAAGCCAGATATCTTGAAGAGGTACGAAAAAAATCTGAGGCAATTTCTTTTTCAAAATAGAACCTTTTAACAAGGTACTATCAAAAATTTTTTTGAACCGCTGGATTTTGAGATTTACTCTTCTGGGTGTTAAAAAAATTATGAAACGATATATGATAGGCATCATTATTCATTAAAACTAAACAAGTAATTACAATAATATTTTTTTAAATCGGAGGAATTTTTTTTTAAATAACGTCGTACTTGCCATGGAGGGGCATGATAATACAAAACAATTAAAAAATCCAATAGGTTGTCCTAATCTTTGTTATGAATTATAATAAAACATTAACATACTCGTTTAAAAGTTTAGAATTTACAAAAATGACTTTTCTCACAATAATTGTTATACTTTATTTTTCTTAATTATATTTATTGTTTTATTACACAATATAATAAATGTGAGAAAAACTTGTTAGATTTTTTAATCGTTTTCTTTTGTAATGCTTCTCCGTGGCAAGTTCGATGTTAATTGAAAAAAAATGTCATTTTAAAGAATATTTTTGCAATACTTGCTTAGTTCTAATCAATAAAAAATATGACATAATATAATATGCTGATAACTGCTAACGGGTATAGACCAAGAGGTGTTAGGAAAAAAACTTTTTTAAATAGTCGACGTCAATAAATTTTGACGAAACGTCGGCTAAACTTAAAAAAGTTTTTTCATATCCATTCAAATAACGAAGATATCTGGCTTACACATAATATGTCGCATTTTCTACATTTTCTACCATAACTTTTAAAGTACGGCATGGATTTCAAATATCCTTAAACCAATTTAAAGCTTATAAGAAAAGGCGCAATTTTTGTATAAATATTCTTTTGTACGATTGATATTAAGCGAGGGTCCTGATAAAATGGACAGCCAGTATATTGGATAATTCAAACAACAGACGTTTATTTCGCAGAAAATGAATTTAAGTAGATTTTTCAGTGTAGTTTTTATTGTTATAAGAAAAAAAAATAGTGCGCTCATGGCCGGTCTTGCCCTGATTGATTTATTACGTCCTGTCTTTATCAAATAAAGTGTAGGTACTAATTATCACTGTCAGAATAATTATCGATACTGTTACCGTTTTGAAGTAAATGTCAGACACACAAAAAAAAAGTGGTCTGGCCTGCGCACCAGACCAGTGTATCCTTATGTATTTGGACCCGCTGAAACCGAATCCGAAGGCAGAAATGTCAGATACCTCCTTTTTTCACCCCTAACCCCAAAAAAACACCCCCAAAAAAGTGGTCTGGCCTACGGACCATACCAGTGTATCCTGCATTGGCTAAAAGATGCAATGTTAATCGAATTTTAAACTGTCTGATGCGCAATTCCTTAATAATATTTGGAAGTGAATTGAATAATTCAATTCCAAAGTCAATCTCTGGCGCGGTGTGTGTATTTTATCCCGATTACGGGTATTATATTTGTTAGTTTCACCATTCTTTTCATATTTGTTCAAATGTGCCTTTATATGAATTAAGTGACAGTAGATTACTTCTGATGGTAAAGTTATTATATTAAATTTAATAAACCATGGTTTAAAACTTTCAAGTTCATTCACGCCCGCTAAAGCTCTTATGGCTCTTTTTTGTACCATAAAAACATCTGAAATTTAGTTGGATGTACCCCAGTTGATCGAACCATATATCATAGCACTGTGAAATAGTGCATGATAAGCTATATGTGCAGCATCCAAATTCGACCTGTTTTGAATCCATCTAATTGCTTTTATTTTCTTAGACAATTTCGTAGTTAATAGTTGTTGATATGTAAATGCTAAGACAACTTATTATCTAAGGTCAGGCCTAGAAATTTTACGGTCTCCGAGGTATTATTCTTGGTAGAGAAAAGTAATATGTTTGTTTTATTTGTGTTTATTGTATTAACTTATTAGCATTAAACCAGTCAGAGGCTCTAATTATAATGTCATTTGCAATGTTAGAAACATTACTGCCAGCATCCTTTAACTCTTTCGCAAAAATAGTATCATCCGCAAAAAGAACCGTAAAAGTTGACATAACGTCAGGTAAGTCATTTACGATATTAAAAATAGTATAGGCCCCAATACACTATCTTTCGTTGTACTGGCAGCATGTTGCTAAGTTTTTCTTTACAAAACACACACTGATATCTATCTGATAAGTAGGAATTCATTTTAAGTGCTACACCTCTGAAACTGTAAAATTCTAGCGTATTAAGTAGAATCTCCTTAGAAACACAGTCAAATGCTTTACTTATTAAAGTTGCGAGAAGTATTGTTTCTTCTTCCAAACACGCCATTGTTATAAGTAAACGTTTTATAATCAATGCCACCGTCACTGCTTCAATATGTTCGATCGTCACCGCTCCTGCCACCGCAACCGATACCGCCACCGCTTCAGTCTGTGCCCCGCTTAAGGGAGTCCCGGTAGCCCGCCTGCCCAGTCCGACTCAGCATCTTAGAGATATGAGGCCAGTGTTATTTTAATAATGAATTAATGTATTTCTAATGCAATAACCTTCGCCTTAAAGGTATAAGCAGTAACTGAAAAATGGCTTATTAATACAGTTAATAACTTATGAATGTGCCACGTTTCATCCCTGAACACTCAAATTATATTAATTTACCCTTGTAACTACCACTTATTAAAGAAAAAAAGCTGCATTAAAAAAAATCAAATAATTTAAAATAAAATTTCACGTTCAAAATACAGTGAGTTGTTTTTTGCTTTGGCTTTCAAGGCACTCATCTATATGATTTCGTTGATCGCATCGTAATTGAAGAGATATGTTTCTCCTTTATATCTATTTAATTATAATAAATAAGCTTACAGCCGGCCCTAATCGGGAGTCGCAAAGTTTCTAGTTACAGT
This sequence comes from Rutpela maculata, assembly GCA_936432065.2. Classification (NCBI taxonomy): domain Eukaryota; kingdom Metazoa; phylum Arthropoda; class Insecta; order Coleoptera; family Cerambycidae; genus Rutpela; species Rutpela maculata. Next base: position 57,010,814 of record OW386287.2, on the reverse strand, counting down.
CCTGTTCTAGATAGAAAGATAAATAATTAAAAAATATTGCCCCAAATGCAATTTTACTTTGTTCACTTGTCATGTTTGTTCATACCATACAAGTAACGTTTGATGTCATACTTTTTATTTTTACTTTTATCCTTATGTAAATATTAATAACGAATTGTATTTAGACTTAATTACCGGTAAGTTTCTAGGACAAGTTATCAAAGTTTTCCATTGATACCACACAGTTCCATAAAATCTGCAAACAAACATGATTATGTACTGATAATAAAAAGGTACCTGTCTAAGAAACGAATGCAGAGAAACGGAAACAGTATATTTGTGGTATTACTTTATCACTGATTATTCAGATATTATGATAACAAAATATAAATTTATGATACTATGAACATGAAATAAGGTTTTTTTTGTTAATCTCTCATGTGGGGTCGTCCTATTTCTGCTACCAAGGCCGACGCCAGGAAATTAGTATATACTTATATTCCTAGATTAAGCAGTGTGCCGGGGAACCACATTCTACTAAATTCACCGGTGGAGCGCACCGAAAAGCAATAACATTATATGATTGGCCATTTTGAAAAACATAGCCAATCAGCTTCGCATTTTGTGCACCGGTGCTGCGCCCAGCGGTGAATTTAGAAAAGTGCCGGAAGAGTGACGACACCATCTTGTTTTTTCATCGTTGCTTCTGTCTCTATCTTACAACCGATGTTGATAGTTCTCTTACTCGCTTTTCCCTTGCCCTTACACGACCCGGCTACGACGGCGAGAGAAACCTGAGCGAAAAAAGTAACTCGCTGGAGATAGACAGAATCAACGACACGAATTCATCTTGTAGTCATTAAGAGTTGCTGGTGAGCTTAGTCTAGGAATATAAGTCTATGGAAATAAGTTCATTAGTGCTTGTGTAAATACTGGCATCCCAACCTAGAAATTCCCAAATCTCCACTTCGTCGTCGGGTAGGTATGTCTAACTTGCTTACATCTTAAACACGTTTTACATATATTTCGGAAGATGTTGAGCAGATCCGCACAACCATCGTATCTCTTCGACATCGTTCGGTCAAGGTATGAGGGATGATATTGGATATTTATAACAAAATTATCCGAAGCTGCCTTAAAATGAACTAGACTAATAGTGGATGTGAAGAGTCGGAAGAGTAGGCAAAATCATGCTAAAGTTATGAAACCTGTTTCCCCCGCCATTTTCGAGGGTGCTGAACAAGAATAACTCTTTCTCATGTGACATCGACTATTTCCGCAGGAATTTTTTGTTATTTCATGGGGATATAACAGATGGTGAAAGGTGATGTCAGATACTGGACTCCAACCGCCCTAAGGGTGGAATCCTGTGTTTCCTTTGTTGTTTCTTGTTAAAGACGTTTACTCCCCAGTTTTCGAGGATGCTAATCAAGAAAAAAAATGGTTTTACGCCCGTTAAATCCCACCTTCACCCTTAAACTGACCGACTGACCTTTTATACATTTCATGATATCAGTACCCGTCAGAGCGTTCTTGGAGGGGAATGCCTAGAAATTTTGTCCGAGTTCATTGTTAAGCAAAGGACAATGGTAAGAGTGAATTGTGACTACCTCAGGGGAGAGAGCCAAAATCAATTTTCCACCTGCTGGGACGGTGGGACCAACCCCCTGGGATTGTCACAATTCACCATTACCATCGTCCTTTGCTTATCAGTGAACTCCGCCTAAATTTCTAGCCATTTCCCTCCAAGAACGCCCTGACGAGTATTGGTATCGTGAAATGTATGAAAGTGGTGGTGTCCGTTCGTTTAACGGTGAAGGAAGGGTCGAACCGGCGTAAAACTATTTTTTTCTTGATCAGCATTCTCGAAAACAGGGAGCAAACGTCTTTGACAAGAAACAACACGTGAAATAATTTTACACCCTGTGACTGGGCAGATTTCACCCTTAAGGGCGGTTGCGGTTCACTACCTGACATCACTTTTCACCATCTGTTTTATTCCCAGGAAGAAACAAAGAATCTTGCAGAAATAGTCGATGCTAAGCTGTCATATGAGAAATAAGCTAAAAACGTACTCTTCGCCAATTTACTGAATATTTTATATATAACTAGCTGACCCGGCAAACGTTGTTTTGCCATATAAATTATACATTTTTGTCCAAAAAATAAAAATAAAATTTCTGGATAGGGCCACCCTTATCACCTAGCCTACAACCTATTCTCAGACCTACCAAATATACACCAAAAATTTCATAAAAATCGGTCAAGCCGTTTCGGAGGAGTTCGATAACAAACACTGTGACACGAGATTTTTATATATTAGATTGTTACACATCAGTGCGATTCAAGTCGAACGTGGTGAAAGACGTGTGTGACTGTGAATAGCGTTTACCTAGCGATAAACTATCTTTCTGGTAATATATAACCATTTTAAAAATCAGTACGGAGTTACCCGGTAAGTCTTTACAATATATTATAATTCAGGGACATGGAGTCTGGTGACTACGGAGAGGGTGGTAATAAACCTAGAAGTAACATTGTTAGTATAGATTTAGTGTACGACGAAGACATGAGTTCTGAGAAATGCGATGGTTCGCATTCTCAGGCAAATAAAAAAGGTATCGCGCAAAAAAGTTTTAAAGATAATGAAAATAAAAACATTACTTTGGATAATAAAACTGTAAATTCTCAAATGAATTACCCAGGGAGCCAAAATATAAGTGAACGTACAATGCAAAATATTAATTCGCAAACACAAATTGATAAATCCGAGGAATTGTACAAAAATAATTATGATCTCAATCTGTCACATTTCTATCAAGGCCCATATTATGCATATATCGAACATGAAAACAAAAATGCCGGCAGGCTTCATGAAATGAAAATAGGACATATTTTACATAAAGAACTTGGTATTATAGACTCTGTTAAAGAAATTAGCTTTATTGGCATAAACAGAATAAAAATCCAAATGAAAAATTTAAAAGATGTATATGACCTAGTTCTTAATCCTGCTTTGAAAGCAAAAGGTTTTAGGTGTTATGTTCCGAGACATTTAACAGAAAGACGTGGAGTTATCAGAAGGGTCGATACTTATTTTACAGAAGAATATATTGCCGAAAATATTGAGTGTGATGCGGTAGTAAAAAGTTGTAAGAGGGTTTTCAAAAAAGTTAGTAACCCTGATGGTTCTGTTTCACTCGTACCACGGCAAATTATTATAGTAACATTTCTTGGAAGTAGAATTCCACATGTTGTTTATATAAATAGATGCAGAAGGACGGTAGATCCTTACATTGCTAATGTAATACAATGCTATAACTGTTTGCGTTTCGGCCATTTATCTTTTCAGTGTAAAAGTAATGAAACTCGTTGCAAAAAGTGCGGTAACTCTCATGAAGGCGATTGTGAAACAAAATGTGTTCATTGTAAATCACTAAATCATAATGCACTATCTAAAGAATGTCCCAGCTATAAACAACAAAAAAAAATTAAGGAGATCATGGGTGAAAGAAATATTACTTTTAGGGAAGCTCAAAACATTCTTACTAACCCCAATTCATTTGCCAATGTAACCACTCATAATCGTTTCGCTGTTCTCCCAGAAATTAGCGATTCTGACAATTTTCCACTATTAACGTCAAGCCAAGCAACTTCACAGACTCATAGACCCAGAAATAAACCCGTTTTAAACAGCAAAAAGAACCATTTACCTAATAAAAAACGTAAAACTGAATCTGCTAACCTATCTCCAATAGATACTGATATTAATCCCTTTAATATTCCCTTTACTCCTCTTCCCCCCAACCCTCGACAGCATTCTACTGCTGATAATATGGATAATATAGATAACTTTGTCTCCTTTATCCGGGAGATTCTAATAAAAATTAAAGAAACCAGCATACCTAACAATGATTTGAATGATATCATAAAAAAAGAGTTAGCACTATTTTCAAATAGTAATATGTGTAAAGTAAATAAGGATAATTCTGGGCTCAGTCCAGATATCGTAATATAATGCTAGTTTTTACATTCAATCCCAAAAAATTAAATATCTTGCAGTGGAATAGTCGTTCAGTTAAGGCTAACAAAGCAAGTTTACAACAATATTTGGAAGTAAATAAAATTGATATTGCAATTCTTAGCGAGACGTGGTTTAAACCTAACACAACGATAAATTTTCCTTCATATAATATTGTAAGAAAAGATCGACGGTAAAGCAGGTGTTGCCATATTGATTTCTAAGTGTATTAACTATTCAGAATTACATTTCACAAATAATTTTAACGATGATATTATGGTGTGTGGTGTGGCATTACGTGATTTGAATATACTTTCGGTATACTGCCCTCCAAACGTAACAGCGTCTTTACAAGATTGGAAAAATTTATTAACGCAACATTTAGCACCAATACTTATAGGAGGAGACTTTAATTCTCACAATACTTCTTGGGGTTGTTCAAGAAATGATAATAAAGGTACAACTTTATTAAATGCTGTGGATGAATGTAACCTTGTGGTATTAAATACAGGATCTCCCACCAAATTAAATAATAGTTTAAGTAATTCACGTTCGGCTGTTGATATTTCATTATGTTCGCCAGCTATAGCCCCCCAATTTGACTGGGAAGTATATGATGATACATTAGGCTCTGATCATTTTGTAATTGATATAAAATACAATAATTGGAGAGATAAAACGGAGACTATTTACCCTTCTTGTAAATTCGACACAAAAAGTGCTGATTGGAACGTATTCCACAGAACACTAGTCAATCTTTTCCAAAATCCTGTAGTAGGAACTGCTCAAGATATGTATAGTTTCTTTTTAAATGCAGTTAATGTAGCCGCAGAAGCATATATGAGAATAAAAACTCCGTTCATTCCAAAGAATAAATCATTACCGTTGTGGTGGGATGAAGAATGTAACAGAGCGGTAGAGAAAAGGAAACGGAAACTTTGGGAATATAAACATAATGCGACATTTGACAATTTTATCCTTTGCCAAAAAGTGAATGCAGAAACTAAACGGTTACTGAAAAAGAAGGCAAGAGATAGCTGGAAATCATATTGCTCTGGTTTAAATAGATCAACTACATCTAAGGAAGTATGGAATCAGATTAGAAAAATGAAAGGTGTGGATCCTGCCCGGAGACAACCATATAATAGTGAAAGTACCATTCAAATGTTTTATAATCTCACACCTGATTATGTGCAGGAATACTATCCACCAGCAGCAACTTCATACCAAAATAACATATTTTTAGAACCATTTAATATAAATGAACTAAACTATGCTGTTAACCTTAACACTAACACTGCACCTGGACATGACGAAATTACTTACCCCATTATAGCTCATCTGCCTCATGCGGTTAAGGAATATCTTTTAGTAATATTTAATAAAATTTACCTAGAAGGTCATGAAGTTGACGAATTTAAAAATACTATTGTGGTACCGATATTAAAACCGCATAAACCTTCCGATGACGTTGATTCCTACAGACCTATATCACTTTTGTCTTGTGTCAGAAAGACGCTCGAAAGAATGATAAAACTGAGATTAGAATGGTGGCTGGAACATCATGGACTTTACCCCGATTTTCAGTTTGGTTTTCGTCGAGGTATGGGTACTTACCATGCAGCAGGTAAACTTATTACAGATATACAATTATGTTTTTCAAGAAATAATTATCTGATGGCTATTTTCCTTGACTTAAAGTCAGCTTATGATTCCGTAGATTTAACAATCTTGGAACATTGTCTCACTAAACTTGAAATTCCACCGAAAATTAGCCGTAATATCGTTAACATGTTTCGTGGGAGGAAATTATTTTTAAGAAACTCGAACAACTCCTTAATAGGTCCACGATTTACTTCTCAGGGACTCCCTCAGGGATCGGTCCTAAGCCATATTTTATTTAATGTTTATACAAATGATATCGCTCTGAAAGGTAGTATAAGAATTGTCCAATATGCTGATGACTTTATATTTTACACAGAAGAGAGAAAATTAGACATAGCCATCGAATCTCTGGATAAAGGTTTTCATTATATTAAACAGTGGGCGCTGGAAAAACAATTCTTAATTTCCTACAATAAAACCTTCATTTCCATATTTTCTAGACATAATTTACCGGAGAGAGATACAATTGTCTTAGATGATTGCCAGGTGCCATATAAAAAAGTAGTTAAATACTTAGGTTTTCATCTTGACCAGAAGCTATCATGGAAATTTCATATTGAAAATATAGTTTCAAAATCAGAAAAACAGTTAAACACTATTCGTATCTGTAGTAAAATTAGTTGGGGGGCAGATCCAGAAATATCATTATTAATGTATAAATCTCTCATTAGATCGGTCATAGATTATGGTGAAATATTTTATGGAGCAGCCAGCAACAATTTACTTCATCGTTTGGATATACTTCAAAACAAAACACTTCGGGTTTGCCTAGGTTTAATGAAATCTAGTCCAGTAGAGGCTGTAAGGGTTGAGGCTAAGGAACCTCCGCTAAGTTTCAGAAGACAACTCCTCAGTGATAAATTTGTTTTGAAATTGAGAGCAAGGGATAATGATATTTTATTAAAGCCGCTGTACAATTTATGCATTCAGAATCTCACTAATAAATACTGGAATAAAAAAAAAGTCTCCCCCATTAGCGGAGTCTTTTAGTAATACTGTTTCTTATGATGGTGATATTATCAAAAGTACAATTCCTTTTATGTACACTCTAAACCACTTCTATCATATTTGTATGGCCCCTTTGGTAATCAAACCTCCATTTATCGATAACCAAGTAGTTAATAGAGTTATATTTAAAAACCACATTGAACAATATCCAGACGGGATGCATATTTATACCGATGGGTCTAAAAGTGAGAATGGTACAGGTTGTGCTATTTACATTCCTGAACTTGAAGTCTCCGTCAAATATAGCCTTCCAAACCAAGCTTCTATTTTTTCAGCAGAGGCTATAGCCATTCTTAAAGCTTTAGAATACTGCGATCTCAAAACAGACCGACGTAAATTTATTATTATATCTGATTCACTTAGCGTACTTAGTGGTCTTAATCATATAAATGTAAAAACATCCCCTTTGCTTACGGATATTATAAAATTGTATGTAAGGCTCTCGCTTCTTGGTTATACAATAATTTTTATGTGGATCAAAGCGCATTGTGGATTAATTAATAACGAGAAGGTTGATACACTAGCAAAAGCAGCGATTACTGACTATGATGATAAATGCTATCTGATACCGCATAGCGATATAATAGGGTCCCTGAGGAAAAACATCAACCTAGAATGGAATAAATATTATAGAAATATATATGCTGAGCACCCAACAAATTATTTCCTATTAAACCCACATATAACATCGCAAAGGTGGTACGACAATGAAGAAATAAAAAGGAATACTTACACCACAATTACTCGTTTGCTTTTTAATCATGGAAGATTCCCGTCGCATCTTTACAAGATTGGTGTCAAGGAAAATGATCTGTGTGAATGTGGAAGCCCAGGAGATATAAATCATATTTTCCTGGGCTGCCCTAGACACGAACAGGAAACTAATAGGTTTATTCAAAAACTATTAGAGAAGAATCTCGCTATGCCCTTGAATATCAACTATATTTTGAGCTTTAAATGTAAGAAAATATATTTGGTTATCATGAAATTTCTTAAAAAGTGTGATATTCAGATATAAATATTAAATAATAAAACTTGTGCTGTTGGCCGTTTAGGGAAATCGCCTCCTTTGTAATCAACTTTAAACCTATGTTAATTAAACCTTTTATCCGTGGTCTTTTTCATGTATGTATATTTAAAAGTCATCAAGATGGACCCCTTGATGTGAAAAGAGTGTCCCCTGTCTCAATCCTTGTTTCGTTTATTAGGTGGAAATTAATGGGAAAGAATATTTTTTGGGATTGAATTCACATTTTTGCACATAATATGTTGGTTTGATAGAGTCTCTTGGCTAAAGGAGTATATCCAAGGCCAAAATTGGGAAAAAAAAAAAATTGTTATACATTCTATAGGATACTCTTCGCAGTTTTCTTGTAAATAATGTTAGTTTTTGGACATCCTAAATTTGGTGATACCATCTTTGTTGTGAAAAAAGTTATATGAAAAAAAAAATGAAAAAAAAACATCCAACCTGTGCTGAATTCGAACACGGGACCTTTGGATTGCAAACGCAAAGCAACAACAATAACAATAATATTTTATTTTAAATTCAAGCGCAATATATGTGCTTCACCGGATCCTAGTCCGGAGCCAGCCAGACGACTACGGCGTACATCGCCGAGGTGGGTGTGAAGCTTTAGCCGCTGCGCCACCAGCCATTGCTGCGAAAATTGATTGTCCGTGATATATATCTTTCGACATTTATACATATTTCAACTCGTACTTCTATGAAATATATATTAGTAAAATTCATAAACAAAAAAAATACATATTATGGAAATAATATTTCGCAAGATTTCCATTTCAGTACAAGCGACAAAAATTAAGAGACCATTTTTTTTTAAATTAAATAACTTTTTTATTTACTGATCGATTTTCTTCAAAAACAATAGGGTTCTTCCTCTAGCTAACACTAACTTACTTTCTAAATTTCAATACAATCGGACTTTTCTTTCTTAAGCTATCGTGCTTACAAAAAACGTGACGCACGGACAGACGGACATTTTGAAAGTTGTTCAGAATTCGTTCACTAACACAATGATATGAAAATTTTTTCTCTACGAGCGATATTTACGATTTTAGAAATGTACCGATCAAATACGATATACTCTTCGTTTTTTGCGGTGGTCTTTGGCTATTTGAGGGAGTGCTCATGACTAAATACATTTTTCACTCTGTTATTCCTACTCAGCTCCCTCGAAAACGTGAGGAGGGGGGGGTTAAACAGTTTTTATAACATTAGAATTATTTTACTTTTTTTCGATAAAATCCCGACTGATCATATCCACTATAACCCTGTGGGAATGTTACGGAGTGGGAATGTTTAAACATGAATATCCGAAATTATTATTTAGAAGCACACCTTTGAGCTTACTACCAGCAGTCACATTTTCAAGAAATTCGTGGACTTCTTTTAACGTAATAGTCTCACCTATTCCTAGGGAAATTCATAAAATCAAAGAAGTATCCTATACCTTACACACATTTTCAAATAATACATCCTCCGTCGAATTTTGACGGTTTTAGCCTAGTTAATTAATTTATTCTTTTAGTGACCACCCTGTATATATTTTTCACTAAAACTTAAACAAGTTTCTCCTAAGTAATTGTGTTAACTACCAACATGGCAAATATTATTGTTTTCCGTAACAATTTTTCTTACTTATTTTTTTGGGGACGTTCAACCTCTATATTTTACGATCAAAATATACCAGTTTTTTTTTTTCGTGGCAATAAACCTCAATTACATACCAAATACTATTTTTCTCAGTCAAATATCTTTTAAATATAGAGTCAACGGACGGACTGAATGACTAAATTGAAGAAAATTTTCATAATCTAGACAATCTATAACGCGAAAACCCAAAGCAATCTGGAATAGTGATTTTTTACGATTATAATAGAGTAATATTACTAGAAAAGGTCGACAAATAATATGCGCAGGAACGAATTATTAACGTGTTATTACTTTGTGACGTAATAGTTATTTTTGCATCTAGGGTGCAAAATACTACTTTGGTGATCGAGAACGAAAGTTTTTTGACGAGGAGCCGCAGCCGAGTCAAAAAATCGTTCAAGATCACCAAAGTATTTTGCACTCGAGATGCAAACAATATTTTTTCTACAACTTTCATTTGATTAAACTAAAACCATTAGTTAAAAAAAATCATAGTGTTTTTAAAATAAAATAATTTAAAAAATTCTACTTTCAGTTGATTTATTTGATAAAACAATAAATATTTTTGAACTAGATGTTTGTTTAATTCTCGTGTATATATTAAAAATTATAAAAAATAGGCACCATTTCATCTGATGTCTGCAACCTTAGAACGTAAAAGTGAGAGACTGGTAAAATGAAATATTGTCTGACGTCAGTGCTGGGTAATTCCTGCTGAAAAAGTAATTAGCAATTACAATTCCTTTTCTTTTTCGTCTAATTGTAATTGTAATTAAGTACTTTTTTTATTAAAGTAATTTGGAATTGTAATTGCAGGAAAATTGTTATAGGAATTGTAATTTGTAATTATATTATTTGAACTATCGAATTACAAATTACTTCTGTAAGTACAATTACTTCTTCCAATTACAATTACTTTTTCCAATTACAATTACTTTCTCCAATTACAATTACTTTCTCCAATTACAATTACTTTCTCCAATTACAATTACTTTTTCCAATTACAATTACTTTAAGAACATGCGTATGTGGTTTAACAAACAAGAATACATTAAAACAGAATTTTACAGTTGCATAGTTTAAAATGAATCTGAAAAGTTCAAAAACGGTTTCTTGAAATCTGCTCGGGCGCCAAATTATGTAACGGTTTGTTGTCGGGTAGCTGGTTTGGAGATTAATCAGGGTCCAGATAAACAATTTATTTTCTTCTTCAAACAGGTAATACGTGGCAGTGTTACATAACATACAGTTTATACAGGTTATACAGGTCCGTATATTTTACGGTTCTTGGGATAACATTTTCTATTATCAGAGAGAGAGAGAGATTAACGATGCGATGCGACGTTAGTTGCTGCAACTGGAGTGACATCGGGCGTCGGGCGAATATCGTCGACTCAAGAAGTTTCCCAGCTCAATACGCTGTAGGAGGTCTCCAGGTCAGGCTCATCCGCTCTGGTTTTGGCGGCGAAACGGCGTCGGGGAATGACTAACGACTCAACACGCTGAAGGATTCCCAGGGTCAGATTGCATTCGTTCCGTCGTGTTTGCGTCGGGAGATGCACAAAGCTGTAATATGTCCACCTCAGCACGCTGTAGACAGATTGATAGAATTGCCCGCTCTGAATTAGTTGATTTGGGGCCGGGCTTTTATATCCGAGAATCCTCGCTTACTGGTGACGTAGAACTGCGTATAGTTTAGTGTCGTGTGCAAATCCGTGCCTCTAGACGGGAGATGGGTAGATTTGCGAGCCGTGTGCACATTGGTGTCGTGTGTAAATCCTTAAACTTTAGTAATGGAACATGAATTTATGACTATAAACGAGTTTTTGCCGTGGTCCGCTGCACATTTATGTACAGTTAGTATGTACAGTTAGTACACAAACTTTTGTATTTTTGTTCAATAAACTTTTAAAAACTAAATGTGTTTACTGTTTATTATTATCATTCTTATTATTATTAGGCATCGTTATTATAGTGGAGTCGATTTAATCAATAAAATAGAGAGATTGGGAAATTTTTAAGATGAATGCAGACCCGGCGGAAATTGTTTGTCATGGCGAGTACAACAAAACTCTATCCTAACCGTAAAAAAGCTTACACTCTTGGTTTCCAAATGGGAGTGGAACCGTGCTTTATGGACCGAAAAGGGTTTTTTTGGACATTTTAAAGGTCAAATTTGCAGTTTTAATTTTTTTTTGACCACTTAAACAATTAGTTAAGGAACGAAAATGGTATCCTTTTATTTTTAATATTAAAGGAACCTCCAGTTTTAATTTGGTGAAGATCAGACTATCCCCCCTCTTGATATAGATGTATATATGTATATATATATACGAAAAAAATTGAAAAAAGTAAATTTCGGCTATCTTGATCAGATCTTAACCGATTTGGCTGAAATTTGGAATGGAAGTAGTATTTGTCTCACAAAAGTTACTTACCAGATTTCAGTCAAAAATATTAAATAGTTTGGCTGGAATTGCAGTTTCAGTCAAATTTTCTGAAATGTTCCAATTGAAATATCTCCGGACCTAAAAGACGGATCGAATTTTGCTTTATGGCAAAAGGTAGGTTATTTTATGTACTTTTACATGATACAAGTCAAAAATCACTTTTTTTACATTCGGTCATTTTCTAGTCATTTGCACTATATATATAATATATGTGTACTCAGTGACTATGTGTGCACGCACTGGTATAAAGTAGAAAGCAATTGTATTTATTGTTTATAAAACTTTAAAATATATATATATTTTTTATTTGTATAGTCGTGCCTACTGCTTTAACTAGGTATAGATAAATGTATATTATATTATATATATATATATATATATATATATATATATATATATATATATATATATATATGTGTGCGTGCATGTATTTATTTCTGTAAGTATGTGAATGTGTTACAATTTTTATTTTTACGTGACTCAGGTAGCCGCTTCATGTATAATCGAAGGGTAACCGTGGTCTATCTTTTACTTTTCAAAACGAATATTTTGATATTATACCGCGCCTACTTTTTGCCACTAAGCAAATTTTGATCCGACTTTTAGGTCCAAAGATATTTCGATTTGAAAATTTCAGAAAATTTGACTGAAACTGCAATTTCAGCCAAACTATTTAACATTTTTGACTGAAATTTGGTTAACAGTTTTTGTGTGATAAAGACTAGGTACCTCCATTCAAAATTTCAGCCAAATCGGTTGAGATCTGATGAAGATAGCCGAAATTCAATTTTCTCAATTTTTTCGTATATATGTATATTAATATGAGGAGGGGGGATGATCAGATATCTTCCCTAAATTTAAACTGAAGGTTCCTTTAATATTGAGAATAAAAGAATACCATTTTATTTTCTTAACTAGTTGTTTAAGTGATCAAAAAAAATTTAAAACAACAAATTTGACCCTTAAAATGTCCAAAATACCACTTTTCGGTCAAAAACGCATGGTTCCACCCCCATTTGGAAATTAAAATTTTAGGGTTTTATTATACTCGTCATGACAAACAATTTTCGCAGGGTCTGCATCCATCTTAAAAATTTTCCCAATCCTTTCCTAAACCGACTCCACTAATAAGCTGCCTATTCTATATATTTATTTAATTTTTCCTGATTACTTTTAAGGTAGTACTGTCGATACTGCAGGAGTCAAAAGTATACACTGTCTCGTTTGACTTGCGCAGTATTTAGGCTAGGCAACGTCGCGATGGAGTGAGAGAGAATTGACAATGATTTATCAAAATCGTCGCTTCAACTGCCTTCGAAATCACTAAACGTCAAAAAATGCCACTTTCGATTCGTTCGTGCCGAGCCTAATTTTCCAATTTCGATGTGCGATTTACTATCAGGTTTAACTGAAAGTCTTCCTCTTTACGTCGCGATATTATACGGCCGTATTGCTGGTGTTTTTCCAAAAATATGTCAAGAGTCAAGATCGCATGTTTTTGCAATTTTTCCGGTTCCGAAATGCGAGCTGTTCTTTGCTATTTTTCGCAGATATCTCCGGAACCATTCGAGCTAGCTAATTTACATGGAATTAAATTTGCTTAAATTATATTTATAATGTTGCAAAAACCGAAGAGTATATTGCATTTGATCGGCTCGAATTAGAAATTAAAACCGTAAATATTGCTCGCAGAGAAAAAATGTTCATATCATTGTGTTATTGAACGAATTCTGAAAAACTTTCAAAATGTCCATCTGTCTGTCCGTCTGTCTGTCCGTCCGTCCGTCCGTCCATCCGTCTGTCCGCCCGTCACGTTTCTTGTAAGCAGGATAACTTAAGAAAGAAAACTCCGATTGTGTTGAAATTTGGAAAGTAAGTTAATGTTAGCTAGAGGAAGAACTCTTCTTTTCCATCCAAAGTTAGCCGGAGTAGGTGCATTTATTTTAGTATGTTTTACTGTATTGTATATACCATTTGTTTCTTACAGGTATTGTTTTATCATTTTATATTTTTTCCCTTTTGACCTGTGTAAATACTATTTTATATAATGAGCACCAATAAAGTATCTTATCTTATCTTATCTCATTTTGGAATGATGGCAAACAGATGATAGATGTAGTGATTAATGTGTTGAATGAGGGCAATCCTGTGTGGGCGGTAGACTTTGAATCATCTTTACTTTTCCTTGTGTGATTAGATTCTCTCTGAGCTTGTTGACGCTGTCAAGTTCTGTTGTGCCATCGTACAGAATGCATGTGAATCGTTCTATAAGTTCAAATACCTGTGTTTTAGCATCCACTGGCTGAAATTGATGTTTTGCAGAGAAGATAAATCCTTCAGTGTCTGGAGGGTATGCTTTCCATGTCTTCCATGTTGATTTTTTCCCCTTACCAAAAAATTGTTATGTAGTGTCTGAACTCGTGAAAGCATGGAAAAGAGGCAAGGACAATACTTGCGATATATTTTCTCCGAGCTCTTGGCAGATGGCGTTGATATGATCATCCCATTCTGTCAGCATGCAACATTGAACTAGGAATATTCATCGCTGATAATGATAGCAGCTCCATTTGTACCGTAAGAGCAGCGAATGACCATGAAATTTATAAACAATCTGATAAAAATCATACGTCAAAAGGTGTTGTGAGTGAATTATATAAAATAAGTAAGAGTTATAAAGAACTCACAGGTACTGCTACTGCTATCCAATATCTGAAAAAATGTTATAACTACTGTGTGTCACAAAATTTAGGAGATCAAACTAGCATGGCACAAGCTATTAAAAATATTCCTTATCATGCTTTTAATCATCACAATGATTGTGGGAAGTGGTGCGGTTATAAATCAAATACTGAAAATTATCAACATACAAATATCGGTGACGGTTTCAAAGATGAAAATTTATTTAAAGCTTTAAAATCTATCTTTAATAACCTAGCACTTAAATCTTGTCAATTTGTTAGTGGAGCTTCAAGTAATCCGAATGAGAGCTTGAACTCTATGCTAGTTAGTAAAGCTCCAAAAACATGATTGTATGGTAAATCAGCCGCAGGAGATGGAAGAGTAGCGTGTGCCATAATTAAAAAAAATATGGGGGAAAAATACATTTCTCATTTATCGCAAAATCTCAAAATGTAGTCTGGGGATCATACCGTAAAATTTTGTAACAAAATTGACTCTTTTAGCCAAACAAGATACGCCAAATCCGTGACACGAGCTGCAAAACTAAAACGTATTTTTATTTAATCAAAAACTGCATTAAAGAATAAAAATTAAAGCCAAAGAGGGTACTTTGTATGAAAGTAATATAGGACTACTTAATTCTCCGCATGAATGTATTCCGGCTGTAAAAGTAGATGATCATAAAGAACCGATTTCAGTATTATTTGATTTAGAAACAGGAAGTTTTTCCAAGACTTCTGATATTTTACAGTTTGCTGCGAAGTACAGTATGAATTTTCAGTGTACGTTAAACCAACACAAACAATTTCTGAAGAAGCTAGTAAAGTGCATGGTTTACAGTTGGTTAATAGTAAGCTTGTACTTCATGGCAAACCTATTAGAACTGTTACTTTATCAGAAGCATTAGTCGCGTTATATGAATTTTTAGGTTTGTTCAACCGCAAATACATTTTAACTGCTCATAATTGCTCATTCGACTATCCTCGATTGATGAGTGCTATAGAAAAATGTTTTTTAAAAGAACATTTTCATGGAAAAATTCTTGGATATTCTGATTCACTTTCTATAATAAAGAAAAAAAAATGGAAAAACAAAGAAAGGTGATAATAAGTTAGAAAATCTTGCTAAAGAATTGAACATAAATTGTGATAAAGCTCATGATGCTCTTCATGACGTAATCATGCTGGATCAAGTTTTAAACAAATTAAACATTATCAACGATGATTTACTTGGTTATTTTTTAAGTTGGGACGATGCTTGTAAAAAAATAAAATTTTTGAAGAATTTGCCTATTGCTATAAAAGGATTAAATTTATTAAAAGACTGTGTATCAATAGGTATTAGAAGAAAAATGGTTGCTGCAAACGTGACTTACGAAATGGTTGAAGATGCATATAAAAAAAAATAAATATAATGGTTTATTAAACATTTTAGGGAAAGATGATGTTAAAGTTAAAAAACACAAAAAAATATTGCAGAGAATTTTTTATTTTTTAGAAAATAAAGAAAAAAAATAACAAAGAAATCATTATTATAAGATTAATTATTAAAAAAATGAAAGAATATTATCTGTAACATTATTAGTCATTCATATTTTATTACATTTAATAAATATGTGCTAATAAAACATCGTTCATGTATTTTTAATAAAGAATTTTTATGAAACCTACAGTCTAATATTCCATACCTCCGATTAAAGAACTTATATCTAAGGCACTTCTTCCCATAAGTTCTTGATTGGCTAGTCGATCTATTCGCGGCCGATTCGGGCTCGATCGATAAGTTCGATTATCATAATCTCAGTTTGGCACTTTTGACAGTGTCCGCCATTAATGTTAATAAGTGTTTTTCGATCAAAATGTGGTGAAGAAGTCTTTTTATTTTAAGTTGTGATTTGCTTAATACCTAAATAATATTCTCTATTCACATTTACACAGTTTAGTGACAATATATTTCGTGCAAAATGGTTAAGTGCTGTGCCGTTTGCAGAAAGCAGTTTAGAAAAGAAGAAAATCGATCGTTCCATAGTCGTAACATGATGAAGTTCAGTTTACAGTTATAAAGTGAATAGCAATTATGTAATATCGTATGCCTACATCACGTTGTATAAAGAGCCGGTAATGCAGGAATTGCAATAATTCATTTTAATGAAAATATTTACCATTCTACACATTTTCTACACACACAACGCCACTGTTGCCTATGGGATGTGATGTTCATCTATTCTTTTTAATGGACATATAATGTGACTATGTTAGGAGCAAACAAGGTATATAGTGACAAGATAGCCTGTTATGTATCTAGATATAAGTTCTTTAATCGGAGTTTCATACATTTTTAAATTCACGACGTTGCCACGTCTAATAAACTACGATATAAAAAGTAGACTTTTAACATTTATTCGCTAACTTATACTATCACATTCTCTGAAGCTGTACTTTTAAGAATCGAAAATGTTTTGTATATTATTTTCTCTCGTTTTCTCCATTTTAATTGAAATCTGAACGGTACTTTTTGTAAAATATGATGAAACCTGTTATTTATCGTAAGGGTCAATGTTTATTCGCTAATAATTACTACTAGCACATGCTTTAAAGCTGTACTTTTAAGTATCTAAAATGTTTTGTATATTATTTTCTCTTGTTTTCTCCTTTTTAACTGAAATCTGAACGGTACTTTTTGTAAAATATGATAAAACCTGTGATTTCTCAATGTTAAAAGCATCAAATTTCAAATGTCAATATTTTTTTACTGGTTCTCTGTAGCTCTTCAAAAATTTAATTGGATCATTATCTTACCATAATCTACTAATATGCCGAATTTTATTAATTTATGAACATAATTTTAACTTAAGTTTTTGTCTGTTTGGTCACTATAATTTACTCTATCATAAAAGTAATTAGAAAAGTAATTGCTAATTCCTTTTTTAAAGGCATGTACTTTGTAATTGTAATTAGTTCCTTTTTTAAAAAAGTAATTTGTAATTGTAATTATTTTTAAATTACAAGTAATTACCCTGCTCTGTCTGACGTTACTCGTAGTGTGATTGGTCGAAGCGCGCACAAGAAACTCTTTACAGTGAAGAGCAGTCTATGAGTTAAAATACCTATGATTTAAGGTATATTGTTTTTCTTGATTGTTTAAGTACCCTTAACTTAGGCCGCCGTCGATGGCGGTTAAAAGATTACTTAAGGCTAGGATTTTGCGGAGTGAGAGAGAAATATGCGTTTATTTTCGATTTATTGTAAATATTTAAAAAACTACACATAGTATAATCTTAAAACTTCTTTAGATACTTCCTATTGTTTTAACGAATACAACTATATATATTCTTTATTAAAAATTTCTATTATATTTAAATATCGTAGTTTGTCAATGAAAATAGTCCCTAATTTCATTATTAAAGTATGGCATTCGACTATATACAAAATTAATGATAAAAACTATATATGGTTGTATTCCTTAGAGCAATGGGAAGTATCTGAAATTATTTTAAAAATTATATCATTTATGATTTTTTAAATATTTATAATAAACCGAAAATAAACGCATATTTCCCTCTCACTCTGCAAAATCCTAGCCTTAAGTTAAGGACCAATTTCCGCCTGCGCTTTACAAACGCTGATAGTTGTCATTTTAAAATCCTAACCTAGAATTGAATTCGCCTGTTAACATATTCCAAGTTTTATTTTTTTCTCCAACTGAAATCTGGTGGTTTTTTTATTTTCTATAATATTTTTGTATTCCATAGCAAGCCCAAGCAATCATTTTTTTTCTTGATAAGTAAATTTCATTGATCTAACGCGTTTTTTTTTGAGCCACTTTCCGAATGTTTGTTACAGTTTGCCATTTTTTAAAATATAATGAAATTACAAAATGCCACAAATGTAAAGCTTGAAGCTGAAGTAAAATGTGAATGTGACATTGACAAATTTCACTAGAGAATAACACAAAAATCCTTTCGTTAAATCTTAATTTGCAACGTTGCCAAACGTATTCTCCACTTAACTATGGAACGCTCAAGTTTCGTTGGTGCAACACAATTCATATTAAGCCACCCTTAAAATTTAAGTGATGCATAGTTATTCTCCGCTTAACATAAAAACGGTGCAGTCGACCGTTAATGAATTATTTATTCGTGAAAAGTTCTCCCCAAATACCACTCGTGCTTTTAAATTTTATCTATAAATTTTTGCTCAAGCTAAGTTGCCAAAAGGTAATATAATTCGTGTAAATTGGCAGTTTATTATCAAAGATTAAATCCATCCCGCTAAAGCGCTTGGGATTTAATCATATAATAAACTGCCAATTTACACTCTTTATATTACCAGGCAACAAAGCTTTCGCATAAATTTTACCGAGAAAATTCTAAGCACTAGCACGATACATTTTTCTTGTTGGTGCTGTCAAAAGCCGATCTAGGTTAATTTATCACTAATCATGACATTTGATTAGTGCAATGTTGTCAAAAACGGGTTTTCTTTGGCTATCACGTTAATGACAGAATTGTCGCACAAATTCCCACTGCACCCATTAACATTTATCATGTTTTATTTCGTGAAATATTCTCCCCAAATACCACTCGTGCTCTTTATTTTTGTCTAGAAAAGCAGATTGTTATCTTAAAAATATCAACAATAATTCATAAGAATATGAACGCTTTGTATCAATATAGCAAAACATGAGTATTTTATATTATTATTAAGTACACGTGTATATTTAATTTTGAGAATGGTAAAAATATATTACCATAAATTCAAGTTTCAATTACATTATAATCTCTATTATATTAGCTACACAAAGGATCCGATTTTCATTATCAGAACCCTCACAAAGCCCTAGCTAGAAAGATTTATTTTAGAATCATCTATTTATTTGCAGGAAGAAGAAGACAGGGTAAATAATTTAATTAAAATGGCCATGGACCTCGAGAAAGACCTAAAAGAAACATTGTATTTAAATGATATATTACATCTTTTGAAGGGGGATATCGAGAAAGTTAAACTTAAGAAACTGCCATTCCGGATATTTCACAATGAAAAAGAGGAAGGCTCCGAATTAAATTTGATTGTATAATTTTTTATTTACTCTCCAAATAAATATAAGACTGATTTGTTAAATCAATAATTTCGTATTCATGGCAACACAATCAAATAATTATTCAACGTCCAGACTGTCAAAATGGCTAAGAAGGGAGCGCAACTCCAATTGCAATCAGAACTGAACAGTGATGATGAATGGGAACAGTTTTTGCAGAGAGATGGACTTGTCTGTAAGTTTTCCTTTTATGTATTCTACGAAAGCGTGTCTAGTTGTTATGTAAGTATAACAGTTTTTAAAAAATTGGTTAAAGCTCTGTAGACATTCGGATATTTGGGGTTAGTTATCTAATGGAAATTCAGCCAAAATTCGTCTATTCTGTGCAAAAAATTATGCGGGGCAAACTTTTATTCTATTAAAATAGTAAAAGAAGTCTAGTTACCTGCATGAAAAATGTTTAAACATGTATATAAATATATAGGGTATAAAAAACCGAGACACGAAATATTTCAGCCGTCGTCTTTAAAAATAGCTGCCAAAAATCAATTTATTCTTCATATCTCGAAAACAGTGAATATATTGTGTGGCGAATATGCAGGTTGCACTGTTTAACGTGTACTGTAAGCCCAGTTCCGGCTCTGACAATGTCGGTGGGTAATGGATGTATGTCTGAGTTTTTCTAAATGTGTGACCCCTTCCGGACAGCCTTGGCTTTGGACCAAATATTTTCTTGTAAGATCAAAAAGAACGCCACACTCTCGAAAAGTTTTAAAAGGCTAAAGTTTCGCTAAAAATACTTATTAAAAGGAGACAACGCCAAACACAAAGTTTCATCGGTAAAGCTACAGCTGAAAGTGGGGCGAAGGGTAGGCAGTGTGGCTATTAGGCAATCTAAACCACGTGACTTCCAATATGACGCGGAGGACAAACATTCGTATTCATTCGTTAAACGTTTGTGTTTTTCTGTTGTCTTGGCTACGTTTCCGGAATTTAATAAAAATAAACCCGTGTTTGCCCTCCACGCCATATTACAAAAAAAACTTTGGCAGGTCGCTTAATTATAGGGCATCTGCACGTGACGTCACAGATAACCTCAAAATATTTGTTTCTTAAGATTTAAGAGTATTACGCAGCTATTATTAAAATTTCTGCCTGGTTCCCGTATTTTAAACTAAAATCTAGTTCAGTGTAATGTTTATCAAGTTCTAAATACTTTGTCCTAATAAAATAGAACTCTTTTTGTAGGTTGGAAATCTAACCTGCAATTAGCAGTCTAGTTTTATTAATCAATAATATTGAAAAATTATTTACGTGAATTTTTAAATATTTGCTTGGAGCCAGTACGTCCATAAAGCCTTCAGCCCCACTCCTTTGTCTGAAACATCCTTCCACACTAGACGTCTTTTGCTCTCAACATAGGTCCAATTTCTACATTGCTCAATTACTCCTACTTCAACCATGTTCGGCAATTTTTCCACACGAAGGTAGTGCTTGCAATCTTCCTTGTCTGGTTTTCTGGATAGTGCAGGGGTTTTGATTGTCTGCGTTGTCAATAGCCTTGTTTTCTGGCATTGGTCGTTTACTGTTGACAGAATAAATTGTTCGCTCCCAATCCTTAAGACTCGCTTTCCTACATCAACAAT
This sequence comes from Rutpela maculata, assembly GCA_936432065.2. Lineage (NCBI taxonomy): Eukaryota > Metazoa > Arthropoda > Insecta > Coleoptera > Cerambycidae > Rutpela > Rutpela maculata. The sequence goes on along the minus strand of OW386287.2, from coordinate 56,989,652 downwards.
AAATCCATACTGTTCCATAATTTCCAGTCCCAAAATGAAGTCACGTAAACATGCATTTCCTTGTAACAGGAGACTATTCAAAATTCCTCGAAGCTGGGAAATCATTATTTCTCTGAGGACATCCTGTTCTTCAGCCAGCACTGCCTCAGTGGTCTTTACTCTCTCAGTGCTCCACTGTCGACAATATCGCCTAATATGCCCTAATTTGCCGCACTGATAACATCGGATACCTCCATTTGGTTTTGTTCCGCCTTATTGTTTATCCTGTGTCGTCGGAGAATCCGATTTGGCCAATAACTGTCTCATCATTTTAAGCACATCTCTCAGAACAGTGAGCATGTCCTCTTGATCCGAATGTGCCACTTCAACTGTCATAGCACGCACTTCTGACCGCGGGGTGTCTTTAAAGGCAGTCTCAACTTTAAGGGCACGCAGCAAAGCCTCGCTAATACTTTGATACAGCGATAACCTAAGAACTCGCCTGACTTCTTCGTACCGTATACCATCTAAAAAGGCCCCCATGGCTAATTGTTCTTGAAATTCTCTTGGGAGGAGGCCCAATTTACTCGAGAAGGAGCGTGCAATTCTAGGAATTCACACATTTAGGACCACAACAATTCTCACGCCAGCTAGATCTCCTGACCTAACTGTTCTCGATTTTTATGTTTGGGGTCACATGAAACAATCAGTGTACAGCATAGAAGTCACCACTAGAGAGGAACTTCGGTAGCGCGTAGCGGCAGCCTCTGACGATATGAAGACAAATCATTGTGAAGGCCACAAGACATTTATTGGTGCGATGCAGGAAATACATCGAAGTTGAGGGAGGACATTTTGGACATTTTGAGAATCTCATCTAGTTTGAATTGAAGCATTCCGTATCTAATATTATGATATTAAGTTTGTGAAAAATTACCTACTGTTTATTAAAAGGGTTATCACATTATTTATGTGTGCATGTTCTATCTATGTATATTATACCCATAATTCATTCAGATTTTATCATTTTAGATAGATGAATTAGATGCCATAGTTCGGAACAAATAAAAAATTTTACAAGTACGACCCCGTATTTTTCTTGCCAGATATGTTTTTTGCTCTGTATTATATGAAGTCTTATAATAGACTTACGGCCAAGAGGCAAATAAGTTACCTCATCGGGTACAAAAGGTTTGAGTTTTTGTAGTAAAAGTACCACATATATGTAGCAAAAAACCGGCCGTCTGCCGGGGCTCAATGGCCAACTTCTCATTATGAGAGTTTGTCAAAAAGGCGAAAAAACTCGCTAACGTTACATTGGGTACATGCTTAAAAACGTGACAATTCACTGGGAAAACCAGTACAATTTTTATTTTGTGTGGCAGACGTCAGTATTTGAACGCATACGTAGAGCAGACGCCCGTCGCGACGCCCAAAATTCCGACGTTTCTTACTTCATGAGGTATATGGGGTTCAAATCAAAGATCTTTTTATGTAGATCATAAATATTTTTCAAAAAGATCCTCAGACGGTCAACTATAAAGAGCAGACGCTCTAGAAAATGTAACCTGAAAGAAAAATGCCAAAGTCGGTACAGGGTTTTATTGAGTACATGTTAGGAAATTTGACAATGCACTAAGAAAACTATTACAATTATTATTTTGTTTGTCAAACTTCCATGAATATGTAGGCAAAACAACTTATACAAGAACGTATACAAGAACCAACGGCACTACAAAATAATAGTAAATAAAAATAGCAAGGTTTTTTGTTTTGTTTGATAATAAATCTAAAGAAAAATAACTATTCTTCGTCATCACATGAATCATTAAAACCTCCTTCATTTTCATCATCAATGTCCCTTTGCTCCATGCCTTTTTCGTGTACAACTATTTCGCCTAGGGCACTAGGTAATTGAGGTCCATCAAACCAAATCGGCGAAAACTTATTATCATTTTTTTTTAATTTTGGATAAATGGTAAATAATTCGGCTATCAGCCTCTTCGTGGTAGCAATTTAGTATGTCAATGGTTTCTCTTTCGATATGCCCCTTTACTACCGCAAATTTGTAACACTCGTTACAATTTACGTATAAAGTTTTATTTTGAAGTATTTCCACAAACAATTTTGCCAAAACTCACAAAAAAACTTGACCAAAGCTTGTTTAAAATTGTCGTTACGAAGTGCTTTCATGAAGTCTGATGGCCGTCGTCGTTCACAACCTTGAATTAAAAATTCGGCACTTCTTTCATATAAATTAGCCCTTTTATCGCGTTCAATACCTTTTATAGATAGACTAAAGAACTTATCGAGCAATATGTGAACTTCATTGCCTTTATGTTGACGAACTTTTTTTAACACATGTCCAGCTAATTTTCCTAACGTTTGTGGCGTTTCCCCTAATAAATGTAAAAAAAAACGTCAATAATTGTACAATCGACGTGATTGGGTGGAATAGAATTAACTTTTTTTTCAAGAGCCTTAAAAAGGCTGGATTTGTCTGTCTTATTCATGCTAATATCTATATGGCATAATGAAAGTGGGAATGATGTTAATGGAAATGACAATAAAGTTACAAGGTCAATTTTATTCTCTAATGCTAATGCTAAGATTCTGCTCATCAAGTCACATTCAAATCTAACCTCTACTACTTTTCCATGGCCTTTCTTCAATTTGGCTTTATTCTCTGAGGCAAATGTTGATATAAACTGTTTTCTAATGGTACCTTCAAATCCGTCTGAATCTATGGAACACTCTTCAATGAAAGTATTTCTCCTTGTGTCACCGATAGATATTATATCTAGTAAATATTTTCTGGTTCTCTCAGTTGCCGATTTTTCAGTGGATATATTAAAGAGATTGCTTTTATCGATTTCGGAATTAAAAGGATTAATATTATTTTCAATGTCATTAAGTATGGTCTTTAATGCTAGATTATCTTCTTTTACTACATGTGGTCTATAAGCGTAGGATCATATTAGGCCAGGAAACGAAGACATTAATTCGGAAATAAATAGTGCTCAACGGATTATTGTTTTAAGTTGTAGGGTTGACCCTTAGGAGTAACATACCAAAAGTCCCCAGACGTAGGCCTCACGCGTTAGGCGGGAAAAGGTCATCCTATACAAAATGAAAGTAAATTAAATTGTCTACATTCTTTCGCTAGGGGCAGTAGTTAAGGGCGTACGTGAGTTTTAAATGCGAATAGCTGGAAAAACTGTGTATTGGGGGAGGTAATGCTTAACAAGTAGAAAATTTTATAATATTACAAGTATTTACAAGACCATATTAAGAAATTAGTCGAGTTCATCGTTAAGATCATCATCGTCGTCGCCGTTGATGCTGACGATTGGAGGGCCGTTGGTACACGAAGCGCGGCAATTGCTGCAAACAAGCGAGCAGGTATGCCTGCTTTGCGGCACCCGCAACGGCCCCAATAACCAGCAAAATATATTATTTAGGGCGGATTCTGGCGCAACTGGGTCCGTGCTTTTGACAGGGGTAAGAAAGCCATCCGACCCCATCATCCATCCCCAAGCAGTTTGCTCCTACTGCTGATCTCCATATAGCCATTGCTGAATCTGCAAACAATAATTCGTCCTAGTTTAAAGCAATGTGACACAATCTTGTCTAAGCACAATACAAAACATAAGTTAATGTAAACAAGCATATATTAATACAAACCTTCAAATGAACTCTAAGTGTGGAGATATTTGCGAAGACCATTCTGTTGCTCCATTCGTTCAGCGGTTGTGATACTACCTTCGCTATTTACAACAAGAGCAAGGGAGGCGTGGTGAAAGTATTTTTGAAGGCCGAGGAGCAGGTCACAGACATCTACAAAGTCTTCTGTGATTCCTCACAACACAGGACATGGTAGTTGATGCAGGAGAGCAGCTTTTTTTGACATTGTATCAGGCCCCACAAGGAGCAGACCTGAACCGGGTACGACACCAGGCCTTTGTTAAAGCCTCGATAAAGCCAAATCCTGATTTTGCGGCACTTCCACCCACCAGAGGGGCCCCCGCCAACACTCCCTTAGAGTTCATTTGCAGGTTTGTATCAATATATGCTTGTTTACATTAACTTATGTTTTGTATTGCGCTTAGACAAGATTGTGTCACATTTTTTTAAACTACAAAGGACGAATTATTGTTTGCAGATTCAGCAATGGCTATATGGAGATCAGCAGCAGGAGCCAACTGCTTGGGTTGGATGAGGGGGTCGGATAGCCTCCTTACCCCCGTCACAAGCACGGACCCAGTTGCGCCAGAATCCGTCCTAAATAACATATTTTGTGGGTGCACAACTGGTTGCGGGGGCCGTTGCAGGTGCCGCAAAGCAGGCATACCCTGCTCGCTTGTGTGCAGCAGTTCCCGCGCTTCGTGTACCAACGGCCCTCCAATCGTCAGCATCAACGGCGACGCGATGAACTCCACCAATTACTTAATATGGCCTTGTAAATACTTGTAATATTATAAAATTTTCTACTTGTTAAGCATTACCTCCCACAACACAAAGTTTTTCCAGCTATTCGCATTTTCAAACTCACGTACACCCTTAACTACTGGCCCTAGCGAAAAAACGAATAGAATCTTTTTTGTAGACAATTTAATTTACTTTCATTTTGTATAGAATGACCTTTTCGCTAGGATGCTTAGTTTTCGAGATAATAACTAAAAACCTACAAACCGACCCTCCCCCCCCTCCAGCCTAACGCACAAGGCCCACGGCTGAGGACTTTTGGTATGTTACTCCTAAGGGTCAACCCCACAACTTAAAACAATAATCCGTTGAGCACTATTTATTTCCGAATTGGGGGATTTTGCGATCTTCGATTCCTGTACTATATGTGTAAAAAATATTATTGATTTTTTTAGGGTTCTTTTCCTATGCATCAAGAATAACAGCTCGAATTTAATGTATTTCACTGTTTGAGATTAATGAAATTTTATTTTTACTCCTACATAATTTCCAGAGCGTCTACTCTTTATAGTTGACCGTCTGCGGTAACTTTAGCGAGTTTTTTCGCCTGTTTGACAAGCTCTCATAATGAAAAGTTGACCATTGGGCCCTGGCAGACGATCGGTTTTTTGCTACATATATGTGGTACTTTTACTACAAAAACTCAAACCTTTTGTACCCGAGGAGGTAACTTATTTGTCTCTTGGCCGCAGGTCTATAAGGGATATGCATCTGAGGCATTTTAATAGACTATAAAACTGTTCCATAAATAATGCCCGATCGAAGCGTTAATCGTGATGCGCTGAATTGTTTTATGATTTTTTTGCCCCAACGGTTTGAGTGTGCCGTCAAAATTGAATCGCTATTCTCATAGCATTTTTTTAACATTCTGAATCCGCTAATAGTTTTCCAGAAATGAGATAGAAAAATCTACTTTTTTGTCGAAAACGAGGAGGGCAAATTTGTTTTCTGCCCCCGGATTTTTCAAAACCAAGTATGTCATTCTGACAAGTTCCAGCTAAGAAATATTACCAGTAAATTTCATTCACCAGCGAAACAGTCTTTTCCTTCCACATGTGTCGCTACCTTTATGGTCTCCAGACACGAAAGATCTTGGACGAAGCAAAGACCGGTTTTAGTAACTTTTGTGACAATTGGTGAATTTGAAAATCCTTGCTGGTCTCCCACTTCTAAGTCCTTACATGGCTATGAAAAGTGGGAGAGACTAGTAGTTCGGTTCATTTTTTAACATCTCTCTGGATAACACGAATTACCATAAAGGGTAACTGATAACTAACGGTACAACAATTCATTTGTATGCAATTGTTCGTCCTTGTTTTGACAGAAACTTTGTCAACAACACTCAGATTGAAAGTAATGAATATACATCAATATATTAAATAATAACATTTCTTAGACTGCAAGTTTTGTCCATTTTTTTTTGTTTCTATAATATCTCCTCTTTTCTCTATTGCATGTGGCGTAGCTCATGAGACCGCACGCAGCGCCATTGCTTGGGAGAAGCACCACAACGTTGGGATTGTCTATGGATCGTATTTACATATCATTAGCATGATAATAATGTATATTCAGTAATTAATTTAGGCATTTTTATTTAGTTAGTATTAAATCACTATAAAACCATGTTATATACATTGCTGATTTCAGAGTATAACCTGCATTATTTTAGGCCAAAATTGAGAAAAAGGTAGGTTAAGTAAAAATTAAAGAACATAAGATATTGAAAAGCTTGTTTGAAAAATTTGTTTTTATATTGTGAAATATTTTTAAAATTATTAAAATTATATTTATATTTTAAGTATACTTGTTAAAATATAAAGCTTGAATAAATAGCTATGTTGAAAATGTGAGAGAAACAATTTTCCATGAAAGATAGTTGATTTCGGGTAAAGCGATGCGACAAGGAGGATGCAATCCTCCTAATGGTGTAGCGATAGAGGTAACTTTGTTTTTAAAATATCTCTGAAGCAAAGTATAATATATATTATTATTAAATGAATTTTCAGAAAACGTATTTTGTAAAAAAGTCCAAAAAATATCTAACTTTGTTTGCAGTGATGAGCACACCGGACCAAAAACTGATCGACAACAGTCGTGGAATAAGCCTAGTAAATCTAAAATTGCATTTGTTTAAAAGAGGCTGTTTAATAGAAGAACTTAACTTTTCCCGCACAAAGAAGTACAGCTGATTGATCTGAACACGAACCACCAATTTCCTGAAGTAGAAAATATATCCAACATACACATGATATAAATTGTTTGGTCGATATTTGGAATCGGAGGCTGTAGTTGAATCAAGAAAGAAAGAAATTCATGATTCTATTTAGAATTTTTGCGCCCTACTACTACACAACAATACACATTTGCAAACATATTTAGTTTAAACAAGGAGCACTTTTGGCGTAAAGTACGGTTGCTCTTGGAACAGCTGATTACCCAACACAACCCCAGTGTTGTCAGACTTGACAACTATACATTAACCGCAAAAGGAGGATAGTGATGAACTGAAGTGTCAATAGTGTCAATCGGCACATGTCATTAAGCGATGTCGATTTGATAAGCATTTGTACAAATAATTTGAAATTAAATATTCTCCAAATTTAAATGCCAATAGGACCTGTTGCACGTGCATTTATTACTATCCTGTTTTTTCGGTTAAGGAGTAGGTCAGCGCTACTCGAACTAAGCCACATGCCTATATATTGGCGTTTTAAAATTAGTTGTCAGAGTTGGCCATATATTTTGACATGACGATAACATTCCTTATTAGACGGAGAGCCGGCCGTCGAATATCCTATGAATAAGATACATGAAAAATTTTTTGTGAGTGATTAGTACTACAACAGTGCTAAAGGGAGCCACCACGAGCTAATTTTGCCCGCGTCATGGATTTTTGATCTCACTTCCGGTTACGATTTTTAATGTTTTCTTAAGTCGTCAATAGTCCCTTGGGGTAAAACTTTTACCCCACCGGACCGCAAGACATGTTCCCCCCCCATTTTTGAGGATGGGGAACACGATGGTGTTTGTATTTTCTGACCTAGCGTCCAACCGCTACCCCTAAATCGAATTCCAGTTCCAATTTTCCGCTGCTACGCTTGCGAGGGCTTGCCAGATCTGGTTTTTCTTGGTCACATTGAATAAAATAAGTAAGTATTGACCACAGGTGACCTAACCCACTCCCGGGGGTTGAAACTACCCTCATCCCCAATAACTATATGCTACGAAAACAGCGAAAATCAGCTGGAAAACGGTATACCCCCGTTTTCGAGGGCGAAGAATACGATAGTGATATTATTTACCGACCCACTACCCCTAAACCTGAATGCCACCCTCTTTCCGATTTTCCGGTGCTAGGCTTGCGAGGGCCTGTCGTATCGTTTTTTCTTTTGGTCAGTTAGAATAAAATAGTTAAATATTTATCACAACCAACCCCTGGGGGTTGAAACTACCCTCACCCCCAATAACTAAATGCCACGAAAACAATGAAAATCAGCTGGAAAGCATACTGCTTTCCCGTTTTCGAAAGCGGGGAATATGATGGTGACGTATTTCCCGACCTACCCTTCACCCACTACCTCTAAATCGAAAAAAACCCATCCCCTTTTGCGATTTGGTTCTTGTACACACACTAAATCACAATTCAATTTTTTTTTCACCCCTGTGGTCAATATTTATTTATTTTATTCAAATTGGCCAAAAAAAAACCGATCCGACAAGCCCTCGCATGCGTAGCACCGAAAAATCGGAAAAAGAGGTGGTTTTTCGATTTGGGGGGTAGCAGTTGGATTCTAGGTCGAAAGATATTGTCACCATCGTATTCCCCGCCCCGCCGCTTTCCAGCTGATTTTCATTGTTTTCGTGACATTTAGTTATTGGGGATGAGGGTAGATTCAACCCCCGGGGGTGGGTTAGGTCACTTGTCGTAAATATATAACTATTTTACTCTAACTGACCAAAAAAAGAAAACGATACGATAGGCCCTCGCAAGCTTAGCACCGGAAAATTTGAAAAGGGGGTGGTATTTAGGTTTAGGGGTAATGGGTAAAGGGTAGGTTGGGAAATATTATCACCATCGTATTCCTCGGTCTCGAAAACGGGAGCATACCATTTTCCAGCTGATTTTCGCTGTTTTCGTAACATTTAGTTATTGGGGGTGGGGGTAATTTCAACCCCCGGGGGTGGGTTAGGTCATCTGTGGTCAATATTTATTTACTTTATTCAATTTGACCGAGAAAAACCAGACCTGGCAAGCCCTCGCAAGCGTAGCAGCGGAAAATTGGAAAAGGGGGTGGTTTTTTCGATTTAGGGGTAGGGGTTGGACGCTAGGTTGGAAAATATTGTCACCATCGTGTTCCGCGCCCTCGAAAATGGGAGGGTACATGTCTTGCGGTCCGGTGGGGTAAAGGCTTTACCCCACGGGACTATTGATGACTTAAGAAAACCTTAAAAATCGTAACCGGAAGTGAGGTCAAAAATCCATGGCGCCTGCAAAATTAGCTCGTATAAGAGGCTCCCTTTAGGTCTGTGGTAGTTCTAATCACTCACAAAAAGTTTTTCATGTATCTTATTCATAGGATATTCGACTGCCGGCTCTCCGGCTATATAGTTTAGTACTATATAACGATTTATATCTAACATAATTCATGAAGTTTTGAAAAGTGTTAGAAATGTTAAGAATAACATAAGAATTACTGAACCGAAAAGTTCCCACCCGTAAATAGTGTGTTTCATCCTCTAGGAGGTCGTTTCCACCCCCATTTTCAGGTTTTCTAGATTATCTCGGGAACGGTGCGCTTTTTGATAAAAATACAATAGAATACAAAATTGTTCCTTATAAAATTCTCTATAAAAAACGTCTCTACATTTTTTTTTTCTAAAATTAATAGTAGCGTGGGAAATAAGGCGCACACATTAAGGGTTGGTTCCAGTTAACACAATAAATTGTAATCTTTATTATAATCTACTTTAAAGTTCAATGCTTAACGCTAAAGCAGTAGCTATTAAACTCCACTTAAAAATATGATAAATGTAGCGCTTCCACCCTCTCACTCATAAAAAGTATCGCAATTTTTAAAGAAGCGAGAATATTGTATATCGTAGGTACTTGTTGTCATGCTACCCCAGAAGTAACGCTGCAATTACATCGTTGTTTTACGTGGTGTCCCCTGTATACCTAATCCACTAATTATTAGAAGGTTACCTGCGTTAATTAATCTTCGTTGTCTTTCATAGATTCGACATTCATGCATGCTTGTCCGTGGCAATGGTAGCACATTGTGGAGCAACGTAAGCCGGCTTTTCTGCAACTGCACCTGTTTTCGCACCCTAACTTGCATGAACAAGAAATTAGTGTTAAAACAGATTTGAGAGCTCGTTCTTTTGTTGTCAGAGTTGGTTAATATACCGCCGACTTTCTTCCATCCTCAATCAGTAGCTTCTAGCGTAACGTTTCTCCAGGTTTGAATTTGGTAAAAAACGCTATATGAGTGTTGCCGAGCAGCAGCAGAAGTTGGTGGTAGTTTTGATAACATTACAGTATTGTTCGCTTTACTAACAAGTTTGTTAAAAGACATAAATCTGTATACGTCTAGACTTTTATCTGCGGAGGAAGAGTTGTATAAAGCTAGAACAAATCGCTCTCCTACGTCTGCAATTTCTTCGTGACTAGCTTTTTCATTATTAAAAGTTTGCACGACGTCTTGTCAGTCATTTTTTGATTAAGCACATTGATTACTTTAACCTTTTCTTTGGAAAAAAACGCTGAGGTTGTGTCGCAACCGCTAATGGCGTGTGCAAATAATATTGTTTCTTTACATTTTTTTTTAAGTTGAGAATTGTAAATCCTTTTGCTGTGTTACCTTGTTTTTATTTTAAAAATTTAATGTCTGCTGGAGAAAGCAAAAGCAATAAGAAGGACTAGCAGGTCAATATCTTGCCCTACGACAACGGCTGTGTCGCACTTATAATATTTTTCTATAGCAGTTTGTACTATTAATAAGTCGGCATCATTTGTAGCAACGAACACCTCGATTCCTTCTTTCCTAAATGTTTTCACTAGTTCTGCAATCAAACGTTCCTTGTTAAACAAATGACTAAGGAACTTCTGCTGAGTTTCAGAAACAATAGTGTTTTCATCAAATATAATTTCAGGACAGGTTCCTTGAAGTAACCGGCTTCGTTCTAGGCACTTCGTGCTGTTTGCATTCTCCAAATAACCATCGATCACCACAGTCACTCCATTACCGTAATGTTTTCTTATGTAACTAACATAGACGTTGTAAATGTTATTAAATTCTCCTCTTTTTGGCCATATTACGCGGCGAAGCAAGTATCATCCCCCACTATTTTCGAAAATATGGTCTCGTTCTGGAACAGTATTAAGAGGAGACAATGTCAATCACAAAGTTTCATCGGTAAAGCTAAAGTTGAAGTGGGGCGAAGGGTAGGAAGTGTGGCTATTAAGCAATCCAAACCACGTGACTTTTAACATGGCGTTGAGGGCAAACATCCGGCAATCCTTTATTTTCATTCGTTAAATGAGTTTTTTTCGGTTGCCTTGGCTACGTTTCCGCGAGTTAATTAAAATAAACCCCATGTTTGCCCTCAGCGCCATATTGAAAAATAATTTTGACAGGTCGTTGGATTGCCTAATTATAGGGCACCTGCACGTAACGTCACAGCTAACCTCAAAAATATGTGTTTCTTAAGATTTAATTTATTACGCAGCTATTATTAAAATTTCTGCCTGGTTCCCATATTTTCAACTGAAATCTAGTTCAGTGTGATGTTTGTGAAGTTCTAAATACTTTGTGCTAATAAAATAGGACTCTTTTTGTAGGTTGAAAATCTAACCTGTAATTAGCCGTCTGTTTTTATTAATCAACAATATTGAAAAATTATTTACGTGAATTGTTAAATATTTGCTTGGAGCCAGTACGGCTCCAAGCTAAAAATGCGTGTACAAACATTGAAAATGAGAATAAACTTGAAAAACTGAAAATTTAAGGTTATGTTGGTAACTTGATACAGATGCCCTATTAGGCGATCCAAACCACGTGACTTCCAACATGGCGCTGAGGGCAAACATCCGGCAATCCTTTATTTTCATTCGTTAAATGAGTTTTTTTTCGGTTGCCTTGGCTACGTTTCCGCGAGTTAATTAAAATAAACCCCATGTTTGCCCTCAGCGCCATATTGTAAAATAATTTTGACAGGTCGTTGGATTGCCTAATAGACCATTTTAGGTTACATGGTTTTGACAAGTCGGCCATTTTGATTCAGATTATCAATCAAACGCAGTTTGCGTGGTTTTATATATTTTTTTCTAGTTTTTCTTGAGAAACTGTGTGTGTTTTCGTAATAATGTCATGTAGTGAATATTAATCGAATATTAATCGACCCTTATGGGTGATGTAAAGTGTGGCTATGATGAAAAAGTCAAAATAATAGACAATATTGACCCATACATCCTTGGAATTGAGACTGGAGACCTTTATGCAGATTTGTCTATTTTACTTTGTGTATCCGTAATTGATATGGTAAATTACTTAGTGTTGACTCACAGCTTCTACACAGGCCAGCAGTTAAAGGCATACAAATCTTTACAACCATATAAATATTATGAGGCTGGATTTGTGCAAGAAGTTTGTGCAAGAAAGATAAACTCAAATGTATTCATTGTTATGTGCAAGGCAAGTTTACATTTAAATAACTAAGTGCTAGATTTCAGTGATAAGCATGTTATATTATGCGTATGTAGTATCCAATAGACTGCCAGAAAGTGATTTTTTTACCTTTCTCCTAAGCTTTTTTACACTCAAAATAAACCTTATCTCACAATCGCACCTTATCGCACAAAAGGATGGCATTTTATTTTTATTTCACGTTTAAAACTAAGATTACTTCTTTGTTTACAATGGTCGTCCCTCAGGCAATATGGCCGACTTATCGTAACGTCATCCTAAATGGTCTATTGTAGTGCTGTAGATGGCACCATCTATTAAAAATCACTGTACTAAAAATCTTGACTGGTAAAAAGCATTTTCTAGCAAACTAGCTCATGTTATTAAGCTGAAAAATAGATATTCTTGTAAGTAAATGAATACTATACTTCTATTGAAGAAAGTTTTTAACTAAAATTTGTTTACTACGACGATCTCTCTTCACATTGGCTCATTGCCGCCTGCTCCCCTCTCATTTGATCGCCTTGCTCCCTCCTAATAATCTGAGATAAAGTTGCCTTGTTATTATTATTACTTTCTACATTTATTATATTTTTAAGTGGAGTTTAGTAACTACTGCTTTAGCGTTAAGTATTGAACTTTAAGTAGATTATAGTAAAGATTACAATTTATTGTGTTAACTGGAACCAACCCTTATGCGTGCACCTTATTTCCCACGGTACTATTAATTTTAGTAAAAAAATCATAAAGACTTTTTAGTTGAGAATTTTATAAGGAATAATTTTGATAAGAGGTATTTCTATCAAAAAGTGCACAGTTCCCGACGTAATCTAGAAAACCTGAAAATGGGGTGGCAACGACCTCCTAGGGGATGAAGCACACTATTTAGGGGTGGGAACTTTTCGGTTTACTAATTCTTATGCTATCCTTAACATTTCTACCAATTTTCAAAATTTTATGAATTTTCTCGGATATATTAAAATATTAACTGTTATTTTACTGAACTATTAGCTCTACTAAATGTTCCATAACTCTGAGGGCTTTTTTCAAAATTACTAAATTTATTTTCTCACAAACCCCAGTAAAAATGAATTTTATTCTTAAAATTACACTCATTAGTTGCTTTTTTCTGCTTGGTTCAAGTTATTCGTGTAAAAAACATCGTAAATTAGCTTCATTTGGCCAAGACGCTAAGAAAAATTGGCTTAATTTCACAATAATAAGAACAAGAAATGGCTCTTAGGCCACCTTGATGTAGTTCAATGCGGAGGTGCGTTGTCAACTACTTGCAATACATTAGATATTACCAAAATATGGGAAGGATTGTGTCAATTTTTTTTTCAAAATATAACCTCCCTCTTTGATAATTTGTGTAGTGTGCTTTTATCCTTTTGTGTTACCTATATGTTTAACTCAGACATATTACAGAAGGTTCTCAAAACATTGACAAGTACATTGGGTTGAGGATATTAGCTCCCATGCCCATTTTTGATTCGCCGATAATCAAGGAACCTCTATGTTCTGGGTCTATACATTGGCGTAGCTAGGGCATTCTGCCCCCTCCACTTCCATTATGTAGCGCCTCTGCTGTAAGGAAAAATCTATATATATTTTAGTTTTTACTTGCTTTTTTATATCGCCCTGTAATCTACTGCCTCCTCCACCAAGAGCTGGTTACGCCACTGGGCTTGCATTATACAAAGATCTCCTCAGGAGTGTTGGTTCAGTCTAGTGCTAGTTTTATCGTATCATTTAGTTCTATAACATAACATGACGCGATAATCGTTAATGGCTTGTCGCTAGAAATATCTTTAAATATATACTACATACTTAGTCCAGTTAACGGGGGGTTTCACCTCTAATTTGAGTGTTAATGAATGGATTTTGATGAAATTTTGTGCAATGTGTTAATAAAAAAGTTGAAAAAAAAGGTTAGAGTAAGAAATGATCGGAAGGGGTAGAAAACACCCTTTTTATCATAGGTTCTGTAACTTGTAGAATTAGGTCAAAAATGAAAATAGTAGTTTGTGCAACAAAAGTGGATATGATATCCATATCGCACGATAAAGAAGTTTGAGCACGACGCCGTAGGCGAAGTGCTTCAAATCTTTTGAGTGCGATATGGATAATCCACTCGAGTTGTACAGTATACTTTTTCTACGACCAGCTTAAAAAAATTACAAAATTTATTAAACATTAATATATTACACAAATACACACTGACAGTTACTTTGACAGCTTACGCACTAATTTGATTTTAAAACGAATAGTTGTCTATGTACTTAATACACGAACTGTGATTGGTCGGTTTCATTTCATATCCATCCTAGAACTGATATGAAATATATTCGTTCAGTTAACTGGGATTGCCTACTTATCCATTCTACAGACTGTACAGAAAACAGCAAAGAGAGTAAAAAAAAATATATAATACATTTACCTTTTTTGGCCCAAAATAAGATGTTTTTAATCTTGCGATTTGTAGTACATTATTTATCGTGAAAAACTTCATGTAACTCGGAAAATTAGCAAGTTACAAAAAAATCCAAGAGACAAAAAATGTTTAAAAGGCCTCAATGCATACGTCTGAATTTTTTAAAATTTTTAAATTGTATTTTTTTGAAGCGCTACAATTTCAAAGAAAAGGGTAGTTTTTCATGTTTTTCCAGAAGAACTTGGTGAGAACGCATTTTACAGAAAAGTTTCAAATAAAAAAAGTCTTGCATTTCGATGGACATATTCACCTGAATTTTTTCAGATTTTTTTTTCCACTTTTACATTTCGCTCCCCCCCGCCCACTTTTAGGAATATTCGAGTGGCTATATCTCGAAAAATATGCATTTTTCGAAAAAATTCACAAGAGTAAAAACATCTTATTTTGGGTCCAAAAAAGGTAAATTTATTGTTTTTTTCCATTTTTGACCTCGATCATTTCCTCCTCTAATCTTTTTTCAATTTTTTTATTAACGTCATTACAAACACATTGCACAAGGTTTCATCAAAATCCATTCATTAGCACTTAAATTAGAGATTTTGGTCATTTTAGCGCTCCGTTGACTGGACTAACTTCTTAAAATAAATATGGTTATCAGATCTGTTAAATCAATATCTGGTAAACATAGCAACATAGTTAGATCAAATTACCAGTATACAGAGTTCAGATTGTCAAAATGGCTAAAAAGGGGCAAGCGGTTCAATTGCAAACAGAAATTAACAATGATGACGAGTGGGAACAATTCTTGCAAAGAGATGGACTTCTCCGTAAGTTAAATAAATGTTTCTTTCTAAGGCCTGTTCTTTCATCAGCTTTTAAGTTGACCTGATAGGTGATTTCCATGGATACGATTATGTAAATAATTGGAATTTTAACTACCCAACAAAAACAGATGAGATAGCTAGGCCTTAGGATAGTTTGTCAGAAATAATAGCATCCAGACCAGAGAACTTAAACCAGTAAGTAAGTTCTCTGTCCATACTTCTATGTTGACAAATTTTCAAGAGATAGTAAAATATAATAATGGAGGCCTTAATTTCATTACATATTTATTTAAGTTTTATTAATTAGGTGGGGTAAGTGTAACTGCGGGGTTAGTGTAATAGAATTAACAATTTTCTGTGTATGTCAGATAATGACATTTTTTATTAATATTTTTCAGTGGTAAAGGCTTTTCTTCATAAATCAATAATTTTTCACAGAAATGCGAAGGTAATAAAATATTTAGAATTTTTTTTTAAATGTCCATGTATTTTAACGTGAAAGTCAAGTGTCCAACTAATAAATTAAAATTATGTAAAAAGTATTGGGTAAAGTTTAATATAAAACGAAAGATGCGTCTAACGGTTTCAGTCTTGCCATCCAAAATTGTCCACTTGCTCCAAATACAAATACACATGTTTAATACGTGTATAACAAGGTCTGATTACATTTGTCTCAAAAAATGTAGAGAGCGCTCAAATGTGCGTAACAATAAAATTCGCTACGCCCGTTTTTTCAGGAAACGTCTACAGACAAAATTATAGCGATTATTCCATACTTTTGCTCAACCACTAGATTCTATTGAATATTACTTAATTGCTTCCAAGACATTTTCTTGCATACTTATTTCTGTGTATAAAATTGAAATAAATTCATTAAAATGACTTCAATTGAATTAACAATATGTTATTTGTTTTTGTTATTTCTTGGACTTTTCCAATTCCTTAATTTCCCTTTACAACCCTCGCTGTCATAAAAACTTTGTGCAGCTGTATAGTGCAACTCTACTTGAAGTAAATCTTTATTTTTCCTTGGTACAAGAAGATTATTAGGTATAGAAAAATTTTATTTTAAAAATAGGATTACGCCATTTTGCTGGAAATTCCGGGATCAGAACAAGGCCTACTATGTTGGGCTTGGACAGAACTACAAGTGTTTTTTTTTATTTCTTGCATGAAGGCCAAAAGCCATACAGCCAGCTACTAATTTTGTATGTGGACATAATTGTTCATGGAACTTTAATAATATAATATTTGAAATCCTCTACCCCAAAAACCCATAAAACGATACCCCACATCGGTAGTGGGGTGAGGGTGATGATAGGGGGGGTGGTAGTGGGGGTGGATGAAGTAAAAAAATATTTTGAGGTTTCTGGTTCTTGTACACACACTAAATCACATTTTTTTTCATCCCCTTTAATAATGGAGGTGGCTGATGCCAAACATTTTTTTGAGACCTTTGCTTCTCTTGTATATACTAAATACCAATTTTATGGTATTACTTACTGGACTTTTACTTGCTTGATTTACCTATTTACCCCAAATTTACCCCAATTTACCTCCCAACCCTTCGACGGAACAAGATGGAAATATAATCTTGTTCCAGCTCTCATTAAAGCACATATGTGTATCAAGTTTCAAGTCAATATTTTAAACGGTTCCAGAGTAAACGTGCGCACAAAAAAAGTTACAGGCAGACCGACAGACAGAATTTTTTTTTTCGATCAAACTTAAAATCTCGACGTTTCGTGACATTCTAAGCCTATTTGAACAATAAAAATTTTTAAAAAATTTACTTCCACTGGATGTGGAAGTAATTGCAAACCTACATCTAACCTAAACTATAAAATACCTGACGTACGGTCAGAAACAAAACGAAAGATGTACAAAGGTCACAAATTTCTTCATTCAGGGTTTCTCAGGATATACAAGTGTATATCATAATGCAAAAAAGTTATTAGATAAGGTCAAAAGAATGCGTCAGCTCTTGATGTATCTACATATTATTATATATTTACAAAAAGGAAAAAATGTGGTTTAATCGTTATTATTTTAGTATCTTGGAAACCAAATATTTTACAGTTAAATGTGGTAGCAACAATTTTTTTGGATCTGGGACCAGTGGCGGATCCAGAGAGGGGCGCTGGGGGCCATCGCCCCCCCCCGAACCTTCGGAGGACTTTACCCGTCACCATACGAAAATAATAATTAATAACACCGGTCTACAAAAAAAAGGTCTTGTCCTAAGGTTCTAATCTAACTTTTCTGAAGTATTTTGAGCCGCTGAAGCCAATTTTGAACAAAAAAAAATTCTATCCCGTCAATTTTTCATCCCATAAAAAGGGCAAAAAAAAGATATTGTCCTAAGGTTCACATCTAATTTTTTTGAAGTATTTTGACACGCTGAAGCTAATTTTGGACAAAAAAAAATTCCCTCTACCGTTTATCCCCTAAAAAACTGACATGCTAGAAAAAAATGTTTGTCCAAAATTGGCTTCAGCGTGTCAAAATAATTCAGAAAAGTTAGATTGGAACCTTAGGACAAGACCTTTTTTTGTAGACCTGTGTAATTGACACAGCTTTGAGAGTATAATTTTGAATATAATATATTCAATTAGCTAATAGCTAATTCGAGTTATGACTTCCTTTCATGGCATTTCCGTAATACTTAAAAATCTCAAACTATTGTATGAGCGGTAAGAAATTTTCGAACTTTAATAGTCAATCTGGTTATTTATTTGTAACTGGTAGATAATTGTCCCTCCTAAGTGTCTGTTTCTACGAATGGACGAATTCCGGTGGTCCCCGTCCCCGGCAAAATGGGTTGGCGCTTTTAAATATCCGTAAAGATATAACTGTTAATATAGAAAATGTTAATAGATTTGCTGCAAACAAAAAAACAAGATTGGAATTTTTATTATAAGTATTTTTGGTACTTTGATATATTATTTTTTCTTTTAATTAAGAATCCGTCTTTACATTTTACTTCTTTTAGTTAATAGTGCTTTTCTTATCTTTATACAGTACTTTTCAAAAATTCGCATTATATGGAATTTTTTTTTCTATTTTTGTTTTGTACGTATTGAATAAAGGTTATTTCTACAAATTTTACTTATTGCTAATTAACCCCTCCCCTCGGAAGCCTACTCTGGATCCGCCGCTGCCTGGGACCTATGTTTAAAACGAGTCGTTAATAATTGAAATCCATTCATGAATTAGGAAGATATTGACGATTACTTGGATTTGGTTGGAGGCCATTTTGAGAACATCATCATTACTACATTCTATTTGAAAATGAGGAAGAGTAGTAAAAATTATTTATAGAATTATAGATGCAAATCCTCTTAGTCCATGAGCCAGGTCTTTAAAAAATTGAGTTCACTACCATTAGGTGGTACTAAGCGGCACTTAGGCTTTTTACTTTTCTTATATGCGAGTTAAAAGAAAGCACCTTCTGGACATTTCAGATTACCAGCTAAATACCTTTTTAAGCCGCCATTTTGAAAATTTGTTAACCTCATTATGTATTATGCTTGTATGCCTGTATCTCAGAAATCGCTGATTTTAAACGAAGAATACTTCTCAGTAAAGTTCTTCAAAAAAATTTAATTGTGAAATTTATATTTATTTATATTTATATATTTATATTTATATATTTATTTATAAAGGCAATTTTAGACAGAAATCGTAATAGAATGAAAAGGTTTCAATATAGTATTGTATATTTCAGTAATAATAATGTAATTTTTTTTAATTACGATCCTTATTTTAAGATTTCATTACAGGTCTGGTAAAATTTTCTGAGAAAATAGTCTGAATTGTGCGAAAAATGAATTGATGAAAACTGTCAAATTTGAACGAACTAAGCAGCACTCGAGACAACCACTCATGGGAAACGTTTTGTGAGGCTGCTGCAGTGAGTCAGTTTAACCCCATTTTAACATTACTTCAAGGTAGCGCGACTGTACCGCAGTATAGTCTATGTAATGAAGCATTATTTGACGAGTTTTTTGTAAATATTTCGTGCAAAGACGAGATTACCTCCTCCTCCCGTTTTCGAGGGTGCTGAATACGATGAAAGTGGTGCAAGAAGTTTCTGACTGCCACAACCCCCTGAAATGACCAAAAACCACCCCAGACATAAACGGGTCTGGGGAGTGATTTATCGACGAGTTATACTTAAGATAACTCAGAAGGGGGTTATAGAGCAAGTGGAATCCAGACAGTAGGCCTAGCGGGTTGATTAAACCCTTCGGAGGGGTGTAAAATCAGTTTTTTTAAATGATTCGGTTCAAACGCATATCCCCCCGTTTTCGATTTTTCGGCACATGATCGTTATTCCTGTGCATATCTCTTCATTTTTCATGGAAGGGAAGATGGTAGCGACCTCGGAGGTTGCTTCAACCCTTCCAAGGGGTGTAAAATTCATTAATTACACGTTGGATCGTCAAAATAATTTCCCTCCCCCATTTTCGCAGATGCTGATCACGATAGAAATATTCACCTTCATCTCCGACTCTCCTCAACCCCTATAATGGACAGAAACTTCCCCTCATCCACCAGTTATCACTGGGGTGATGACTGTGTAGGTTGCTGAGTCTAATGATTTCTTCATCGGGGAGTAATGAATAATAAATTTTGTCGTCAATGGCAACGTTGTTTATTCAAAGAATTACATGAAAATATTTTTATGACAAAATAAATTATTTTCTTACAATTAATTAAAAAACCTAGGTCGTTTATTTACAAATAGAATATTCCTCATTCCTCAAAATGCACATTGCACGCGATCTCTTTTTCTTCTTCATCCGCCGTTTCAGTGAGCGAATTTGAATCGGAATCGCTTAAACCAATTTCAGGGATTAAATTAAAATAAAAATTATCATCATTATCGACATCGTCATCTGCTCTCTCTTCTGTACATACATCTTTATCGTTAGAGGGGTTAAGGAGAGTCGGAGATGAGGTGAGTATTTTTATCGTGATCAGCTCCTGCGAAAACGGGGGAGGGCATATTGACGATCCAACATGTAATTAATGAATTTTTCACCCCTTGGAAGGGTTGAAGCAACCACCTTTTCTTCCGTGCTGAAAAACCTGTAAATCCTGGATAGCATGCTTTCTGGTGGGTGAGGGGTGGTTTCTGCCCATTTTAGGGATGAGGAGGTATTGGAGCTAAAAATGAATATATTTCCCAGCGACCCCGAAAACGGGGGATACGCGTAAATCATTTGAAAAAAAATAATTTTCCACCTCTAGGGAGGGTTTAATCAACCCCCTAGGCCTGCTGTCTGGATTTCACTTACCTTATAACCCCCTTCCATGTTATATATATATATATATATATATATATATATATATATATATATATATATATATATATATATATATATATATATATATATATATATACATATATATATATAACCCGTCGATAAATCACTCCCCAGACCCGTTTATATATGAAAACATAAAGGTATCCACCACTTCTATCGTGTTCAGCATCCTCGAAAACGGAGGGGAGGTAATCTCGTCTTTGCACGAAATATTTACACTATTTTTCCTTCATTACATATAGTACGGTACCTAGAGGTAAAAAATGTGCAAAACTTCGGAATGTCGGAATAATGTCATATTGAACAGATTTCGTTCATTTTTGGCAGTATAATAGTAAATGCTTCACAGAAAAGTTTCTATATTGTGCGGGGGGCTTGCTAATTTATAGGGGGTGGATGCCACCCCCTCTCAGAGGGTGGCACTTAAAAAATATATATACGGTGACGCGCCTTTAGAAATTTATTTGGGAAATTAGAAATTTAATTTAAGATTAAAAAATATGATAAAAAGAGAGACAAAAAGTTCGTTAGTATGTGCCATAGTAGAACGAGTTAGATTCTCGAATTCCTCTCAAACGTTAGTAGCTCCCGCATATTGGTTAAAATTAGTTGTTAAAATTAGTTGAAATTTGAAGTGAATTGCAATATTGTTCATCTTAGTGGAATATCCGAGTTTAGTTGTATTGTGTCGAAAACTGTTTCCTTCCCTACTCGTCCTGTCCTAATTCAGTTAAAAACATCAGGAACATTAGAACACCACAGCAGCAAAAACTGGTAAGTTTTCGACATAATTGAGATTTATTGATTTTTAGTAAATATTTAGCATTTTGGAAATACAGTCCCACTTGTTTATTAGAGCCCTGAGCTGCTGGCTTAACCAATATATTTATTGGAACTGAAGTGGAATCAAATTTTAAGAAGAAAAGGTTCTATGCAATTTTTCACATAAATTGATAGTTTTTAAGTCATAACGAATTTAAAATTGCGATTTTAGCAAAGAAAGGTATTTCCAGGCGGCTTTCGTCAAGTATCTCGAAAAGTATGACTTTATCGAAAAAATATTACAGACCAATTACAGAAAGTACAAACTGGAAATTTATTATATTTTTTGTTTATTGATATAGGATTAATAATTTCGGAGATATTTAAGTTTACATTTGGCATCCAAGTGTTCATAAGATAATTATTTAGATTGAGAGTTAAATATCTCAGACACTGTGACACCTACGTCAAGGATGCTAATAGATAGAATAATAAGTTATTAATTAAGCTTTGAACTGTTTTTTTATTTGTTTCTGTAGCATAAAAAACAAAGAGGTTATGACCGAAGCAATGTGCGTCTACACATTTTTTAATAACAACGTCGCCATTTTGCCATAAATTTTTTGGCTTGTATACAGCACTTGCTTTAGAAAAAAATTCAGTTTAAACTATAAAGGTATTTTCGATAAAACGTATTTTTTCTTCCTTTTCCAAATATCTCAATAAATATTAGTTTTTTTTTAAAAAGAGTAGAGACCAAAAATAAAGCTCATAAACTGATAATGAATTTAGCTTGTTTATTTATTTACATAGATTTAATAGTTTCGGAGAGAAAGTTTACAAATGGCGTCCGAACGTTTATAAGACGAAAAATGTAGTTTAAATGTTAAATATCTCAGACACCTACGTCACGGGTGCTAAGAAATGAAATTAAAGACAATTAATTGCGCTTTCAAATTATTTTTTACTCGTTCCTGTAGCATAAGAAATAAAGAAGTTATGACGGAAAAATGTGCGTATTTATATTTTTTTTATATAAAAAGGTCACCATTTTGTTACTGTAATTAGCCAGTAATTTAAAAAAATTATCTCAAATACAGTTTTTCGTTAAGATGTAGTATTACCTGCTCAAATTTTTTTGCTCATTTAAAGCATTTGCTTTAGAAAAAAATGCATTTTAAACTTTAAAGGTAAGTTCGAAACACTCTCCTAAATTATTAATCCTACATCAATAAACAAAAAACATAATTAATTCCCAGTTGGTACTTTCTGTAATTGGTCTGTAACATGTTTTCGATAAAGTAATACTTTTCGAGATACTTGACGAAAGCCGTTTGAAAATACCTTTTTTTTTAAGCTAAAATCGCAATTTTGAAGTCATCATAACTTAAAAACTATCAATTTATGTGAAAAATTGCATAGAACCTTTTTTCTGAAATCGATCGGGAATGTCTACATTTTCGGCGCGATTTTAGAGAGAAAAATGCACAATTCCAGTATTTTAGTCTGTTGCTAGGAAACTATCAGAAAACAGACCGGAAAAGATCCGTTGCCAAGCAACGATCAACAAAGCCGTACGGGAATGTTACTTCCCGGCCTAGGCCGGGAAGTAACATTCCCGTACGCTTTTTTTATATATTTTTTAATATGTTAATATTTTTGATTTTTATACGTTTAAAATAGTATTGATTGTGATTTCAGAAATTTTTTTTTTAAATGTTTATAAATTTTTTATTTTTATACGTTTAAAATAGTATTTATTGTGATTTCAGAAAAAATAGTTGCATCGTCGTCCGGGAATGTATCGCTTTCACACCTAGATACACAATATACTATTCTTCTTAAAATTTTATTCTATTTCAGCTCCAATAAATATATATATTTTTTAAGTGGCATCCACCCCCTATAAATTAGTAAGCCCTCGCACAATATAGAAAGTTTTTTGTAAAGCATTTACTATTATATTGCCAAAAATGAACGAAATTCTTTCAATATGAAGTTACTATACTAATAGACTAGTATGTATATTATCACTACTATTGCAGGTCACAATTCACCCATCCAAAATGCCTGACAAAAATTGGAACCACAACAGCTGCAACGGAATTGGAACAAACTTTCATGGAAGAAATAGCTTTAGAATCAAGGCACTCGATGAGGCAAGGTTCAAATGTTGCTGTGCAGTCTCGAGTATATGAAAAGACTTGCATTCTTTTCATGAAAAAATCCAAGTGCATGCAACAAATACTCGGGAACCCTTAAGGCTGACAACCATACGTGATATTCCTGTAAAGCATCTAGATAGCAGGGATACTTTTGATAACTTCAAGACACATCGTGGCAGCTGAAGCACATTACCATAAAACCTGTTAGAGACTATGTGCGCAGCAGGCCTGATAAAGATGTCCACGACGTGGACAATTTGTACCAGGTAGCCGAGAAAGACGCTCTACAGATGATTTTTAAAACGAAATGAACTGTTCTCACATCCTCGGATTATTCCACTTGCAGAACTGACTAAATTGCTTGTAGCTTGTATCATTCATGGAATCTAAGGGCATTCTTGATGTATTAAAAATCTAGAGCCAAAGTTCAAGGAGTCGTTGGGTTTCGTCGCAGCACCACGCCGAATTTATATCATGCCCGACAACTTGGGAGTCGAAGCAATCGCCAGAAAATACATACTTCTGAAAAACAAACTTGAGGTCCACGCTGAGCAAGTTAATCAATATTCTTTGACGAATGATGTCACCCTGTTTCTGCGGGATCAAATAAAAGAAATAGTCAATAACCACTCTTGACCATCACATCCACAAAAGTTATATTCCATATTTTTCAATACCTGACACTCTCCGGAATTTTCTGTACATCTTATATATAGCTTTTAAAAAAGTAAGAAGTTTCACCTCGTATCAAGACTTATGTCGTCTATTTCTCATTGCTGCAGTGTGGTGTAATTTTTACTCCTAAAAATGTCCCTTGGGTTATCAAAACCTTGAAAGGCAATGTAAGTTTGATCAGAACAATGAATCGATTAGGTCGTGGACGTTCATATTCATTAATAAAATCAGTACAGTAAACAAAAATGGAATTCCTCTTCCGAGTAGCATACATTCTTCAGTACCTATAGTACTGGCCTATGACAATATTGACAGACTAGAAGAGGCACCCAGCGGCATAGAAACGTGCCACCGTGTTAATGGTATACTTGTTTAGCCCAAATACTTGTCGTGTGTCCCACCGAAACTAAATGGAAGTATCAGAAAGAAAGAAAAGAAGCGGTCTACCGAACCAGCTGAGGTATTCCTTCCAGTGTACACTGTAGGTAAGAGGTTTGTATGAAGCAGCTCACAATGTTCTTCAGCGGAATATTGTCTGAACATTGTTGCGCCCGTATGACCAGAAAACCAGAGAATCTGTTCTTAGACTGGAAGTTATTCTTAGTCGAATCTGAAACGTCACGAATGCCCTTGGATTGCATGAATGATACACAATGAGAAGTTAGCTCTGCAAGTGGAATAATCTGGGGATGTGAAAAAAGTTCATTTCGATTGTTTCTCGACTATCGGGTACGAATTGTCGCGGACATCTTTATCAGGTTTTGTCTCTTGAAGTTCCCTCAAGAATCCTGTTATCGCTTTACAACAATATCACGAATGATTGTGTCAACTCCAACTTCTACTGCGGGTTGTAAGGATTCGCGAGTACTTCTCCCATGCATGTACTTGGATTTTTTTATGGACAATGTGCAAGTCTTATCATATACTCAGGACTGCACGTCAACATTTGAACCTTGCCTCATTGAATGCATTGGTTCTGAAGTGGTTTCTTCCATGGAGGTTTATTCCAATTCCATTGCAGATGTATTAGCTATTGTGATTGCAATTTTTGTGAGGGATTTTGGGTGGGTGAATTGTGAACTGCATTCGTTGTGATAATATACACACTGCGGTAAAGCCGCGCTATCTTGATGTAATGTTAAAATGGGGTTATACTGTATCACTGCTGCAGCCTCACAAACCGTTTCCCATGAAAAGTTGTCTCGAGGGCTGCTTAGTTCGTTCAAATTTGACTCGTTTCAGCATATAATACAGCTTCCCATCAATTTTTTCTAGAGCTTCTTTCTCTTCATCTTTTGTACACTTCAGACTATTTTCTCAGAAAATTCTATCAGATCTGTAATGAAATTCTAAAATGATGATCGTAATTTAAAAAAATTATATTATTATTACTGAAACATGCAACAGTATATTGAAATCTTTTCATTCTATTATGATTTCTATCTTAAAATATCTATAAACGGTTCACCATTGTATGTAAAATTTCATTCTGAACAACTTTACTGACAAGTATTTTTCCAACGAGATATAGGCATAATACATAATAAAGCAACTTTTCAAAATGTCGTGTGCCCACTGAAAAAAAACGTATTTAGCTGGAAATCCGAAATGTCCAGAAGGTGTTTTATTTTAACTCACACATTGGACAAGCTAAAAGCCCAAGTGCCGTTTAGTCCCACCTAATGGTAGCGACATCTTGACTAGCTCATAGACTATGTGTGCTTGAGTGATTTATTACTCGTTGTCTTTACCAAAGAGAGTATATCTATCACACATTCTTGAGTGACACCATGGAAAATATAGCTTTTTAAGTGATTTCTGATTAACCAAAACCTGTCCCACCCTATCATTATCAAAATTGTCATGAAATATGAACCTCTACTACAGATTTTTCTAATTTCCTTTACAGTTATAGACGTTTATTCGGAGTGGTGTGGGCCTTGCTCAGGAATGGCGGGTAGCTTGAAGAAAATAAAGCTGGAATATGGTGGAGATCAGCTTCAACTGGCCATTGTAAAAACCACATATTGCACTGCTCATCCTACTAACATTAAAAACGATTTTCATTGTAGGCAAAATCTGACAATATAACCGCTCTTGAAAGATTCAGAAACAAAAGTGAACCAACGTGGATGTTTATATCTGTAAGTATACTTTGTACATGGATTCCTGACTGACTCTTGTATATTCCAAGCAATTTGATGGTTATATTGAGGAAAAAATGTTGGCACTCACCGAGACTATTCTTTGGTACAAAAACTACAAGCTTGAGAAGGTGTCAACATTTTTTTATGAGAAGCACCAGTTTTGGCCCGTTTTTGGCCAAAAATCCAATTTTTGGCCGAAAATCTGGAAAATGTATGGCATGGCCGCCTACATTTCATGAAAAAGCATTAAGATCATTGAATTTGATGTTGGTTCAAATCACCACCACTGTACTAGTTTGATCAGAACAATGAATCGATTAGATCGTGGACGTTCATATTCATTAATAAAATCAATACAGTAAACAAGTAATAACCCCCTACCTAGTTAAAGGTAGGGGGTTACGCCTGGAGATTCTCAATCTGTAACCACCAAATTTGTACGGAATTGCTGAATAATGAATCTATGAAAGCATACGAATCTAATTGTATGTACAAACGCCGTACAGTATTAAATTACCTATATTGCCTGGAAAATTTTTCGGAAAATCAAAAATTCTTCTAGCTTCCGGTCTCATTATTTTTGTACGGCACTAAGTTCTAAGTGATTATTTTTTTATGAACTATTAGCATTTTCGGATGGAAAATTCAATTTATCTGTGTACTCACCTGTACCGTCCAAAAGTGACGGCATAGTGCCTAACGTTATGGTTTCATATACCAGTATCGTACTGAATATAATTCTTGCTGGGTCACTCGACCCCTTAAAAATTACGATGGGTTTGTAGTCTATAAGCACCTGTACCTACCTCGGTGTACACTTTATAACAGACTTTTTGACTTATTAACCCCCGACCCCAAAAGAGGAGTGTTATAAGTTTGACTGGTATGTTTGCATGTTTGTCTGGCTGTCTGTCTGTGGCTTCATATCTCTTCAACGGGTGATCCGATTTTGATGTAGTTTTTTTATTTGAAATAGTATTTTGTCGAGAAGGTTATAGACCATATTAGATTTTGATGTTTGGTCGCCATCTTGAATTCGCCATGTTGAGTTTCTCTAGAAATTGTCCGATTGAAGTAAAATTGAAAATATACAGACAATTATGGTAGCCGAACATGATTTAGGCCTCATTTTGATTCGGTCATATGAAACTGGTACGATTAGATACATTGATCTAGGGTTTTTAAAAATTTTCAATTTTACTTGTTTTGATGACTACTGCACATTGGAGAAGTCTGTTTTAGAAATATCCTATATAAGAGCTGAAGGTAACTATTTTTTATGTCGTAATGTAACAGAAGGACCAAGATAGGTTTCGATTTTATATCACTGCACTAGTGGCGGCGCTAGGAAAGAGCAAGAATCTTCGGTAGTCCACTATAAACTCGTCCTTACCACCCCAAAAATTCAGTAGGTATTTATTTTGTATTTAATAATATATTTAGCTACAGTACCATCATGGGCCCTGGTCAGCAGATGTGATATTTATTGCAGAGTAAGACAATAGTTGTCAATCATTACTGCTGCGGTGCAAAATCTAAACAACTGTGGACTTAGAATATTAAGTTAATTTTGAAATGTATTTATATAAATACGGAATTTAAGCAGTCGTAGAAAAAAAATTGTATGAAGCTCATGCATAAAGTGCCTTTTTTTCATATTAGACCAGGGAAATTAGATCAAATTTGCCCGGAATAACTTAATTTTGACATACAGCTCGCATCAAAATGCGGTTTTCGGCATCATCTTCGTGAAAATATTAGGAAAAAAGTCTACATATAATAAATAATCCGTTCGAAGAAAATTGCATAGGGGGTGCATAAAATGCATCTAAAGTGCATAATTTTTTGAAAAATTCTGGAAATTGATAGAAAGCCGTGAAAATCTCGTGGGTATCGCTTCCTGGAGGTTTTCAAGATCGCTGAGTCCAAATCTGACATCGAAACTTACCAGGGATGCTCGGGGGTGGCTCTTCGGGGGTGAGAGGGGGTGAAATCGAGTGAAAAATTCAAAGTGCCCAAAAATCACGGGAGAATCGCTTCCCCGGGGCTTTCGAGGCCGCTGAGTTCAAATCTGACATCGAAACTTACCAGGGATGCTCGGGAGTGGCTTTTCGGGGGTGGGAGGGGGTGAAATCGAGTGAAAAATTAAAAGTGCCTTAAAATCACGGGGGATTCGCTTCCCGGGGGCTTTCGAGGCCGCTGAGTCCAAATCTGTCATCGAAACTTACTAGGGATGCTCGGGAGTGGTTCTTCGGGGGTGGGAGGGGGTGAAATCGAGTGAAAAATTAAAAGTGCCTTATAATCACAGGGAATCGCTTCCCGTGGGCTTTCGAGGCCACTGAGTCCCAATCTGACATCGAAACTTACCAGGGATGCTCGGGAGTGACTCTTGGGCGGTGAAATAGAGTGAAAGATTGAAAGTGCCCAAATATTACGGGGAAATCGCTTCCCGGGTGCTTTCGAGGTCGCTGACTCTAAATCTGACATCGAAACTTACCAGGGATGCTTGGGGGTCGTCACAAAGAAAATAGTCTCGTACGTTTTCTATCATCATGCACCCGTGCACTAGTATAGATATACATTGAAAAATTCGTTTCTTTTTGAAAATGGCACGAAGATTATCGTCGACAAATCAGAGACCCTCGATACCGATCGGGTTCAATATATGAATAGTATTACTATATATTCAGGTAGCGGCAGCTGCGCAGTGTAAGTGGGAGCAGCTGTGTAACGTATTTCTATACTTAAAGAGAGCGTCCCCAGCAGTGCGTTAGTCACGTTGTCGACCACGTTGGATGTGTATTGAGTCGTTCCTGGAAATTTTTTTATTGATGGAGGCATGCTTTTGCACAAAGTGAAGTGGAAACTGGGTGAGACATATGGAAATATGTGGCAAACACGTTAATTACGTCTTGAAATATTTTGGAAGAAACAGTTTTATTGTTTTTGACGGGTACCAGGAAGCAACAACGAAATCGACTGAAAAACATCGGCGAAATATACATAAAAATTGCACCACAGTGCGTTTTACGGAATCCATAACCTTAAAAATAGCTCACATGCTCCAGACCTAATTGGCACTGGCCGAAATAATGTCCAGTCAGAGCACAGCTCATGCTGACGTAGACATAGTCCTAAAAGTAATTGACACTGCTAAGGACCAAAATAACAAAGTAGTCATTGTTTCAGAAGATACAGACGTTCTAACCATCCTCACAGCTCTCACTCCAGATAATCTGGAAGTTTTTCTGTTGAAGCCCTCTTCGCCCAAAAAAGTTGAAATAGTCTATTCTTCGAAAAGTTTAGTATCCAAACATGAATGCATCAAGTCAAACATCTTGTGCTTACATGTATTCACGGGATGCGATACTACTTCTGCGTCCTTCAACTGAGGCAAATTACAATTTTGTAAAATCTTCGAAAAGTCTGATGACTTGCACATATTTACTGAAATATTCAAGCAAAAAAATTTAACCATCGACGATTTACTGGAATCTGGGTTGCAGCTAACCTTAGCGTTATACTGTGCACCTTACTCATTCTGTACCGTTTATGCGAGTACCGATAATCCACAAATAAAGTTAGTGGAACAGTACCGACTAAGAATGTACACACTAGCTGCAATGAAATCCAAGAAATTGGACCTTGTAAAGATTATTCCAGCTATCCATGGTTTAACCCAACACATCAAACTGGTATATTTGCAAGTGCAGACTTGGTATGGAGAGAAGATGGAACCGTTGGAGTGGGGCTGGGAACTCGAGGATGGAGAGCTAACTCTAGTTCCAATGACGCGGGAGGCAGGTCCTCCCAGTATCATGAAAATGATTTCTTGCAGCTGCAAGATGGACTGTGGCAAAATGTGTGGGTGCCGCCGACACGGACTAAGCTGTACAGTTACTTGCAAAAACTGTATTGGAAGTAATTGTTTCAATCAAACAACCAGCCCCGATCTAAGTGACGATAGTGAAGAAGAGCATGACGAAAGTGACTACATAACGATTGATTAACTTAAATACTCTGTATATTCACTGACTGATTGTAATTCGTAGTCGTTAAGATGGATTTTTCTTGTAAATAACCAAAAAAAAGTGGAATAATCATGCATGTACTATTCAAGCAAATGTTTTCATTTATTCGATATTATTTTCTAGATAATTAATAAGCGTTTTAGGTCCATCCGTTATTATTTAGATTAGTTTATCATCGATTGACTGTTATATCATGAATATTCTCTGACAATGATGTATTATGTTTGTAAATATCATATCAAATAATTTGTTTGTGAATAACAAAGCATTACGTGTAATAGTAATATGTGAAGTATTCAAAAAAATATATTTTTTCACTCAAATTATCTTCACTTCCACCCCCGAAGAGCCACCCCCGAGCATCCCTGGTAAGTTTCGATGTTAGATTTGGACTCAGCGACCTCGAAAGCCCCCGGGGAGCGATTACCACGTGATTTTTGGGCACTTTGAATTTTGTACTCGATTTCACCCCCGAAGAGCCACTCCCGAGCATCCCTGGTAAGTTTCGATGTCAGATTTGAACTCAGCGACCTCGAAAGCCCCCGAGAAGCGATTCACCCGTGATTTTTGGACACTTTGCATTTTTCACTCGATTTCACCCCCTCCCACCCCCGAAGAGCCACTCCTGAGCATCCCTGGTAAGTTTTGATGTCAGATTTGGACTCAGCGACCTCGAAAACCACCGGGAAACGATTCCCACGAGATATTCACTGCTCTCTATCAATTTCTAGAATTTTTCAAAAGATTATGCACTTTAGATGCATTTTATGCACCCCCTATGCAATTTTCTTCAAACGGATTATTCACTATATGTAGACTTTTTTCCTAATATTTTCCCAAAGACGATGCCGAAAACCGCATCTCGATCCGAGCTGTATGTCAAAATTAAGTTATTTTTATCTAATTTCCCTGGTCTATATGTGATTGCCGCACTCACATACGGCTCGTGCGTTAAACTTTCCATTCGTGAAAAAATACCACTTTATGCACTTGTTGCGTAAATTACTATTTTTCTTGTTTTAAGAAATATTGAAATTCAAAAACATAATTTCGATAATAATTTGGAACAACTGAAAAAGAAGAGTTTATAGGAGCGGAGCGGGCGACCCCCTGACTCCCGTGACGCTACGCCATTACCAATCTGTCGATTATCTATCTGACAGATTAGCAAACCCTTGATAAACCATTATCTTGCAAACCTGAATTGTATCTTATAGTTATTTTATCTGACAGGTAAAATCACGAATTGATAACCGGTTCTCAATTAGATTCTATAGTACATTTGTTACGGGAAATTTTTAGTTTAGATGGCAAATCAGCCGATATGCCTTGATAATATTTAACTAGAGTTTACACGATTCTTCTATTTTTATTAATTGTAACTCCTTATCTGACACATCTGTCGACAATCCTTGAATATCAACAAGGCATTGGATAATAATGATATCATTTTATTTTATCAAGAAAGATAATAATTGATTAAATATTCTACATTGATTCAAATGCGTAGAATACCTAACCTTAGTCAACAATATCATCAGATGGTGAGTTATATTGGTTGCATAAGCTATACATTGAGTTCTTCAAATTATTATTGTATATAAAGTTCACAAATAAAAATTTTCTTACAATATCTGCTCTTAAAAACTTTCAAAAATCCATTGAAGTCTACATGTTCAGCTTAAAAAGATAAGAAAAGATCATATCTGCTTAAAAAACATAATTTTTGTAAATTTTGATTATGTATTAATGACTGGCGCGATGTCATAAACAATATACAGGATATCCGATAATTCCTGCTGTTCAGGTGATGATAGTTTGTGCATAAATATGAGAAAAGTTCTTATAGAAATTTGACCGGAAATTATGACGAAGGGAACATGGGGTACTCTCCTTTATCATGATTCAAATTTTTTTGTTCCGTTTTTTTATACTGGATGGTTATTTCTCTGTCCAAATTTACACAAAACACAGCAAGACCAACCGTTTCTTATAAAAACTTGTGTATATTGTTGTTGCAGTGTCATTTTGTGCCCCGATTTCAATGAATAATCTTTCTCCACATTTTCTTTGTTGTTTTTAGCTATTTTTCTTATAGTCTTTTATCGGTTTTTAAAGCTTCTCCCACTCGCCTTTGAACAGCTTTTATTGACAATAAAAGTCCACCATTTTCATTTTCCTTTTGAAAATATCCCAACAAATTCAAAACTAATAGTTAGAGCAATGGCACGTAGTGGGTTCATCGATTGTAGTTATGTCTGAAATTTGGTATTTGGTTTATTGAGTTGATTTCGAAACTCTATTTCCTCTACCAAAAGTCTGGTAAATGGATCCGAGCGGAGACACGGAGGGGGGGTAAAAGTCGAAAAAATTTTTTTACAGTTACGAATGAAACCGAGGTATTATGAAAGTGCATCAACTCCACATCCCCTCACCAAAATTTCAGATGAAAACTACGGGACGTTTTTTGGCGGGAATTTTTTAAAAATAAAAAAAAAACTGAAGTTACGGACGAAACTTTGGGTACTTGTTCTATTCGACGTCAATAATGACGGAAAAATAATTTCAGACGTTTTCCATGGGCCGATTTTGAGATGTAAGGGTTAAAAGTTGCAAAATTTTGGAAAAAAAAATTTGGTTTTTCAAATGTTAGTAAAATGAGGTTGAAATTGATGGAAACGTTGAATATCTCATAAGTTTTTAAAGGGTTCAAAAATTATATATTTCGCTTTCTGACGTTTTCATTGATTTGGCATAAATAAAGCATTGGAAACATTTTTAAACGCGTAAACGCGAGTCAAAAACTGATGACTTTAAAGGTTGCAAAAATGGGGTAAAAATCATTGAAAGCGAAATATATCATTTTTGAACCTCTTAGGTACTTATAATGAGCTATTCAGACGTTTTCATCAATTTCAACCCCATTTTACCAACATTTGAAAAACAAAATATTTTTTTTCAAAATCTTGCAACTTTCAACCCTTATATCTCAACATCGGCCCATGGAAAACGTCTGAAATTATTTTTCCGACATTATTGACGTCGAATAAAACAAGTACCCAAAGTTTCGTCCATAACTAAAAAAAAAATGTTTTTTGAAATTTTTAAAAAATTCCCACCAAAAAACGTCCAGCAGTTTTCGTCTGAAATTTTGGTGAGGGGATGTGGAGTTGATGTACTTTCATAATACCGCGGTTTCGTTCGTAACTGCAAAATTTTTTTTTCGACTATCAACTGTATTTGATAATTTTCAGGTATGAAAACAAATTTTGTCTCAACACAAAAATACTCCTTAAATAAAAGTCGCACTAAATTGAGAAATTACAAAAAATGGTGATTTTGTCGAGAATGCTTGACTTCGATCGGCTGCTGCACTCAAACTATTCAGTTTAACGAAATAACGTATAGGAATATTTTGTAGAAAATATATATTTATTTTTCATTTATATATTATTTTTTGTCATATGAGGCAACCGATATTTCAAAGAAACTGTTTTGTGCGCCATTTTTTCAACATGGCGGCGGCGCCGGCTGAGATCACATTTTGCATTTTTTCTTATTCCATTCAAGACATCGAGATCTACAGATTACCAAAGTTTTATTAGGACTAAACCCCATATTTTATATTTTCAACGCTGTATTATACCTGGTGGCTCAGCCAATAGGGACACTCTTATAACTTCTGAAAGGGCGAATGGATTTTTTTCAAATTTGGTGCAGTGATATCGGATGATTACAATTTTATGATCTAAAGAATCAAAATGGCCGACTTCCGGTTTCGATGCAATTGACATGAAAATCAAATTTTTAAATGGGACAACCTGTATATTATTGCATATTTGGATGCTTTTGGCAAAAATACATATGATTTGACTCTCAAATATTATTTTGATTTACAAAAAATAGAGATTTTTTTTAATTTTTGGTTTTAATCATAGAAGGCCGCGATTTTGCCAAAATTGTTAAACATCAATCTGAAAGTATTTTAAAATATTATCTCTTCAGACACTAACATTAAACACGATTTATTCTTCATTAAGTTCAACGATAATGGTTTTTCAACGAAAACTATTTTTTTAAATGGAACTCCTATGGAACAACCTGCTATTTAATTAGATCTTTAAATTACGAAGAAAATGATATGCATAATGTCTACCTTCTCTTTGTACTAAATTTATAATTAAATAAATAATAATAATAATAATAATAATAATAATAATAATCCTTCTCCTTCTCTACTCCTTTGGAGTAGTGAAATGGACTCAAGAAGAGTTGCGTCAACTCGACGTAGGAACCCGCAAGAAGATGCATCTCAATAGGAGTTTGCATCCTAAATCGTCTGTTCCACGGCTATACCTCCCACGACATCTTGAGTTTGGAGAGTCTCCATAATAGGATGGTTCTGGATGTAGCCTGTAAGGTCATCAGGAGTTCGGATCCCCTCCTCTGCATGGTCCGAGACCATGAAAATGCAGGGGTAGGAGCCTTTCTGTTTAAGGCAGCACAGAGAGCAGCCGATGAACTTGGTCTCTCCTTCGACGTCGAGCGGGTAAATCGCGACTCTGTCACCGAGTTGGAACCTGCTCGGCGAAAAGCCCAAATTAAAGCTGCAGAACACAACAACTTTCTGCAGCTTCACACGGATAAGCCAATGCATGGAGTTTTCTATAAAAATATAGAAAACCTTGGCTTATCCGAAAGGCTGACCTTTGCCTTCTTAAGGTCAGCCGAGCTGAAGTCTGAGACCGAGGGATTCATAATGGCTTGCCAGGATGGTGTATTTAACACCCTCGTCTATCGTAGTCGTGTCATGGGTATAGAGGTCCCTGATGTCAGCTGCAGGGCCTGCCGCAGGGCGCCAGAGACTTTAATGCACCTGTTGTCGGCTTGTCCGACATATGCAGTCTCGGCCTATATCCAGAGGCACGACGGAGCATTACAAGTGCTTTATTATCACCTAAGGCACTCGTATGGGATAGACGAGACACCAGTGCTGCCTTACGCTCTGGGGGATATTGAGTCCGTTGTGGGAAATGAGAAGTGTCTAATTTATTGGAACTACTCTTTTCCCACCGTCAGGCAAATACAAGCCAACAAGCCTGACGTAGTCCTCCTCGACCATCAACTCAAGACAATGTTTGTCGTGGAGTTCTCGGCTCCCGCGGAGAACAACATTGTCTTGAAGGAGGAGGAAAAACGAACAAAATATCGAGATTTGCTCTTCGAACTCTGCAGACTGTATCCAGACCATACTGTTAAGATAGTGGTACTGATTATAGGAGCCCTCGGTGGAACGAGACACACACTGCTTTCGGAACTTAAGATCATACCGGCATGCCGAAATTCGGCAGAGGTCTTAGCCGGCAGAATGCAGAAGGCCGTCATTCTTGGTTCATTACGTCTGCTCAGGGCACACGATTCCCGGACCCAGTAATCACTTACCCCACGGGTGTGGGGAGTGGCTGCCGGTACTACCAGCTCCCCTCTGTGAGGGTCGGAGCCACAGAGAAGGGTGACTGGTTTTTAACAAAAAAATAATAATAATAATAATAATACTTTTAAATATTTTTTGTAAATCAATATAATATTTGTGGGCCAGATCATATGTATTTTGGGCAGCAGGCTCCAAATTTGCAAAAATATACAAGTTGTCCCATTTAAACATTTTATTTTCATGTAAATAGCATCGAAACTTGAAGTCGGCCATTTTCGTTCTTTACATCATATAATTGAAAATTTCATTCCATATCACTACACTAAATTTGAAAAAAATCCGTTCACCCACCCAAAAGTTACAGGAGTGTCCCTATCGGCTGAGCCACCCGGTATATGAATATAACGATTTGACCTTTAGCGGAGCGGATCTGGTTTTGAAATGAAACCAACTTTTTTAATTTTTTTTTTTTACAGGTTACACGCTTTCTCTTTTATCATATTCTCAAGTTAGTTCAGCTTAATCACACGAGGTGGGGTAGGAATTCGCAAACTTTTTTTTAGAACACGTTTTTTTGCCGTAACATACAAGAAAGTAATTCCTTAATTTTTTCACGAAAAAAAGGAGTTAGTGGGCTGAGATTTCTTTGAGGTAGGTGAAATAGATAAGAATTGATGGAGGCGGAGGATGGGGGTGGTGGACTAATTAGGGGAGGGGGAGGAGATAGGGAAAGGAAAATTATTCAGCATCCCCAAACTTTTTTCCCTGTCGTCCAATTTTGAAAAACCAAAATGGAATTTGTTCGCTGTTATCTCTAGTATTTGACTGATTAATTTTTTTATTTTTTCTCGAATAAACAAATTTGTGAGAGGGGAAAAACTTTTTGCATTTTTTTCAAATGCATTATTTTTACGTAGGAAAGAGGTCAGAGGGGAAACTTTCTTTATTATCTTTAAAAATATATATATCGCAATCCAAGCAATAGGAAGGGAGAGACGGGGTATAATGCGTTTGCGAAAATAAAGGAGATAGGAAAAGAGATAGGGACTTGGGACCTTGATATTCGGCAATATAAATCTTTTTTAGCTAAACGGAAAAATAATTGTTTTATATATATCCAATAGATACCTAAAACTAGAGAAATGGGCCGCGAAGACTCGTGACGGCGTTAAATAATTATAAAAGTAGACTGATTAATATATTAAGATGGAAAAAAGATTTATATTGCCGAATATCAAGGTCCGAAGTCCCTTTTCCTTAACCCTTTATTCCCGCAAACGCATTATGCCCCCTCTCTCCCTTGCTATTGCTTGGATTACGATATTTCTTTTTACATAAAGATAAAAAGGATCCTCACTTACCTGTAAAAAAGTTTCTCGTCTGAACTTTTTCCTACGTAAAAAACGCATTTAAAAAGAAATGCAAAAAGTTTTTCCCCTCCCACAAATTTATTTATTTTTGAAAAAATAAAAAAAATTAATCAGTCAAATACTAGAGACAACAGCGAACAAATTCCATTTTGGTTCTTCAAAATCGCAGGAGAGGGAACAAAGTTCGGCGGGGTTGAATAATTTTCCTTTCCCTACCTCCCCCCCTCCCCTAATTGGCCATCCTCCGGCTCCATCAATTCTTATCTATTTCACCTACCTCAAAAAAGTTTTAGCCCCCTAACTCCTTTTTTTCGTGAACAAATTAAGGAATTACTTTTTTGTATATTAGTGTTATGGCAAAAAACGCGTATTTAAAAAAAATTCACGAACAGTTACCGTTCGATTTGGAAAAAAATTACCAGATTATGGGCTTAAGCGAGGTCTTCAATTTTTTTCGTCAAGTCAATAATAACAAAGTTATCGTGAAAAAACGTACTTTTGTGAATTTTAAATTCAGATTCCTGCTCCACCCCATGTAATTAAGCTGAACTAACTTGATAACATGATAAAAGAGAACACGTGTAACCGAATTGTCAAGAAAAATATTTTTTTTAAGTTGGTTTCAAAACTCTTCTTTTTCTCGCCAGATCCGCTCCAGTATTATGTAACAGTAATTTCAGTAAAATGTCATCAAACTTCAAACCCAGCTGATTAAAAGTCTCAATGGACCCAACTTCCTAAGAAAAGAGTTTTCAAGATATTTAAGTGTTTAGTTTGGGACGAGCGTAGAGGCGACTTCAATGTGAAAATCAGTACAATACAATACAATCAGACGAGGATTACGTAGTGGATATACCATCCTTCGGAGGGGATGTAAAGCAGGCGGTCCCTTGTCTATTAAATGTTAGGCAAGTAAAAGATCCCTACTCTTCTCAAGGGAAGAGGTTCGGCAAAATTTCCAGGTTGGGGGTAGCTCGTCTCCTGGCGTCGGTGATAGGCCCTGGTAGCGGAAATAGACCGACACACGGTGGGCCCAAATTCACAAAACTCGCTAATAAATCTTTTTTGGCAATATATGACAGAAAATATAATATAAATATCATATTTATCATTTTTATGGTTCCGTCAAAAATGGAAACCCTATTTGTGAAGTGTTCCGTCTGTCGGTCCGACCCTCCGCATGATTTTTGCGAAACTACTGAACCGATGAAGCTGATGTTCATCAGAAAATATAATATAAATATTATATTTATCATTTTTATGGTTCCGTCAAAAATGGAAACCTTATTTGCGAAATGTTCCGTCTCTCGGTCCGACCCTCCGCACGATTTTTGCGAAACTACTGAACCGATGAAGCAGATATTCAAAACATATGTATAAAACTACCTACCGAAAATGGAAAATTTGTGAAAACATATTAAAGGAAAATGATCACCTACTGTCTTTGATAAGAAATAGCATTTTCAATTTTTCCTAAGTCGGCCATAAAAAGAACAGTAAATGCTATAATAAAAACTTTTATTTACTAGTGTAAAATCTGTAACTGCACTTTTTCATTCACTCTCCGTCAAACCAGCTTCAGTCTCATCTTCCCTCATTAATTTCTATTTCTTGATCTTTACCATTTTCTATCTTAATATTTGGAAGTAAGCAAATCAAGTACTTCTGAAGAGAAATTCTTAATATATTTCTTTTCGGGGAAATTATGGAATGAATAAATATAATGATCCGATGATATGAGAAGCATATTCAGGATATTCCCGTAAAAGTATATATCACTTCGGCATTCAAATCTATAAGAATAAATTAAATATTAGACACATTAAGGCATATGCCATTAAAAAATCTATGCCGGATCAGGGCCGGAAGTATAGTATAAATCCATGAGAAACTAAACTTTTCGTAAAAATTTGGTGATATGGTGTGTTCTTAATTAATGCTGTGTTTATTATTAAGTAAGTATCGTATTAATTAAAAATGCATACCACTGGGTTCACAATCCATTGAAGTGTACAATCAAATAGTTCACAAGAAAATAAAACTCGCGAACTCGTTGCAACAAGCTATAAAGTGGCATACAATTTCTTCCACGATTGTAGCATAACAGCTGCGTGCAAGTTGTCGCTTGACTTTACGGCGTTCTTCCCGTTTTCCTCGGCCTCTCTTTCTGATTGTGGTTGCGTATTTGTATGCCCTGGCTATCGCTGTATTAGTGCGCATACACGAAATTAATTAAAGAATAACTTTAAATTTTGATTTTTTAGCGTATATTCTGTATTTGGCCCCACTGTGCGACGTTAAATAGTTAAAAAAAAAAGTGTTTAGTTTGAAAATTGCAGCTGGCAAGGGTCAGCTTGTTTTCACCAAGTATATAGATTTTATAAATGACGCCGATTTTCAGCAGCATTATATATCATGCATGGTACTCCTAGGAGTTTGGTTTAAAACATTTAGGTAAAGAAAGTCTTCATCGCGTTGCAAAGCCACAATTTCACCGTCAGCAAGACGATAACAATTCAAGCATATCCGAGAATTATTGTATTCAGCCGGAGGAAGATGTATATTCTCCCTAAAACGAATTAGAATTTAAATTTTCTCTTCATGCTCATTAGGAATATGCCTTAATCCTCGAGCCCATACTAGGCAAGAATAGCAACGACTATGAGTATGCTGCCCTTTCCAGCTGCATTTTTCAAATTTTATACTTAAATATTTTGGAAACCTTTAACTTTAGGGAGTTGGCCCCGTTGGGACTTTTAATCAGCATGATTTGAAGTACAACATACTCCAGTTTTATGACATTTGACTGAAACCACCCTAATGGCACATGACGTCCTCCGGACGTCCGTTTTACGTCCATTTAATGTACTGACGTCCATGGGCATAAACTGGATGTCTACCGGACGTTTATCATCGGATTTACTTTGAAATTGTACGGAATGGAGGTCCTCTGAATATCCATTTTATGTACGGGGAGTATGTACATTTTATGGCCATATAGGGACAGGAGATGGACATTCATTTCGTGTCCGTTGATTTAAATATCATATTTGTGTAATAAATGATAATATATCTCCATACCGCTCCCTCTCCGTTTCCGAAATATGTATACGTACTAACGAATACCACACTGAACGTGCAACATATGTGCCGCAGCCAAGGGCGGATCTGGACCTTGAGCTTGGGGGGGGGGGGATAACACTGAACCCAAAATTTTTTGGTGAGCGGGGGGGGGGAGAAATCCGAAAAAAAAGTTTCTTCGTCCCAAAATTTTTTTGAAGAGCGGAGGGGGAGAAATCCAAAAAAAATTTTTCGCTCTAAAATTTTTTTGAAAAGCAGAGAAAATTTTTTTTCTAAAATGAAAATTTTTGGGGGGGGGGGTAATTACCCTAATAAAAATTTTTTTCTTCCCAAGATTAACAAAAATCATACCATTTTAAAACAAAAATTGATGATTTACAAAATCTTGGGGGGGTAATTACCCCGTTGCCCCCCCCCCCCCCATAAATCCGCGTCTGGCCACAACGGACGTCCTTATGTTCGGCAAGTACAATACCAAATAAATTTGTTTTGTTGTTGTTGACTTACAAATCATGAGGTCGGCGGTTCAATCCCTACTCATTCCGTTTTTTTTTAATAATTGGAATGTAAAAATATTGTCCAAAGTTGTGACATTTGGATGTCCCTCGGCTGTCCGTTGGATGTACTTTGAACCAAAAACGAACGTCCATCAGATGTCCTGTATATCCGTCGAGGACGTTCTTCAGATATCCATAGGACAATGTTGTGCTATTAGGGTACTTTTACATAAGATCAGATGCGGGCCTTAATCAGTTAATGAGAAAGTGTGCAAGCATATAACTTTGGGGCAATTTGGGGCAATTACGGATGAATTACAGATGATCTAACTGTAACGGTAGTGATATACAAATAATACATAAGTACAAAAAATATATTTGAAAATAAATAATCATCACATCTATTTTAGAAAGGCAAAATGGTAAATTTAATGTTTGGTGCCGATGTACCAAAGTTAACTCGTCTAATCATTGACGAACTTACGAAGGAAGCTCTCGCCAGCACTGGGCAAAAAGAAAGAGATTTCATGATGGAAGTAACTGACTTGACTGAGGAAGAACAAATTCGATTTGATGAGGAAGAAAGACAAAAACAAATGGCCTTGGAAAAGGAGGTGGCAAAGGTAGCGAAAGAATTATTGGATAGAAGGACATTGGAGTGTCAGAATATCTTAAGCGCTCTTTCACCCATGGGGACTGTCATTATTTTTCCTAATGCAAGAAGTAAATATCAAGAGGTTATGGCAGACTTACTTCAAGAGGCTGGCTTAATAATATCACAAAATGAAAAGGTAAAACTCTTAACACAAAAATAAACCGCTTAATATGCCACAAAAATATTGTACATTTTTCTACTCTTTGCGTATTATATCTTATCCTTCTTCTCCTTCTTCGTCTTCTTCTTTTTCTTCTTCTTTTAGCGGGGCGACTAAGGATCGCCGCACTCAGGCCTTGTGGCCCATTGTTCTACCGCTACGAATTTATTGAATTCCCCCATTCAGATCGGATTCTAACTCAAAGGCCAAAATCCTTCCTATAGGGCCATTCCTTATTTCCTCCAGCACTGGAAAACCAATGCCGAAGTGTTTGTGCCTCAAGTTCATAAGACTAGGGCAGGAAGTAAGGACATGGATGGAAGGAGAAACCACCCCTATAGTGTGCAGGTGTTTTCTGACCTGTCCAGTCAAAAGACCTACCACGGTTCCGACCTGTTTCTTGCTTAGTCGCAGAATTTGTTCTGCTCGCTTAGACAAGGGCCCCGAGATCAGGTGCTTCTCTTGCCGGAGTCCTGGGTAGGAGGCTCAGAAGTCAAAGAACTGGGACCGTGTCCAGCTTTCTACTGACTTCTTGGCATTTGATCTAGGGACCCTGTGGGGGCCTCCGAGAGCCCCCTCTTGCCAGATCGTCTGCCCGCTCGTTACCCTCGATGTTGCTGTATCCAGGGACCCAGAGAAGCTTGTCCCAGTTGGATGAGCCAAGTTCACAAAGAGCCTGTTTACAGTTTTGAACCAGGATTGACTTGGTCCGGACTGATGCAAGGGCCTTGAGGGCCGCTTGACTATCGCTTGTTGGAATATTTCCTTCTAATATTCTCCTGTGCGCAGACCAAAATAGCAAAGATTTCGGTCCTCCGGCCTTCCACTGACCACCGCACCTCGGCCTCAATCACCAAGTGAATGGGTACGAGGTCCAAAAGGACCTCCAGAGCTGCTGTGGGGGTCGTGCGTATTGCTCTTGTGACTACCAAACAGGCGAGTCTTTGGAGTTGTGTTAGCTTCTGTTGAATGTAAAGCCTGGTTACAGCAG
Source organism: Rutpela maculata (assembly GCA_936432065.2). NCBI lineage: Eukaryota > Metazoa > Arthropoda > Insecta > Coleoptera > Cerambycidae > Rutpela > Rutpela maculata. The sequence continues at coordinate 56,946,944 of OW386287.2, read as the reverse complement.
GTCACCACACAACAGAAGCATAAGTGATCATTGGTCTTACTATCACAGTATAGTACCACATTGTTACCCTGGGGTTTAACCCCCATGTTTTACCAAAGGTCCTTCTACATACCCAGAGGGTTGTAGTGGCCCTTTGTATTTGTCTCTCTATGTGATCTTTCCAGGTCAGCTTAGAGTCCAGGATGACACCCAGATACTTCACCGTCCTGGAGATCGTTAGAGTCGTGTCATAGAGTCCTGGCTCGACGAAACCGTCTAACCTGCACATCCTAGTGAAAATTACCAGTTCTGCCTTAGACTCTATGGCCCTGGTCGTTACACTATATCCGTACGATCTGCAGAGCCCTTTGCAATAGCCCGCTAATCGTATTTGGGAATTTTTCCGAGATGATAATTGCTAGATCATCTGCGTAACCTGGAACAAAAAGATCCTCATTCTCGAGTTCCTGGAATAGACCATCAAGAACGAGGTGTCATAGCAGAGGGGAGAGGATGCCTCCTTGTGGGCAGCCTCTCCTTACCGAAACTTTTACTGCCGTTTCCTCGTTGGCAGCTATAATTTGCCTTCCTGCCAACATGGCCCATCTAATTATGGTGTCATCGATACCATGATAGGCGGCGACGGCGCAGATTGAGTCGAAGGAGGTATTATCAAATACTCCCTCGATGGCCAAAAAAGCACCGGCCGCAAGTTCCTTGTGGTGCAGCGCCTTCTCGATCCTGGAAACGATCGAGTGAAGGGCTTTCTCCACTCACTTTCCGGCCTGGTAAGCGTGTTGCGACGGATGCAGAGGCGCTAAGGTCAGTGCCCCGTCTTTAACAAACCTTTCAACCAACATCTCTAATGTTTTGAGCAGGAAGGCTGATTGCTCTGTAGGATTTGGCAGTATCGTACGATGTACGTCCTGCTTTAGGTATGGAAACCACTTTGACGGCCTTCCAGGGTATGGGAATGTACCAGATGGCCAGACAGGTTCTCAGCAAGTGATAGACCGGACGTATGAGTGTCTCCAACCCTTCCTGGAGAAGTGCCGGGAACACTCCATCCGGTCCTGGGTTTTTGAGTGGGACGGTATCCACCAGAGTAGGATGAGCATCCAAATCGCCCTCTTTCAATACAACACAACACAACAGTGTTAATAATGAATCAACATTGTTATTCAATCCCAGTTAACACGCATTCGTCCGAAGTACTGAAAATAATGGATGTCAAAGTCCAGATGTAAGATTGTCCAACGGATGTCCATTCTTGGTATGAGGATGTCCTAAGTATGTCACGGACTTCACTGAAATTGATTTAAAGGGTAACATGTGGATATCCAGGAAAGGACGTAAGAGGAGCATTCACACAAGTCTATAAATGATGTGTGTGTTTCAGATAGAAAAGGGATAGTCAGCGGATATCCATAGCTAGTACAGAGGATATAGTAAACGTCCACTTTGCCTAATGTACCTACAAAATGGACGTCCTCACAAATAGCGGCGTCGATAGCCAATCCATTATGGACGTAGACAGCTAAGTCTAATAGAGAAATATATGGCTTCTTCAGATCGAGGATATAATTTACTTCGTGGATAAATAAACCTTCTAAGCCTTGCAAGTTTGTTCTCTCAGTATGAATATTTGTTACTACAGTAGAAGAGCTAATTATCTGCAGTGAAAAATGTCTATCATCCTATCTACTAGGGGGTAAGACTAAATCAGCAACTTATAAACAAATTCATCTTCCATCATCTATTGCAAACTTGGAAAGTTTGAAAATATATGCGTAAAAAAAAGTCAATAAATACACGATTAACTAATCATCTTCGCTATAGTAACGTTGTCAAATCCAGTAGATCTTTTGATATAGATATCCGCCAGATGTCTAAGAGTGTACATGGACATCCATGACCACGCACTGGATAACTTTTCAAATAGTTCCAGTGATGTCATATGGACATCCAATAGACATATTTTTGCGTATATCCAGTAGATAACTTTTCAAGCCCATCCAGCCGATGTTTCGAATTGAACTTCCACCGGATATCCAATTTTGTCCACATGCATCCAAGGGATATATTTTTCTCATATATCCACTGGATATGTTGACATAGACAGGAAATCTGTTTGCGTCCATGGACATCCAAATGGACACATTATAAGCACGAAATGAACGTCCAATGTATATTGTGTACTATATGGGTTTATAGTATGAATTTGATGTAAAAGGGGATGATGAGCGTATATCTCGGAAAGGTCATATAAAGGATATTGATAGTATGTCTATAAATTATGTACTAATTTTTTTGGATAGAAATAAGGCAACCAAAGGATGCCGATTTTTTGAAGTCTTTAAAATATTGTTTCACTGAGGTGATGATTAATTAATTTTCTTGAACACTTGATGTCTTTCATAGAGCGTTCAGTGGGCTTAAATGTTGACAAAGGATAGTGTTGATAAAAGATCATGGGATATTCAAATGGACGTCTGCTGAATTTGATTTAAAGGACATTTTATGGAAACCGTTAAGAGAATGTAAGAAAAACATTAGAAATATGGTGTAGATCGTGATTATTTTTTATTAAAAAAAGAAAAACGGCCGGTGGATGTTATATTATTAAAAATAAATATCCATTCATTGATAACGTGTGTATAACCCTCCCTCGTTCGACTATGGATATACGATGTGAGTTCCTAAGGTGTTCGTTAGTCTATGTCCATTTTAATAACCAATTTTTATGTCTTATAATCAAGTTATCAAACGGGGGATATGATACAGACTAAAAAGATCCTCCATATAATGACGCGTGATATCTTGGACCTTTTGACAACCTTTAAGGAATATGATCTATAGAATGTAAGCATCCGATATGTGAAAGGTAACTAGGCTTTAGAGGCCTAACATCGTGTATTAAAATTCAGAATGATACAGGGTGTCTGCGGTGTACATACAAAGATTTTGCAGGATATGTTGGCCCAATCGCAGTAAAAAAAATTCTTATATTTTCTTTTTCTAACTCAAATCTATTTTTTTATTTAAAACAATTAGAACTAGGCAATGTTTTCAGTTTAGATAGTACAACTAAAAACAGGAGACGGAAGAGACAAGGATATCGCGTTCATTTGTCGTATTATTAACATGGGTTTTACGGTTTTACTGTCATTTAAAAGTATTAAAACATTTATACTTTCACCTTGTTTAATCAATTTTGAAATGAAAAGACTAACTGACACTTAGTAATTTACTCATTGCCCTTTTAGCAATCTTTCACAAATCACAATTATTCCATTTTATTAGAAAAAGTAGAACGCCAAGTCAGTTTTTTGAAGCTCCCTATGTCTTTATTGAAATTATTAGCTAATGCCCGCGACTTTGTTCCCGTGGAAGACTTTGTCCGCGTGAAATTAAGAACATTGACATACTAAATTATGCCTATGAAGAAGTTCTACATATTCATTGAATATTACTATAGTGCTCAACAAGTATACTCGAGGGAACCCACTGCGCATCCATGGTACACGAGGAAACCCACTGTGCATCCATTGTACTTGAGGAAACCCACTGCGCATCCGTAGTACTCTGAGGAAACCACTACACATCCATTGCATTCGAGGAAACCCAGTACGCATCCATTGCACTCAAGGAAACCCACTGTGCATCCATTGTACTCAAGGAAACCCACTGCGCATCCATAGTACTCGGGGAAACCTACTGCATATCGCAATTTAATAACAATTCACTATTCTATTTTTGTGTTAGAGCGAGTTAAATGAAAAAATAATTATTTTAATCGACCATAGAGCACATGGGAGGGTATGTGTCAAATTCCATGCTTAAAGACATCCCTCTCCCTGTTCACCCGTTCGTCCTTTTGAAAACCATCGAGTACGTGTCTCCTTATTTCCTCAGAAGAGCCCATCGCTGGAATATCACGTTTCTGACTTGCGCGATTTCAGACATACGGGTACTCTTTAGAGCATCTACCACCCCCATTTTCACCCCTTCAAAAAGTAAAAATCGAAACTTCGTCTTACTTAGGCGTGCAGATCACCCCCAATAAGTGCTCTAGAAACTGAGCAACCGATTTGGTCGAGGTAACCACTTCTAACTTGGTTTTTCTTAAAGTTAACATCGAAGAGTACTTACAGTAAAAAATTAGCCAAAGTTAGTTGATCGGAACATATAAATAATTGCAAAAAACTATAATTTTTTTATATCACGAATTTTGTCGAATTTCATCTTTAACTCGCGATATCTCGGCAAATAATGAATATTTTTAGATGAAATTTCAGCACGACATTGTTCAAGTTATTCTTTAATATACTGAATTGGTCCGAACTCTTATTTATTTCACAGATGAAAATAGTGATTTTTCAAAAAATTTCTTTTGTCAAGCCTAATTTTTTTTTTTTTCAAACACAAAAGTTGTGTGACGAACTATTAATACGATAATTTTTGATAAACTTATATTAAAGTACAATGTTTAAAGAAGTTTTCTGTAAAGTTTCGCATATTCATATTGTATATATAAAAAGTTATCGCACTTTGAAGTAGCGTCTCCGCTCGCAGTAGACATTTTACTCGCGGAATGTTTCATTGTGGTGGTTGCCGTAGGTCAGGCGTTTACTATCATATCAATGCAATGTTTTGTTACATATTCCCTTGTTACAGGTTACTGTAAAGTGGAAATAAGTAATACTAAATTAATTGTTGATAAATTAAAAAATACATAACACATTGGGTTGCTTTTAATATTTTCAATCTGAATTAACATCTATGGGCTACAAAGAGCAATTTGATGTACAGTTACAAATGAGACAGCATTTTATACCAGCAGCGTAGTACGAACAAAATTCATTATTGGCAAAAGTTCTTCATTTTCAAATTTCCAGCCAAAATTAGTCGGATTGGGTGCTTCAAAAATGGGTATGTGATCATTATACCATACGTGCACTTGCCAAAAACAGCGTTTCATGTGTTAAAGGAGAGCTGGGTACGATGGAGGTAATTTTTCAACGGAGGAGTTTTTTTTTTCGAGCTAAGATTACTCTCACGTCGTTAATATTGTCTTGTTCACTTTTGAAGTCATAAATTCCAATCACAAATTTTGTCCAAGCATTAACAATTTGAGACATCTGTACTAAATGTTCTGTGCTCCTAGTTCTTGGCATATAATGTGTATTGGTATGAAGCTTCGCAAATCCGTTTTGATGCTATTTTTTCCAGTTTGAAACCATACTTGAATCTTTGTATTTATTTGAAAATAATGTGCGATTAAAGGAATAAAGACATGTGTATCTGGGGACTTAACAATCACTATCATGTCCTGAGTGTCTAAGTATTGTTTAGAGATGTAGACCAGATGACAAATTATTCGCGAGTCAGCTTCAGCAAGATTCGAAAATAAATCTGTAACCACACGTTTAAGTGAATTAGTGATTTCTTTAGTTACAAGATGATTTCTGTATCCACCAGCCAAATATAATTTTTTATTAATAATTTTATCAGAAATCTGAGGGCTTTCAATATTTTTTCGATGTAGTCGCATAAAAATAGATTCAAAGCATTTTTTTTGCATCTGTAGACATAACTTCCCAATCTGGTATAGGTCGACTAGCATTAATATCGTAAGTATTAGAATTTAGTTTATACCTTTTTGACCTCTCTTGCGATTTAGGATTCATACTAGTCATAGCGATCGAAAATAACGTGAATCTCAGAAAAAAGTTTCAAATAGTTTCCGAAAATACTTCAAAAAATATTGTCCAACATCTTCGAAACATTTCATATATTTCGTATTTAAACACTGCAAATCTGCCATCATATCTATTATTCTATCATGTAGTTCTGTCCAGCAAGGTTCTGTAATTACAGATGTTACAATATTTTTTTCGATCTCATGTAACAAATCAGATTTTGACGATGTTCGCCTATTGGGACAGTAAGAACTTTTTCATGGCTTACATCAGCTCTTTGCTTAGATAGAACCAGAGCTCTTTGGTATACTTTTTCTGGAGAAATAGATTCTTTACTTGTGCTATTTTCTGCTCTTTTTACAGTACTTTTTTTTATCATATCTGTAAAAGTTTTCAATTTGGAGCGTTTTAATGTATCATAAGAACTTGCGGGTTTATTCGTTTTTTCTAATCGTTTGCAAATAAAATCTTGCAACATGGTTTCGCCTATCGTAACGGATTGTAACAATGACTCTTCAATACTTTTTTCTGCCATCATACCACTTGAAATATTTAATAAGGACGAATTAGCGCTCGATAATTGAAAAGGGTCAGTCATATTTTTAGTAATTTAACATTAAAATTACATCATTACGGCAACCACCACAATGAAACATGCCGCGTGTAAACAACATGTCTGCTGTGCGCGGAGACGCTACTTCAAAGTGCGATATCTTTTTATATATACAATATGAATACGTGAAACTTTACAGAAAACTTCTTTAGATATTGTACTTTAATATTAGTTTGTCAAAAATTATCGTATTAAAAGTTCGTCGCACAACTTTTGTGTTTGAAAAAAAAATTAGGCTTGACAAAAGAAATTTTTTGAAAAATCACTATTTTCTGTGAAATAAACAAGAGTTCGGACCATTTCAATATCTTAAAGAATAACTTGAACAATGTCGTGCTGAAATTTCATCTAAAAATATTCATTATTTGGCGAAATATCGCGAGTTGAAGATGAAATTCGACAAAATTCGTGATATAAAAAAATTATAGTTTTTTGCAATTATTTATATGTTCCGATCAATTAACTTTGGCTAATTTTTTACTGTAAGTACTCTTCGATGTCAACTTGAAGAAAAACCAGGTTAGAAGTGGTTACCTCAACCCAACCGGTTACTTGGTTAAAACGGGGGTGATCTGCACGCCTAACTCGTGTCTAATAAATTCCAATAATTAGTATTTCTGCCAAATTTCATGCGTCTAGGTCCAACCGTTTCCGAAAAGTTTAAAATCCTCCCCCTCCCCGTTCACCCGTTCGGGGGGTCTCTTTTTGGAAACCATCGAATAAGGAGACATGCTCCTTATTTCCGTAGTAGAGTCCATCGCTTGAATAATCACGTTTCTGACTTACACGATTTCAAAAACACGGTGTGCATCTACCTACCCACTATTTTATTTCTTTTAGGTCAATATATTACCATGGAAAATATTTATACACCAGATACGATTTTTTTCAATTTTGTGATTCCAAATTAAATCGCGACCTCAAAAATATGTTTTGTTATGTGTTTTTACATTAGAGTCAACTGTCTATTTTTGTTTGTTAGAGAGTTACATGAGCATCTGTCGTATTCAGGGGACTCACTTTCCGACTACAATAACATAAATTCGAAGGAAACATATCAACTTATTGAAACGTTATTTTTAAAAAACTGTTTCCCATTTTTAGCAAACGAACATAACTTGTTCCTTGTTCCGTATAATGGTATAGAAACAAGGATAAAATATAACATACAATTTCTCTGATTTTGTCCCTCTCTCTATTCTGCATAAGTAAGTATTTATTATAGCCTCGAGTAAATATGCCTTTATTATTAGGTTTTTATCACTAAACAAAAACTTGATGAGCTGTTATACTTTACTGAAGGGGAGGAATTTGATGAATTGTCAACTGAAATACTTCTCAATGAACAGTGTTTAGTTTTGTTAATTAAACCTGAACACGGCAGGGAAGTAGAAAGTATGACTAATGCAATTTTAGAAGTAGTGTATGGACCTGATAAACAGCAACCTGGTAGTGAGGAATCAGCTGCCCAACTTCTATTTGAAACTGTCGAAGATGAAGAAACTGGTGAAATTAAACATTTAAGGGGGATTTGGGCACCGCCCAATTCGTTTGTCAGAGCAGTGTCCATAAAACTATTTTTCACTAGATTTGTTAATGATTTTATAATACCAGAACCTGAACCAACACCGGATTATTTGGCGATAGTTTTCGATTATCGCAAAATTAATGATGCAATACAAGTAATGAATCAGTATCCAAAGGAAATTATGCAGTATGGATTTTTCACAAAGGAAATACCAGAGGAGACAGAACTAATTGCTAAAAGTGTTCGTAAATTGGAGAAGCTGAGTGCGGAACAAAGAACATAGTAAGTATCGAGGAGATCCTATTAACATTTTAAGCAACGATGTTTTTTCTATTTTATATTTTATTTTATTATACACCAGTCAACAGATAGAAACTCCATTTACAGGGCGGGTATTGGACCATTGACACAGAATACACATAATAAGAAATTATAGGTAATAGACAGTGGGATCCAAAAGTAACAAAGAAGAACGATAAGAAGAAGAGAAATAATAATAATTTTGTTGTCCAAAAAATCATACACGAGGTATAGAACTGGTCCTACATGGAATAAATGCGTATAGTCGAGATTGCTGCTTTATAATTACAACAAGACACAAAATAAATGCAAATAAATACAAATACAAATAAAAAATACAAATACAGTAATAGACTAGATGGCTGGACAAAAAAATAATTGGTTACAGCAAACTGATAGTGGAATATAGTAGAACATATTATAACTAATAAGAAAAAATAGTCCGAACCACTTACAATTTTCTGGGATGAAATGGGGTGGAATTTTGCGATTTCTCGCTAAACTACGCATCCTATCGAAAAAAAATTGTAGGTAATAAAGAGATCTACAACTTTTGTAGAAAGCAATTTTATCCTAACTCAAAATTTTTCGAGAAATACGCAAAAATACCGTTTTCTCCGTTTTTCATTTTTTTCTTCCACAAAAATAATTCGATTTAGCTCAAACTTGGTGACAGTATACCTTTTGGTGTCCCACATAAGCATTATTTTTTTTTTGGACCAAAATTTTTAACGGTTGTTTAATTCAATTAAAAAAAAATGAAATTTTCAACTGCGATTCCTCATAGAAGTACTTGTCCGACAGAGTTCGGACATGGCTCATTTTTTCTTCTTTTTACTTCTACTTAACCCCCTAAACCCCGAAGGGGTTTGGTTGGAGACTCAGGAGACAGTTCTCAATCAACCCTGCAAAAACCAGCTATTCAGCCTTTTGTTTGTATGTTTTCTGAACCATAATAAATAGATATGGTGAATGTTTTCCCATATAATGGGCGCTGGACCGTCAAAAATCAAAGTTACCAAAAAATTTTATTAGGCAAAGGTGTAGAGAATATTATTATGTGCAAGATGGAAAAAGAAAATTTCAAAAAAAGAAAAATAAGAAACCACCCTATTGCAACAGCCTACAAGGGGTGTGGACTGTGACTTTTTGGTTGGATACTCGATCCATCGACCCTGAAAAAATCAGCTTGCCGGGAGAAATTTTTTTGAAAATTGATATCTTTATTGAATTAGAAATAAAAAAGTGTATAAAAACCAAATAGGGGGAGGGCAACTTTACTCACCACGTTAAGAGGGAGCAAGGCGATCAAATCAGAGGGGAGTGGGCGGATATGAGTTAATGTGAAGAGAGATTTTCCTAATAAACAAGTTTTAGCTAAAAATGTTCTTCAATAGAAGTGTAGTATTCATTTACCTACAAAAATATCTTTTGTTCAGTTTAATAACATGACCCAGTTCGCTAAAAAATGCTTTTTGCTGGAAATTTTTTAGTGCAATGCTATTTTAGCAGATGGAGTCACTTTGATATAATTTAACAAGACCTATTGCCCCATTTTTGGGGGGCAGGGGCGTACGTCAGGCCCAAAGGTGTACGACATATGACTAGTAAAAGTCACAAATAAGTCATAGGTTTACGCATGGGGGTTAGAGGGATGTCTTAATTTACCCCCAAAATCATGAATCCAGACTCCCATTCGTTTTGGGCGGTACAAGGAAGCGCTACGCTCGCCAAAATTTGAAAAAAAGTGAAATGAAAAAAATGATAAGTTTATGAATGGCAATCAGGAACCTGGCAAGTATGAAGCACCTGAATGCGAAAAGACATTTTCCATCTTTGAAAAGTGGTGCGTTGTATCGAAACGGCAGCACTGAACTAAATGATAGATTTTCTTGAAAAGAAGATGTGAAAATTCGAAATTCTTGTCCGCCTTGAGAGGAAACTGTGTTCCGATTTACATGTGCGTGCATGTGTGTGCGCGTGCGTGTTTGTGTGTGTGTCACATGTACGAGAGGGTAATTAAAGAGAGTATAATTAAAACTAGAAGGGGAACTAATCAGAAAAAAACAAACTTTATTAAAAATGAAAATAAATAATTATAGTGGAACCAGGCACTTAGAAGTTTCAACCTCCACTAGCTGGCCCTTGTACCACTTGTCAAAGATGGCGCACGTTTTTCGCAATGAGGCGGTTCATACTTACCAAGTATCTGATTGCCAGTCGTAAATTTATAACATTCATCGAATTACACGGGTAATCAATAGAATCATGTAGAGATACTTTTAAAAGAGAGAAAATATTGACTTTGGCATCTATATATCTCTATAAATTGTTAATTTACATATATATATATAAATAAACATAAATTAAAAACTTACAATCACTGTTATCAAACTCGCAACAAAAACGAGATATATATAAGTAGATATAACCTTTCTTTATATAAGAAGTCCCTATTATGTGCAGGTAGTTATTTATTCAATAAATTGCCCTCAGATATAAAAAATTGCATGCCAATAGAAAAGTTCAAACAATAACTAAGAACGTTTCTAGTCGATAATTGCTTTTATTCCGTGGAAGAGTTTTTGGAACTCTAAATTACTGTAGTGCTTGTTTTTTATATAGTTTTACTTGAAATGTGTTGTAATGTTTTTTGTAATGTTTTTATTTGAAATTTTAATGAATTAAATTAATTAAAGTTAGGTAATGTAAATTATATTTGTCCGTATTATCTTGTTATCTTGTTTTTAGAATTAACCCCATGACAATATCTATACTTATGTAAATAAGTCACAGATAAATATCTATCTAATATATGCGGTAGGAAGCTCCGATAATACTCCATCAATTATCGTGAAAGACAAGACCTTCGCGCCACTTTTCAAAGATTGTGAATGTATTTTTCGCTCTCAGGTGGTTCATAATTACCAAGTTTCTGATTGCCAGTCGTAAATTTATGAGACTCATCGAATTACACGGGTAACTAGTACAGGCGGTAGGAAGAGCAGATACGCCGTCAATGGGGAACTTGCCCATTTTTTTATTTCATTTCATTAAAGTGTGTATTTATGTATAAAAACACGCCACACCTAATATCAGCTCTTAAATCGCAGTACTTACTTTGCAATAAATAATTAAAGTTGAAATCCTCGCCACTCCTCACGAAAAGCACTGTGACGTCACCGGGTGAAAACTAGTCTCGCGTGGTATTCAACAGATGGCGCACTTTAGCCATTCGCCCTAATTAATAGACCGGGCGGCGGTTGGCTTTGAGACGTCCGCATATTCAGTCATAAGTCTTTTGTTTTTTATGTTAGAGAAAAAATAAAAAAAAGTGTCGGAAAGCCCAATTAATTCTCTTTACATAAGCTATCTACAAATTTTTCGAAAAAACCGATAATTATCGAGATATTCGAGGAAATGTAGGAAATTACACGTTTCCCTATAGAGTGTATGTAAATCTTAAAGAAATACTTAATTTTTCTCAGAAGCCTTTGTTTCGAAGGGTCGAGATTAACCGAGCGTCAAGATAGTACATGATGTTAAGTGAACATCGTAAATGAGATCGATTTCAGTTAATTACCGATTAATTACGGTGACAAAATGGAGAAATTTTACCGAAAAAAAAAAGTCCCAAATCCCGCCCCATCTAATTCCTTAATTTTTATCGTAATTCAAAAAATAAAAAAAGGGTTTTAGCAAATTTAATTATGTTTAAGTTAGCTAGAGTAGCGTTTTCGCGTAGGAGCCAAGATTAAAAAGTTGCCAACTGTAGAATCTCAAAATTTGCGATTTTTTGCCGTACGTGGCCGACATTTCTGTAGTTATTTCCGAAACGAACAAAAAAATCAAAAGTCTGGTGATAACGAAAGATTCGTAGTGGAAAATACTCGTTTGACCTTATTTTTCATTTCGAACTAACTTCCATCGTTTCGGAGATATCTGCGAAAAATAGCAAAAAACAGCTTATAGTCCAGTAACCATATACATTCGACCATGCGTCAAATCTGGTAGTTCTGATTTTTTGCTGAGTTGTTTATGTTATTGGTCCAATGAATTATCCAAGTTTTCGAACTCGACGGCCGAACGCAACCTAGTCAAAAGTCCAAAAAAACGCGAAATTTTCGACATTTTTTCAGTTTTTGGCGATTTTAACCCTGAAGGGCAAGTTTTTTCGAAATAACTGTTCAGTGAATTTTTAAAGTAGACTAAATTTCCTATAACTTGAGACTACAACCAGCTCTGTCCCACAGTTTCCGAAAGACAGCTTTTTAAAATTTATCGGTTTTTTCTTTTCGGTAGGTCGTGCTACCGTTTACAACCGACAATACCGCCGTACTTTACGGGCTGCTTCCGCGCATGCCTACGAGTCTCTTTTCTTCGCACGTGGCACATCAGTTCTCGTCTTACCGGCTGGCGTGAAAGTTGTGCGTATCTTATACTTTCGTTGATATTTGAAGTCGAAATTTACAGAATGGCGGATCCCGGTCCCAGCGGTGCGAGTGTGTGTTTTATATGTAAGAAAAGTTTACATGAATGTGCAGTTTTAGTTAAGGAAAAGGGGGTGAAAACCCTTCTTGCGTCCAGTGTTTCCCGGAACAATAAAGAAAATGTACATTTATTGACAGGTGTGAATGAAATATCTGTACACAGTGCCTGCCAAAAGAGATATAACGATGCGAGGTGTATAAAAGCAGCTGTTCGCCGTGGAGACACAAGTATAAAAACATCAAGAACAACAAGAGCAGTCTCGGAGCAGTTTAATTTTAGAGAACAATGTTTTCTTTGTGGTGAGAGAATAACTGAAGAATTCCTTGTGGCCCAAAGAAAGGTGAAACCTGAAAAAAGAAACAATGTAATAACTGTAGAAAAATTGTCTCTCAATGCAACAGTCTTAAAAGCAGCAGAAAAACGTGGTGACGAATGGGCTCTTAAAATAAAAGAACGTATATCGGAGAACACAGATTTGGTTGCCCTTGATGCGAGGTACCACCGGTTTTGTCAAATAAAGCTCTACCAGGCCCCACTAAAAGGAATGCCCAGAGGAAGTCGTCAGCATTCCATGGTTGATCAGGCCATGGAAGTAATTTATTCATTTTTGGAAGGTAACTCGGAGGAGTGCCAATTCTCACTCAGTGAACTATTGAACCAGGTAGAAGGAGAAAAACCCCAACTGCGAACTGTCAAAAATCGCTTGTTAGAAAAGTACGGGGATGACATCTTGATCGTCGAGACATCCTCCAAACAAACGACGGTATGTTTTAAAAACACAGGCCACAACATTCTCACCAGCTCTTGGTATGATAGTAGAAGTGCATATTCTCAAGCAGAAAGACTACGTGTGGTCAAGGTAGCTGCTGAAATCATACGAAAGGACATACGTTCACAAATGTATGACACAAATCAATTTCCACCTTCCGATGACTTCTTCCAGAATGTAAATCCAGTAGTCCCCGAATCTTTAAGACAATTGCTGGAAACAGTAATTTTAAAAGGCAAACGAGGCTGCTTGGATCCATACAAAAAAAAAATGTGTTGCAATAGCACATTCAATAATATCAGCAGTAAGGCCTCGCTCGTTCATCTCTTCATTACTGCATGGTGTTGGTGTGTACCTGTATCACAAATTTGGGTCGAAACATCTGGTTGAATTATTATCAACGCTAGGATTCTCGGCCAGTTACAAAGAGACCTTGATTTTAGAAACCTCAGCTATCATGCGACCAGACAAAATTATCTTGAAAGAGCCTTCATTTTTGCAATTTTCATTTGATAACGCCGATTGCAATGTGAGCACATTGGACGGACTGGGAACCTTCCACGCTATGGGAGGTATACAAATCGTGACTCCCTATGATTCGATATGTTCTGAGAAGCCAATAGCCCGTTTGACGAAGTGCACTGCTGATGAACTTGTGCAGCGAAATCCTTCTGTTCAGCTAGAAACCTTTCAACAAGTTGCAACGAATCACGGTTTGTCAACAATTAAAATTGTGAACGTAGACAATATCCATCCACTACCTGATGAAATCGTGCCCAGCCTTTTAGATACCTCATGGTTGTATAGAAAAGTTCTGAAAAAAACGAAAATCCTGGGATGGAATGGGTTTATGGAGGAAGTGACAAAGGAAAAACAATTTGAATTATCATAAATTATATGCCTACCATTCATCAATTATCCTCCATCCCAGTACGATACAATTCTCACAGCTCTTCGAGTTGCCAGCGAGAAATGCAGAATCCATGGGCAGAAGTCCTGCATCATCACTTTTGACCAACCCCTATATATCAAAGCTAAAGAGATAGTCGCAAACTGTCAGGATACTGATTTGAGCAACATAGTGGTAAGGCTAGGGGGTTTCCACCTACTCATGTCCTACATGGGAAGAATAGGTATGATCATGAGTGGAAATGGGTTGAAAGAACTGCTCTCGACAATTTATGCTGAAAACAGCATTGACAAGGTGCTATCTGGCCATGCTTATGCTAGAGCAGTAAGGGCCCATATTTTGGCCCATCTTTCCTTGGCAAGAGAAGTTGTGAAAACAATTCACTTGTCAAAAGAGGACGAAAGCATTATTGAAGAAACACATTCAAACCTTGATAAACCTGCAATTCAGGAAGCAGTTGAAAATGAGCGGTTTCAAGCAATTGCTAAGAAATTCACTGAGGCCCTTGTCAAGCTTGAGAGCAATGGACCAATTGCAAAGCTGTGGGTCCTTTATTTTCGAATGGCAACATTGGTGAAGCAATTCATCCAAGCAGAACGGACAGGGGATTGAAATTTGCATGTGGCCACCATTCAGAAAATGCTCCCATTTTTTCAAGCATCAGGTCACTTTTTTTATGCCAAGTGTTCACAGTTATATCTTCAAGATATGCTGGAATTGGAAGGGAAAACGGACCCTCTCGATTACGAACGTTTTACAAAACAAGGATTCTTCACCATCAGACGTACTAGAAAATTTTACTCCGGTATATGGTCAGATATGACCATTGAGCAGGTACTTATGAAATCCATGAAAAGCTATGGTGGACTTACCCGAGGACGTGGGATGACTGAGAGTGTTCTTTCCCGGTGGACACTGGGCATGGTGTATCTACAGAATATTTGCAATGAAGTGGAAATATACTGCGACGTTAACTCTGCAACAACAGAGCAGCATGTAGACATGCGACAATCTCGTGTCACCAGAGATGAATCAGATACTGAAAAACTTTGTCACTGGTTCTCGCAGCACCCTCCATTTCCCGCAACAGACTTCATCATGTCCATTAGCAGTGGTCAGGTTGGAGGAGCCACTGTGAACAGCCATATGGCTCTAGAGATTGGAAAGGAATCGATGCTAACAGCAGTTGGCCAGAACTTCCAGGAAGTGAAATTCAAACGAAAAAACAATGTGGTATCCCTTTCTTCAGCAATACGAATTACTACTATTGGTGATAGAAAGGTCACTGTTAATCCCCTAACACTGTTTCACAGGCTATGTGTTCTAAAGAAATCGAATGAAGAACTGCAAACTTTTTTCACATACGAGCTGTCACCAATCCCAATGTCACTATTCACTGAAGAGGGAATGAGAAAGGGCACGAAATCCTCGTTATTTGCTGCATTTCAATCGGTAAACTTGGATAATATGAAAGGAAAAACTAAATTTGTAGTGGTAGATGGAGGTCATCTGCTCCACAAAGTTGTGTGGCCTCACAGCTCATCATTTGGTTCGATAGCTGACCGGTACATCCAGTACATCACTGGTCAATACGGCTCAAACGTGGCAGTAGTTTTCGATGGATACCCAACAGATGCTGCACAAAAAGGTACAAAAAGCTCTGAACGTCTTCGCAGAGTCAAGCCGCACACATCTCCAGAAATAATATTTGATGAAAAAACCATGGCTCAGATTCCTCAAAGAAATTTCCTGTCAAACGATAAAAACAAAATTCGCTTCATCAACCTCCTGAAAACAAAAATGAAAAATCATAACATTGAAGTATTCCAGGCAGAGGAAGATGCTGACAGGCTCATCATCACTACAGCTTTAACTGTTGCTTCTTCTTACGATGTAGTGTTAGTCGCTGGTGAAGACATAGACTTGTTGATAATCCTCACTGGAATCTCACACCAACGTGAAATTTTTTTCAAGAAATGTGGAAGAAGCAAAACCCCAGATGTGATCTATTCCAGCATTACTTCTTCAAAATATAAATTAAAACCGGAGCTTTTCCTATTCATCCATGCTTTCAGTGGGTGTGACTCGACATCATGTTTTTTTGGCCAAGGAAAGATGAAAATTTTGTCCACCTTCCATAAAAATCCGGACCTCATAAAGGAAGCTGCATATTTTTTTGAGCCCACCTCTACACCTGACGAGATAGCAGCAGCAGGGGAGCGGATAACAGTTGTTCTCTACGGTGGAAACCCCGATACTCATAACTTCGACGAGTTGCGGTACTACCTATTCTCGAGAGCTGCAGCGAAAACGAGCTTCAATCTTGCCAGGTTACCTCCTACACGAGGTGCAGCTAGATTTCACTTTCTGCGCACCTACAATCAGGTATGAATTATCATCGTTATAATATGTAGATATAGTTTACTTATAAATGTACAATCCTCCTACAGGTGCAGAAGTGGTTGGGCGTTGAATTTAATCCTCTCGACTGGGGGTGGATATCCACTACACATGGCCTCATCCCAAAAATGATGTCCAGAGACCCAGCCCCAGAAAATCTTTTGCGGATGATTTCATGCGGCTGCAAGGGGCGTTGTGGAAACGCGTGCAGCTGTAGAAAATCAGGGTTAAAGTGTTCCTCAGTCTGCAGCCATTGCAGCGAGGCCTCATGCGATAATGTGCCAGATATTGAACTTGATGATCTCGACTCCCCAGAAAGTGAAGATATGTCTAATATCGAAATCCTAGATAACAATGAAATGCTAGATGTTTTGTGGAGAGATTCCACAGAAGACATTAACAGTCCAGTTGTAGGTCTTTCCTGTGCAGCAAGCGATGACTCTCAACCAGGCCCTTCCAAGAGGGCGAAATTTACTTAAATAATATAAGTTTTTTCTGATTTTCTTATTATTTTATCTTTACTTCAATTTAATACGAACCTGTCTTCACCCTATTTTAACGTTATATTAACCAACCTAAGTTTTAGTTGATTTCATTTTTGTAAGATTGTAGGCAATAATCGTAGTTAATCAGTTTAACTTTTTGGTTAGATGCATTTATTTTCTAGTTTTAAGAAATGTTTACTGGGTACTGTTTTAAATATAGACATACTTACTTGCCTTATTCTAATTTATTGACCTAAACAGAAAACCGAGAATTTCATCAAATTCCATTTACCTTTATTTTATTGTTTTTCCAAATGCTTCATCTTATTTCAAACAATTTTCAAATCTGCTCCTCATGGAATAACCGGAGCAATACCATCATGTACATACCTTATACATTGAATATATTTATTAAAATCAAATTAAAACTAAATATTATAATAAATTGCTTAATATTTCACACATTCGAAAAAATCGATAAATTTTAAAAAGCTGTCTTTCGGATACTGTGGGACTTACAGAGCTGGTTGTAGTCCCAAATTATAGAAAATTTAGTATACTTTAAAAATTCACTGAACAGTTATTTCGAAAAAACTAGCCTTTCAGGGTTAAAATCGCCAAAAACTGAAAAAATCTCGAAAATTTCACGTTTTTTTGGACTTTTGACTAGGTTGCGTTCGGCCGTCGAGTTCGAAAACTTGGATAATTCATTGGACCAATATCATAAACAACTCAGCAAACAATCAGAACTACCGGATTTGACGCACGGTAACCCCCACTTTCACGGACAAAGTTACTGGATTATTACATTTCGGAGCCGAAAAAATTGCAAAAACATGCAATCTTGACACGTTCATATTTTTCGAAAACCACCATTTGGACGGCCGTACGATATCGCGACGTAAAGAGGAAGTCTTCCAGATAAACCTGATCGTAAATTGCACGGCGAAATTCGAAAATTCGGCTCGGCACGAACGAATCAAAAGTGACATTTTGTGACATTTCAGAATATTGAAGATGTTTTTCCAACGAATTTTAGGTTAGATTGTATTCACTGACAAATGAGCATGCAAAAGCAGAATCGGTGTCGCTTGACACCGTCATCCGACTTTCACCCTCTGACGTCACGTTTCAGGAGTGGGTAAAATTCGGCAGATTTTAATCGCTTATATTTCTGGAGGAATTTTTTTTTTTTTTTATTTTTTGTTGTCTATGGGGTATTTAATGATGTTAGTTTACGATTTTGAGTATTTTAATTCAATTTTATTTTTTGGGCAAGTTCCCTATTAGCGTGAAAGGCAAGAAGTTCGCACCACTTTTCAAAGATGGCGAATGTCTTTTCGCACTCAGGAGGTTCATACTTACCAGGTTCCTG
This sequence comes from Rutpela maculata, assembly GCA_936432065.2. Classification (NCBI taxonomy): domain Eukaryota; kingdom Metazoa; phylum Arthropoda; class Insecta; order Coleoptera; family Cerambycidae; genus Rutpela; species Rutpela maculata. The sequence continues at coordinate 56,928,392 of OW386287.2, read as the reverse complement.
ATTGCCATTCATGAACTTATCATTTTTTATCTGACTTTTTTTTCAAATTTGGGGAAGCGTAACGCTTCCTTGTACCGCCCAAAATGAGTGGGAGTCTGGGTTCATGATTTTTGGGGGTAAATTAAGAAATCCCTCCAACCCCCATGCGTAAACCTATGACTTATTTGTGACTTTTTTTTACTTTTACAAGTCATATTTCTTACACCTTTGGAGGTCTGCCGTACTCTCCTGCCAAAAAAAAAAGGGCTGCCATGGTCATTTCTGTGCTCTACTGCCCCAAATTAACAACAATTCACACATTTTTGGAGTAAACCTATGACACCCAATTAGTGGTCGGCGGGCTCCCGGTCTAAAACTTCATAACCTTAAATTTTAAATTTAAAACTTCATAAACATTACACCGAACTAGATTTTAGTTGAAAATATGGGAATCAGGCAGAAATTTTAATAACAGCTGCGTAATACTCTTAAATCCTAAGAAACACATATTTTTAAGGCTGTGACGTCACGTGCAGATGCCCTATAATAGCCACACTGCCTATCCTTCACCCCACTTCAGCTTTAGCTTTACCGATGAAACTTTGTGATTGGCGTTGTCTTCTCTTAACACTTTAATTATCAGATTCTGTCTTCACCACTAGTGAACTTGATATACTTACACACTCCCATTTAAATTATGTACTAATAAACAAACACCTCGGAGTAGGTACTTTTTCGATTTCAACTGCATTGCTTAATGCTATATTCTCTCACTATTATTTTTTTTAGCAAAGAAAATCTTGTAATGCAAGTTTCAAAGAAAAGAAGTGAATGCATTCTTGCATTTGCCCAGCTCGGGCCATGTTATATCTCTCCAACTGAACAAGAAGGTAAAAGAGAGTGCGAGATATTCTTCCCTGATGACTATGCTGAAGTAGAAAGTGAAGAGAACGAAGGAGAGGAAGGAGAAGATGCTGCAGATGAGACAACGCAAACAGGAGAAGAAACAGAAGTTCTCGCGATTGAAGAACCGGACGAAGGATTGGAAGAGGAGGGTGCAGAAGGGGAAGAAGGTGAACCAGAACCTTGAGCTGAAGCAATCGGTTAAAGTGTTTAAATGTGGTTGTTCATTCATTCCATTTATTTTTACATTAATAAACTTCATCATTTTTTACAATGTTAAACAATAATTATTAACTAATAAATCAACGAAATAAATAATATACGTAACCAATAATAAATTATCCTAATCTGTATATAATAGGGTGGCCCACTTTTTCGAATTCGCAATTTTTAATTTCCCACCCCGCAAATGGTTCCATTTGATTAAAAAATAATGTAAAATGAAATATTTAAAAAAATGTAAAATATTATTGAGGCAAGATAAAGAGAGGCCCGCAGGACATATCATATTTACAACAAACTATAAAAACATACTCTTCGTCGATTTGTTAAACTTTTTATAAAATTGTTGCACATTCTATGAGATACTCTTCGCAGTGTTTTTGTAAATAATAGTTTTAGACAATCTAGTTGGTGAAGCACTTGTCAGTGCAAAAAAAATTACATACAACTTTACGCGTGTTTCGAACCGCGGACCTTTGAATTGCGAAACTGAACTGAACAAGAATTTATCAATATTGTCGTGAGCTTCAGGTTCTAATTAGGATTTATTAGAAAAGTAAATAATAAAACACAATCACAAATATAGAATACAAATTGACAGAATTAATCACATTGACAACAATCGTTCTTGCTTGCTGATCATTTTCCTTTCAGAAATATACCTCTCTAGTCACCATGGAAATTAATCATTATCGCCACACTTCCCCTTTCTCAGATTCAACGTCTTCGGAGAATGCGGTATTTCTTCCTTGATATGGAGCCAATCGGTCGCTATGCACTACTTTCTGTTTTCCGGAACGGCCCATTCTTATACGAAATACAACATCGCTTAAACATTTAATAATCTGGCCCTTCCCAGTCTCTTTGTAATTTAGGACATTTGCCTTTACGCCGCTTAGGGTTGTAAAACCATACCAAATCTCCATCTTTATATTTGGGTCCTGAAGACCTAAAGTCATATCTAGCTTCCATCCTGTCACTTGCTGTTTGGATATGATCACTAGTGAATTCATGCACTTTCCATAATTGCTCTTGAAAGTTTTTTTTGTAAGTTTTATTAAGCTTTAAATAAAAAATGGCCATTTTGGCTAAGCTCAATAGTTTTGGTTGGCATAATTCAAAAATCGGCTCTCTTACGTTTTCTGGAAATGAAATAACGAGTACTTAAAAAAAATTATCTCAAAGGACACAAAAATATCAATTTTCATGATCACGTATAGCAGTGACACTTTTTTTTAAAATAATCAAAATGCTGCTGCCAAGCGTTGGCCCGCTAACGAAGTGACTGGAGTTTCTTTTGTGGATAAGTTACATTAATATGATCGAAAAAAAACAAGTTTAAGTAAATATAACGACTGAAAGTGTCGCTGGCTTCCGTACTGTTTCTTTTGTGGATAAGTTACATTAATATGATCGAAAAAAAACAAGTTTAAGTAAATATAACGACTGAAAGTGTTGCTGGCTTCCGTACTGTTACAAAAGTTTGGTCAGAAAATTGACAATGAATTTTTATGCAATAATAAAGCTCCAAAACTGTTATTAATATCATGAAAGTTGATGTAAGAGTAACAATTAACTACCTAATTTTTTTATGAAACCAGGTTTGGGATAATTAGTTATTGATCGCACAATGTCCAAACCATGGCGCGGCATTAGCAGCATTAAGAACAAGGCCCAATTCAGGGTTGATGGTGCCTTGGGCACTAATCAGATGGGGGCTCATTTGAGGGCAGTGAAGTGCGAAATGGAGAAAATATTAAAATCCTCTATTAAAATTGATGAACGGAGGAGGGAGGGGGGGATCGAAGAAAAATCCCTCAGAAATGAAAATTGATGAAAATGGAAATTAATGAGCGGGGGATCAAAAAACTATTTTTTGACAACGGGCAAGATTAGAAAAAATAAATTTTGTTCGTGGAGACCCCAGGGCCGGGCCCCATCATAAATTCGGCTCTAATTAGGAAAGAGGTTAAGGTCTCAGTGAAGAGGCAATATATAAGCAATTAAGTCCTGGATTTGCATGCTAGGCGACTGATGAGAGATTCAGTAACTCACTTTGTGAAATATCATCGTGATGTTTTCAAATGTGCCCTAGCCATTCTTTTTATTCAACCAAATGATATTTGGTATTTCAGTCATATGCTGTATAATCATGAGGTCGGTACATTTTGGCACAGATGGCTCTTTGGAGGAAAGTGTAGAAGCTTTAAAATTTCGTTTCCATTTAGCAAGTAAATTATCAATACATTTTTTTTTAGAACTTTGCTTTCTGAGAGACCAGATTCAGCTAAAGCAGCTAGCACTAGCTCGAACTTCATTGTCATTTTCCAACCTTATCCAATGAATGCTTCCTTCGCTTCCCTTTTCCGCATATAAAACATATACGGCGAAAAATATTAAGTAGTTCAGTCTACGATCTTGTCAATTAGTTATTAGAGGGACCGACAGAGAAAATAATTGATTATGATTTTTACTTCCCTCTCTTACGAAGGGAAATATTGCAGTGGCGGCTCGTCAGGGGAGGCAGGGGAGGCTGAGCCTCCCTTTGGAAGAAGCAACATATCTTGCAATCTTCCAAATTAATATCTTTTACTTGTAGAAATTTCTACTTAGGTATATCTCAATTTTCAATATTGTTTATTGTTTATAGTTCATTAATTAATTTTCAGTGTATAAAAAAGTTCTGCATTTCCTTTCCACAAACATACCTATAACGTCACAGTCCGGATTGTCTTTGTATGCATATTTCCCGGGCGACCCGGTCTTTCATTGAATGAACAGAGCGCTTCGCTTGAGGCTTATACGAAATAGCTTCCAACTTCAAGGCATTTAGTTTTAACATAAATGACCTTGCATTACTTTTGCGTTGTCTAGCAACACTTCAAATAAGACAAGCTAGGCCGCTAGCCTCAGTCCTCAGTTCTTTATAGCGCATGTGCAGTTCAGGAGTTCAGGCACAGTATAGAGAAGACAAGTACTTTCACTCGCAGCGGTCCCTTTGATATTTGTTGTACTCGATTTTATTTGGTTCAGGTGATTCACAGGAAAACGAACTGTCAGTGGTAATTTGTCGTTTAGCCGGTTAAGATCAACTTGACATTAAAATACATAAAACATTTGATAGGCGGGCTAGAAATGAGTGCTCTAGGTGAAAATATTCCCAACAACATCTCTTGTCCAGACGTGGTGGATTATTTGTTATTAAATGGATTTTCTACTCTTACTTACGACGAAAAGGTAAGAATTAAAAGAATTGCTAGGCCTACACCAGCAATGCCTTCGTTAGTTTTTAAAAGTGGAAAACAAAACAGAGAGTTTTGTGATAACAATTATAAAAAAATCGAGTGGTTAACGGCATCAACAGTTAGAAACAAATTATATTGTTGGAGATGTTTATTATTCACTAATGATCAATCCTCAATTTGGGGCAGGACCGGGTTTAATAATTTGAAAAATTTGTCGCGAGGTTTACAAAAGCACGAAAAATCCCAGGAGCACATTTCATCTTGCGTTAAATTCGAAATATTTGGTAAACAAAATATTGTAAATTATTTGGAATCTGCACATAAGAGAGAAATAGAAAATTTTAATGAAAAGGTCCGTGAAAATAGGGAAATATTAAAGAGATTAATTGATGCCGTTATATATTTATCTTCGCAAGAAAATTCTTTCCGAGGGCATGACGAAAAACGCGATTCGTGCAATAAAGGAAATTTCAAAGAGCTAATAGATTTTTTAAAAATGTATGATCCAAAATTAGAGAACTTTTTGAATAACGCCACTATTTTTTCCGGAACATCTAAATCAATTCAAAATGATCTAATTGAGAGTGTTAGCTCGATTATTAAAGGCAAAATTTATGAAGAACTATATAATTGCGAATTTTTCTCGTGGCAAATTGACGAAACGACGGACATTACCTGTAAATCTCAACTTTCCGTAATTTTTAGATATGTAATGCACGGCGAAGTTATTGAAAGGTTTGTTGGTTTTCTTGATGTGAGTAGTGGAAGAAACGCGGAGAGTTTATTTAAATTATTAATCGACGAATTTGGTAAATTTGATTTGAAAAATAAATTAATAGCACAAACCTATGACGGCGCTGCAGTTATGTCAGGGCATCTTAATGGACTCCAAACAAAAATAAAAGATATTGCTCCTCAAGCTTACTTCATTCACTGTTATGCACACCAATTAAATTTAGTTCTGAGTAAAGCATGTAACGGAATTAAAGAAGTTAGAATATTTTTTTCAAATATTACTGGTTTTTCGTCATTTTTTTCAAAATCTACCAAAAGAACTGATGTTTTAAATACAATTAATATGAAACATAGAATTCCGACAAACGCTCCCACTCGTTGGAATTTTTCATCTAGAGTTGTTTTCACTGTTGACAAATACAGGAAAGAACTTATTGACGTTTTTAATTTTATTTTGGAAAGTGAAGATTTTTTAAATGACGCTCAGACTTTAAGAGCAGCTTACGGATTAAAATCGTTATTGTTGGATAAAAATTTCATATTTTTTCTAAAAGCTTTTAACATGATTTTTGAGCAAACTGATGTTGTTTTCCAAATTTTACAGAATAAACTAACTGATATAACATATTCTAAAAATAGACTTAAGTCACTTATATCCAAATTAAAAGAATTTCGCAATAACGAAATACATTTCAATACTTTATACAATATTTTTTTAGAAAATACTGAAAACGTAGATGATGAGCCAGGGCCACAATTTAAAAAAAAGAAAGACAACATATAACTTTGACAGGGCAGATATACATTACAAACAAATTTTTATAGAAATTTTAGACACCATTATAATCCAAATTGAAATTAGATTTTCTGATTTAAATACTTTGCAATGTTACGATTTAGTAAATCCTAATAATTTTACAGCGTTTTCTAAATCATTCCCTACCAGTCTAATGGAGAAATTAATGGACCATTATCCTTTTTTTGACCGTATTTCGTTAAAAAATGAACTATGCGTGTTGTATTCTGACCAGCAACTTTTAGCAAATCCAAAATCATCTCAAGAAATGCTTACTTATATATATAATAATAATTTAAAAAGCTGTCTACCCGAACTGTACAAACTTTTATCATTAGTGTCAACAATTCCAGTAACCTCAGCTTCTGTAGAACGATCATTTTCAGCACTTAAACGCATAAAAACATTTACTAGAAACAAAATAAGTCAAGAACGCCTCTCAAATGTATCGCTTATTTCAATAGAAAAACATTTTTTGTCAGAATTGAAGAAACACGATTCATTTTATGATGAAGTAATCAACCATTTTGCTAGTTCCGAAAATCGCAGGTTACCACTCATTTATAAAAATATTTAGGCTTTACACCAAAGATTAATATAGTTGTTATTTTAGAAAAAATATTTATTTGCGTTATTTATTTTTTAGGAAACATTTTTTAATTCTTCCGCGGTTATATTTTTTTATATAACTTCTTTCTCAAAGCTATTTTAATTTTTATTAAAAGTTATAATTTTACACTCTGGCAGTGATAATGAATACAATTTTTGTTTGTCGGAAAATACTTTAATTTTTTTTCCAACACTATTTTGATTTTTATTAAAAGTTATAACTTAATTATAAGTGGGATAGTAGGGCTCCTTTGGATACCGATACTCGAGGCGTAGGAACGGAAATTTCATGAGAATGATTTTTTCGTCTCATTATATTTTCTATTTCCTTTTCTTTTTATTCTTTTATTCTCTCAAGTCGTGAATCGGTATCCTGGCGAACAACCCACGACAAAAAAATGTAACGCGCCGTTGTACTACCTCGAGGGTGGTGGGGAAATGTACAAATTGTAATCATATTGCAAGTTAATTGTCTTTCAAAATATCAAGCCTCCTCTGCAGAAAATATCACGAGCCGCCACTGAAATATTGTAATCGTAATAAAACTTCTCTCCGAGATTTCTCCTGATTTTCATGTTCCAAAGTACGTAAATTACGAGAATTAAAGGCATTTAATTCTGTTTGTCTGTGTGTCGGTCTGGTGTCTGTCAATTGTTGCTATATGAAATGAAATGAAATGAAATGAAATGAAATGAATTTATTGCATGTAAGAATTAATTCTAAAAACATACTAAACCACTTGACAGAAGAGAATAATATTTCGTAAGTAGTGACGCTACTGCCAACGAAGAATTGGGTTATACTTCCGTTGAAAAATATACAGGGTGGAGCCCATAAACATATAATTAAGCAAAAAATGTGACAGAAGACAGTACTATTTAACATGTACTTAAAACAACTGTCAATAAAAAAATATGAAAAATATACAGGGTGGTCACCCAAAAAAAACTTAACGAAAAAATGTGACTGAGGACAGTAATATTTCGTATATAGTTAGTGTAATATATTAAGGTAATTAAACACACGTTCCCAAATAAACGTTTATTCTTCTTGAATGACAAAACATGAATGGCCTCCTGATATAAATATGTACACAAAAAAACGGTTAACAAAAACTTACTATTTAAACATGCGCCGGTCTATATACCAGGCGGCAATATATTTAATTGAATACATTACATTTCTTCCCTTTCAGAAATTCAATATACATAAATACATAAATACTATATACACAAATAAATATATACATATAACACATGTCTATCAATTGTAAACAGGATAATCATAAATTTTTAAAGAAAATCATAAATTATAAAAAAACATCTTATCTTATATCTACAATACAAAAAGCATCGGAATCAATATATGTATATTCTTTTTACCATTTCGCCTTTAACTTAATATTTTATCAATTTAATACCTATATAGAGCACATTTAATTCTTTATAGGTTTATCATAAAAAAGACGTGATTTATTTTAAATACCTTCAACATTTACATTTACTATTTAACTTAACTTAAAACTACTAATTCTTAATCTTAACTATGTTGAAACCATTCAGGTGCTTTTAATTGACTACGTCGGCGAAAATCATATTTATTTGACCCCCATTTACACTGGGTGAGCTATTTAATTCATTTTCAACTCTAGGAGTAAAAGATGAAGTTTGATCAGGCAAAATTTGATCTAAATGTTTTTTCCATAATAATCCATCAACAGTTTTTACTACATAAACTAAATCTGATTTCTTTTCTACTACAGTTGCAATCACCCATATTTTCTTTCTATTGTCCATTACCCTCACCTTATCACCTACTTGAAATATTTGACTTCTGTTACCTGAAAAATTTTTTACTTGCCTCTCTTGGTTTTTATAAACAACATTATTTGCTAAGGGGTTAAACAAATCGAATTTTGAGCGTAATTGCCTACCCAACAACAATTTAGCCGGAGTCTCATTAGTGGTAGAGTGGGGAGTGTTTCTATATTGAAAAAGTAACCTATTTAAAATAGTTTCTATATCTCTCATATTATTTTTGTTACGTTTTAAACAATTTTTTATCAACTTTACAGCGTTTTCAGCTGCACCATTACTCCGCGGATGATACGGTGGTATGGTTGCATGCTCAACTCCATTTTTTTTAAGAAAATTTTGAAATTCTTCCGAAGTGAAAGGTGTTGCATTATCTGAAACGATTTTAAAAGGGATTCCAAAACGTGCAAAAGATTCACGTAATTTACAAATTGTTGCAGCTGAGGTGGTGCTTGACATTTTAAAACATTCCACCCATTTACTGTGAGCGTCAATTATTACTAGGAAATGAGTATTTGCAAAGGGGCCTAGAAAATCCAAATGTAACCTTGACCACGGTTTGTCAGGCCGCGACCATGGATATAAATGACTTTGAGTTGGTAAATTTTTATAAGCATTGCAAATTCCACAATTCTTAGTAATACTCTCAATATCGTGATCTAATTTGGGCCACCATATATATGCTCTAGCTAGAAACTTTATCTTTACAATCCCCAGATGATTACTATGTAATTCGTTTAAAATTTGTTTTCTAAATTTTAAAGGTATTATAACGCGATATCCCCACATTAAACAACCATTTTCTATAGTTAGTTCCTGCTTTCTAGTGAAATATGGTTGTAACTCTCTATCATGTTTGCTTAATTTAAGGGGCCAACCGTTTAAAACATATTTGACTACTTTACTAATAATTAAATCTTTTCGATTTTCAACTCTCAATTTATTTACTTCCAAAACAAAATTATCCTGTTGATTTATTAAATTTAAATATGATATTTCACCATCTTGTTTTTCAGGCTTCGCATTTCTTTTTTGTATTAAACGTGATAACGCGTCGGCCTCGTTTTTATCTGATTTTACGTACTTAATGTCAAATTTGAAACTAGATAAAAATAAAGCCCATCTTTGTAGACGACTTGCTGCCATTACTGGAATGCCTTTTTTATTGCCGAAAATTGACACAAGAGGTTTATGGTCAGTATTCAATATGAACGTACGCCCATAAAGGTACTGATAAAATTTTTTTATTCCCACCACTATGGAATATGCCTCTTTGTCAATCTGGCTCCAATTTTTTTCACCCTTGTTTAATACTTTTGAGGCAAATGCTATCGGTCTTTCTGTTTTATCTGGAAAAATATGCGACAAAACAGCTCCTACTGCTACCGAACTGGCATCAACCGTTAATTTAATAGGCAACTCGCTATCATAATGCGTCAGAACTTGTGGTGATATTAAAATATCTTTAATCTTAGTAAATGCATTTTGGCAGTCTACGTTAAAATTCCAAGGTACATTTTTTTTTAACAAATTATATAGAGGAAACATTAGAGTTGCTGCATTTGGAATAAACCTACAATAAAAATTAGCCATACCTAAAAATGACTTCAGTTCTGTAGTATTTTGTGGGAAAGGTACATTTTTAATTGCCAGCACTCTGTCTTCACTCTTATGCAATCCTTCAGAATCGATGACATGACCTAAGTACGTTACAGATTTTTGCATAAATTTACATTTTTCTTTTTTTACTTTTAGACCACATTCCGCTAATCTTTTCAGTACCTGCTCCAGCCGCATTAAATGCTCTGCTTCAGTTTCTCCAGTTATCAGAATATCGTCTAAGAAACACGCTACACCCGGTATATTAATCAAAATCTGCTCCATTGTTTTCTGAAAAAAACTAGGGGCACTATTTATACCAAACGGTAATCGCGTATAAGAAAACATACCTTTGTGTGTGGTTATAGTGGTAATTTTTTTACTTTCCTCATCTAATAAAATCTGTTGATAAGCATCAGAAAGGTCAATTTTGGAAAACATTTTTCCATTTTTTAATTTTCCAAAAATATATTCGATTCGAGGAAGAGGTTTGCCTATAGGTTTGAAAGTGCGGCCGACGTAATCTTTAAAACATAAATCATTTTTTATCAAAGGAACCTGTTGAAAATGCCGTAAATATAATTTTTCAGATATAACATTATGTTTTGCCCCAGTATCAGCCTCGAAATCTAATGGAATATTTCCTACTATTAATTTTACAAAAATTGGTTTACAATCATTTTGAAATTCAATATTATTTATTTCTTCAATACAAAATAAATTATTATCATCAATGTCACTCTGAATACTAGAATCGGAAGTTTCTGAAAGATAATGTGACTTTTTTTGTTTGGATGATAAAAATCTATTTTTTGTTTCTGATCTGTTTTTTTGTGAACAAACAGGTGCTAAATGGCCTGGAATTTTACAGATATTACAAACATAATTCTTAAACCTGCATTCCGCCGAAACGTGATTATTTCTGCCACAGACACTACACTTTTTACCAACCTTTGCACTTTTTCTTTTACCACCACTTCCCTCGATGTTTCTATTATTTCCTTTGATGCGGTGAATTTCGGAAGATGAACAGGGAACTTCCGATTTTTCTTTCATCACGGCTTCTTTACTTTGAGCTAGTTCCAACAATCTCGGAAATTTTGCATGACTGGAAGTAGCATTTTCTTCTTTCAACCTGTCCTTAATTTTACCGTCAGACATTCCAACTACAAATATGTCACGCATGACGGTTTCCAGCATTTCTTGAGAAAAAGAACATTTATTTGCCAAGCTGCGTACTCTAGCTGCCCACTCACTAACACTTTCCACATTTTCTTGGCTTGCATGATAAAGTTTTTCACGGGCTGTGAACAGCGATTGCACTGGAGCGCAGTGAATATTTAATTTCTCTAACAAGTCATCTAATTTTTCGGTATCCGGTTCCTTAGGTACACACAAATTTCGTAATAATATATACGTTTCATCACTTAGGGAACTTATCAAAATGGCGCGCTTTACATCGTGGTCGGTAATTCCATTCGCCACGAACCATTGTTGCAGTTTTATTTTGAAAACTGAAAAGTCATTATTCAAGTAATTAAATTCACCTATTTTTCCAATCACCGATTTACTCGTCGCCATTGTAATATATTAAGGTAATTAAACACACGTTCCCAAATAAACGTTTATTCTTCTTGAATGACAAAACATGAATGGCCTCCTGATATAAATATGTACACAAAAAAACGGTTAACAAAAACTTACTATTTAAACATGCGCCGGTCTATATACCAATATATTTAATTGAATACATTACAGTTAGCATAACTATCGAGGAGGAAAAATATGAAAAATATAAAGGGCGGCCACACTAAGTAAAATAAGAAAAAAATTTGATGGAGGACGGCAATATTTCGCATGTAGTTAGTACAACTATTAAGGAAGAAAAATATACAGAGTGGTTACCCAAAAAACATAATAAAGAAAATGTGATAGAAGACGATAATATTTCGCATGCAATTAACATAACTGTCAAGAAAGAAAAATATGAAAAATATACAGGGTGGTCATTCTAGAAAATTAGTACAAAAATTTGATGGAGAACGGTAATATTTCACATGTAGTTAGCACAAAACGGAATATTAATAAAATATACACGGTAGTCATTCAAAAAAAAATTATTTTAAAAATATGATTGAGGACGACAATATTTTGCATGCAGTTAACGCAACCGTCAACGAAGAAAAATTTGAAAAATACACAGGGTGGTCACCTTAAAAAAAAGAAATATGATTGAGGATGATAATATTTCTCATGTAGTTACTAACTATCAAAGAAGATAAATATTTAAGAAATATACAGAGTGATCATCCAAAAAAAAAATAATATGGTTAAAGATATGTGACGGAGGACGATAATATTTCGCATGCAGTTATTAACACAAATGTCAAGGAAAAATAAATAAATTGTATGGGGTGGTCACCATGACAAATGTGACGAATGATAATACGGCTGTCCCAAGTCAAAACACTGTATAAGCCATTTTCATCAAAAATCATATTATTACATTTTTGGATATACAGTATCATCAACATCTACCAATCCGTGATTGAGGAAAACTAAAATTACATATCCAAAGTCCATGTGTAAACAATAATATCCACTGTATATCCACTAACCGAATCAGGTTACTAATTTAAAACACTGAATTCCATAATTTTTTAAATGGTTTATACAGTGTTTTGACTTGCCGAATATTTCGCATATAGTTAACACAATTGTCAAGGAAAATAAATATAAAAATATACAGGATGGTCACTATAGGAAATAGTTTTGGTGGGAATAGTATTTGGACTATAAATAGCTGACACAATTAGCGAAGATGAAATATGACATACTTTTAACGAAAAGTATACAGAGTGGTCTCTTCTCTTCTTCTTCTTCTTTTAGCAGGGCGACGAAGGGTCGCCGCACTCAGGCCTTGTGGCCCTTTGTGCTACCGCTACGAATTTATTGAATTCCCCCATTCGGGCTGGATCCTAACCCAAAGGCCAGAATCCTTCCTATAGGGGCATTCCTTATTTCCCCAGCACAGGAAAACCAATGCCGAAGTGTTTATGCCCCAAGTTCATAAAACTAGGGCAGGAAGTAAGGACGTAGATGGAAGTCTCCTCCTCGTCCACGCAGAAGAGTTGTCAATCACCATGGGGGTGGTTGACAACAGTGTGCAGGTGTTTTTTGAAAGAGTCGTGTCCAGTCAAAAGACCTACCACGATTCTGACCTGTTTCCTGCTTAGTCTCAAGATTTTTTGTTCTGCTCACTTCGGCAAGGGCCGTGAGATCAGGAGCTTCGCTTGCCGGAGCCTTGGGTAGGAGGCCCAGAAATCAAAGAACTGGGACCGTGTCCAGTTTTCTACTGACTTCCACTTGTGGTCACTCTAAAAAATAACTAATTAAGAAATGACGGAGGAAAATAATATTTGGAATATAGTTGTCCCTATTGCCAGACAGAAGACCTGATATACTTTTAGTTAAAAAAAAATATACATGGTAGTCACATTGAGCGCAAATTTCTTTATCGGCTGCACCAAATGGTGTTAATTAGGCGTTAAATAAATGAATGACAGAAAACTTAGTTTTTGAAAAATTGTGGGCCAACTTCACGTTCAGCATATATTTACTTAAATAACATTTTTCCGCTTTGAGCGCAAAATTATTTTTCGGCGGCGCGGCGCCAAAATACGCCAATTAGGCGCTAATTAATAAATAAAAAAACTTTCACTTTTGAAAAAGTGTGAGCTAGCTTCACGCTCAATTTGCATTTATTGCACTAACTTTTTAGTACTTTGGGCGCAATTTTTTTTTCCAGTAGAGCTAATTAGAAAGTTGAGAAAAATGTTCTTTTTCGAATAAGTGAGGGCCAGTTTCCTGCAGCTGTATTCTTCGGAATCCTCTCTTTTTTTTTTTGGGCGCATCAACCGGAGAGAGGATGATATAGAACGGTTGATAGTTCAGGGAAAACCAGATGGTAAGAGCCCAAGAGGACGCCCTCCAAAACGGTCACGCTCGACTGCAACGTCTGGAATAACTATGCTTCGCATTCGTGCGTATTTCCATTTTTAATAACATCTCTTCAACATGAATTAAGACAAGAATAATTGACAATGTCATCGCCACTTGTTATTTTACTACTGATTATCGGAAAATATATTTATCAATCAAAAATAGATACATAACAGATATATAATAAAATCTATAGAACCACATACAATTAGTTGATTTCCTGTAAATAATTTCAAGATCACCAAAGATTATATATAATTCAAAATTTACTCATGTTATTAGCGACAAAGTGTCTTAAAATACATAAATTCATTTTCGAGGGCTTTAACTAGTATTACAAATACATATAATTGTTATGTTCCTTGGTAATTTCAAAGCAAATAAAATGGTTATGCAAGAGTTATATAAGAATAATGAGCAAAGAAAAATGAAATAAAAATTATAATATAGCCTAAATTTAATTTAATTACAAAAATTAGCAGCCAAATTAAAAATGTATTTCATGCCTTGGGAGACCTTAACTTTCACATTATATAAAAGCTAACTAATCAGTTCAGTTTGATTAGGTATAGTTAATGATTCGTGATTTAATTGTACAATACCGTTGCTTAAATGTGCAAGTTTTTCTTCATATTATCATTTTTTTTTAACAAAATATGCCTATTTCGTAAGGTTTACTGTAATGATGTATATTTGGAACAGCGTAGCTGTCAGCGGAAAAGTTGGCGATTAACGAATTATGTGGTTTATGCGTTAAATTATCCAATATTTTCAATTAAAGTAAAATCGTATTGTATTATTAAATTACAGTACTTAAGTTTATTAGTTCAGTATATCTTAATACCTAGTACATTTTTCAAAGAATAAAATTCACCAAAATCTAAATTAATTGGCTAACCAAATTATTTTTTTGTTTTCAACTACATATATTAATTAGTAATCAGATTCTTCACCATCATATCGACGATGTATGTTTGCTCTTGAATTTCGTATTGAGCAGACTAAATTTTCATGGCTGTCACTTTCTTATGATTTTAATGTAAATATTTATTTAGCTTGAAAATAGTGTGAGATATATTATTTTTTATTAATTTAAGGTAAAAAGTGTTTTGTTTATATCGATGTATTGTACTTACTTTTGTAAGGATTGATAATAATTCGAAAACCATATAAATTCTTTGTTAAAATAATAATATAACTTTCAATACACATGTACAGGGTTATTCATCATATATTGAACCCCCTTTATTTCTGTTCTTATTGAAAATAATAAAAACAGTTTCGTATAAAAGTTGTATATATGTTAACCTCCCCACAATAAAACGTCTGTGTGTGTGTATGTGTGTATGTATGTTAGCACGATAGCGGCGAAACTACTAAACAGATTTGGATGAAACTTTACATGAGGGTTTCTTTAGTGCTCCAGAAGATCTAAAAAGGTTTTGGTTGAGATCCGATTACGTTTAGTGCCATTTTGGCACAACAAGTTGTTTATTTTATGATTACTTACAAGTTGTAATCGAACCATTGAAAAGCAGTAAAATTTCGATTTCAACGATATATCACACTTGCACTCTTTCGATTTGGTTTCCGGGAAAAAAATTAAAAAATAAAATAACACGCTACTTGTATAAGGATATATTTTATAGAGTAACCTAACATTCCGTAGACTAGTGAGTTAAAGCGTGTAAACTGTATGCTGAGTATTTTTGACGTGTCAAGTGCATCGAGAGATTACAAGTTTTTTCGACGTTTATAAATCCCACGGAAGGTGTGAGAGGCCTCCGTGTACCGCTCACAAGCCCTACAAGTGTAACAACCCCACCGGAACGCTTTCGGTGAGTTTTTTCCAATAAAACTTTAAAAGTGACAGTGACATTATATTTTAAAAACTATTTCCGCTACTTCCGCTACTTTCGAATATTTTTAGGTTATGTTGTCGGAACAACATAACCTAAAAATAGTGCTACATAACCTAAAAACAATTTAAGACATTGGTACAGCCTAAAATTTTTTTTCGAAAACTGTCAAAAACCAAATTTCCCAGAAATACTTTGGAACCAAAAATTTGACAGTTGTCACTTCCTTTACCGATTTAGTGAAAAATCGGTTGAGGCCAGAAGATAAAACAAAATATATCAACTCAAACTTAAACGATCCACCATGAACACTACCCCGGCCATAGCTAGCAGGGAAGCTGTCCACCAAGAGTTATATAGTTTTTTCCAAAGATGGCCATCCCTGCCATCCATCCCATTATCAACGAACGAGTGTTTTCGTTTAGTTGTGTTTCCAGTACCAATAGTCAAATTTATTAAGTGCTGTTACCTACGAACTTACTTTTTATAGTGTTGTGTTTATTTTTATATTAATTTTAGGTCCATGTGGATACATTATAATTTTAACCTAGTTTTTAAGCCTGCCTACAGAAGACAGGAGTTACTATACCACATTTCTATTTTTCTCCAAGCCAAACCGGATCTACCCCGTCCAGCCTCACACCCGCCTCGGCGGTGTTCGCCGTGGTTGTCTGGCTGGCTCTGGGCTAGGATCCAATTAGGCATATGTTTGTATTAAAACATTGAATAAAATATTAATGTTGTGTAGACTATAAATTTAACACTCAAGTTCGTAGGTTCAAATCCCACCGAACGCAAGACTTTTTTTTCTGTTTTAATATGAAAAAAATTTTTCAACTTAATAAATATAATTAAATGAGATCGTTCATATCTATTCTCTTTTCGGCTTCAAAGATCCACCGGATGGGGAGGTTTCAGCCGCTTCCAGTAGCTGCCGATTTTTTTATTTAAATGCAATTAAAAGAATAATTACTGGCACACACATGATATAACAAGGAAGACTGTTTTTTAAATGGAAAACCCTTGTACGTTTTTGCATATTCTTTTAGATCTTTTTTCCCTGATTTCAATGAAATTGAAATGAAAAATTAAAAATAAATAATAATAAAATAATTTAAAAAATCCGGAAATATCACTCGTAGTCAAAAAAATTTCATATCGTTGTGTTAGTGATCGAATCCTGAACAACTAAAGGTCCCGGGTTCGAAATCCATGTAGGTTTTAGATGTAGTTCTTTTTTTTACTTTCTTTATACTGAATGCTTTACCAATTAAGTTTGTATGATAAAATTAAAAGTGTCTATAACTAACATTTACAGAAAACTGCGAAGAGTATCCTATACCTAAGGAATGTGTAACACAGTGGCGGCTGGTGAAATTTCACTATTTTTTTTCTCGTCTGTGGCGCATGGGACCCATACGAAACTTGGGAAATAACATCTAGAGAAGCACTTCTCTAATGACCCCTAAAAAATTTTGAAAAAGCAGTTTGCGAAAAAAATTTTGAAAATTCGCTAGCCTCCCCTGGGTCTAGGGACCCCTGTTTACTTTTATTTTTTTTTGTCATATGCATTTGACTTTTCATAAAAATGCATCGACAGATTTTGGAGTTTGTGAAAATATTTTCATTACTAACTGAGATACAACGAATTGAAATATTGTAATTTGTTAAATTGTAAATTACAAAATTTCAGTTCATTGTATTTCAGTTAGTAATGAAAATATTTTCACAAACTCTAAAATCTGTCGATGCATTTTTATGAAAAGTCAAATGCATATGACAAAAAAAAATAAAAGTAAACAGGGGTCCCTAGACCCAGGGGAGGCTAGCATATTTTCAAAAATTTTTTCGCAAACTGCTTTTTCAAAATTTTTTAGGGGTCATTAGAGAAGTGCTTCTCTAGATGTTATTTCCCAAATTTCGTATGGGTCCCATGCGCCACAGACGAGAAAAAAAATATTGAAATTTCACCAGCCGCCGCTGGTGTAACAATTATATAAAAAGTTCAGTAAATCGGCGAGAAGTATAATGCTTTCTCTAGTTCTTTTTATATTTATAGCACATTATTAACCAAACTGGGAGTATTTAAGTATAGTTACTTATTTTTATACACATTTCCTCTCTTGTGGGGACACAACTTAAGCGAAATTGGTCATACAGGAATAAAAAGTGCAGAGAATTTAATGTACTTTATACCATGTATTTAATTTTTTTTTTATAGGACTCTTAGTTCTCGAGAAAATTACGAATAACTTAGGTGAAAATTGAATCATTAAAAATTCTATTATTGAAAATGGTCCCATTATCCTGTTAACCGATTAGCCAGATAATGAGACAAAAAATCATAATAAAAATTACCAGTTATTTTACTTTCTTATCGGTTATTTCGGTAAATTCTAGACTTATGATGTGTCCTATAATGTTTCTATTCACGTCAGTGAGTAGTATTCATAAAGTATAGTTGCTTCACCATTGCGCAGATCACTTCTAAACTGCCCTTCAGTTCGAGCAACGATAATCGGCAGTGGCAGCTCTCAGCGAGAACCTGAAGATAGCAGATGTGATTCTGCCGAAACGTCATTTAGACGACTTCGGCTTCTCTAGGGCTCTACCAACCATGCGGGCAGATTTTTGTATTTGCGAGGAGTATAATAACGGCGTAATTTGTACAAATTCTTTTTTGTTGTAAAATGTAGAAAAATTATAACTCTAGAATGCACATTTTTAAAGATATTTGCAAAAACCTTTTGCAAAATTAGGAGGTTTCCATTTTTCTCATTTTCTCGTAATAAATAGTCGTAAAAATATCTGTAATTTTTTTTTAATTATCTCTATAAATAAAAAAGTTAGCGCTCATCTGGGCTGAGGCTCGATGACGTCACAGTACATGATTCCGTCAACAGCGAGCGGGCGCGGGCACCGGAAGTTTAGTTCATTCAGTGTTGTTCTTACCGGGCACAGCGTAAGATATTTTTGTTGTTGGCCTTGTTTAATGTTTTAATCGTTTGAAGAAGTAATTATGCCTAAAATAACAGCAAGTTGTGTACTGTGACGTCACAATCTAGCGCGAAGTATTCAAATAAGAAATTAATTAACTCCGTGAGTTTTTCAGATATCGAGATGATTTTTGTTTTGTTTGACTAGTTAACTGAAAGACTACAATGAGGTTGAATGTATATGATATTTTTAAAATAGGAAACTTCCTAATTGATTAAAATATGCGACTTTTGAAAACGTATTTCTCAAAATACAGACACTCAAAGAAATCCCGATATCGCTGTGTGATTAAAGTTCCATGAAAAAGAATTGGACCAATAATTATTCGCTTATTATTGGTACACCAAATACTAAATTTGGAGAGCAGTTTCAAAATTAAAATTTTCTAGGGCCAAAATGAAATCTGGCCTCCTTAAAGAAGGAGGTATTGTCAAAGAATTCCTCATCAAAATAGTTCAAAAGTCACTGGCATAATGTCGTTCTATCTGGATAGTCGTCCTCACTGTGTTCTTAGATGCATGTAAGGCGATATATGGCAGTTCTGGGAGGCTTAGAATCGAATGAAATAGTTAATGTTTGGTAACTGGCATTTTTCTGCATCAGGGGTGTACTTCGACGTAAATAAAGTGTACCTAGATTAGCAGAAACTAATTCGAGGTGGAAAGCATTTCAAAATGGCAAAACACATCATATTCTTCAGCTTTTTGTTATAACTTGAAAACAATGTAATATTTTGTAAAAAGGGCCCACAACTTTTTTCTCCATCTTATAATGAAAAAAGTTAGCACTCTCTGTAATTTACCAAAATGCCAAAAATTGCATATTGGCTCTGCAAACTTAAGGAAATAAAGATAGAGGGAAACAAAATGAGCCTCCATGGAAGTCTGTAAAGTCAGATGGGTTGGAGATGTGAGGTGCTGATGTTGGGCATTAAATTACTACTTTTGACTGTTCAGTAATATCCCATTTTTTTGTAAAAATCGACAAGATAAGGATATTTTATTACGCAAATTTTATTCTTATAATATTTCTATATTTATCCTTAGTTATAAAACATATGACCTTTATGAAAGTAAATCCAAGGAACCTTGGATTAAATAATTGGAACCATATATACTTACTATTGTATAAAATCCCTCCTCTAGACTTTATGTTTATTTTTAGGTGAAGATAACTGAAAGCATTCTTGAGGAGTTATTATTCTTCGACAATATGAAGTTGACAGCTAAAACTGTTGAAGATATCATCAATAACAAGCTCTCATTGGCACTATTAATGAAGCGCAGCTCTGAAGATTTAACGGGTGATATCGATGAGGTGATTCTACAAATGGTATATGGAAACAGTCGGAGACCACCCGGGGATGAAAAGTCGCCTAGTCAAAGGTTAATGGTAAAAAGCAACGGAGAAAGTGAAGACGAGGCAAATAATTTGATTGGAATGTGGGCGCCCCCGAATTCTTTGGCAAAAGCCGCAACTTTGAAATTATTCTTTCCAAATCTATCAGCTCCGTATAGACTACCTGAAAAAGAACCCAGTCCACTTTACGTGGCTGTGGGTTATGATGCCTTCAAAGCTAAAGATGTGATGGAATTATCCGCTCAATACCCTGGACAGGTCATGGCTTATGGATTTTTTACTAGCGATATCCCAGCTGAGGCACAGCTCATTGCTAAAACGGTGGAAAAGTTTGAACAAAGGACTATCCCAACTACATAGTAAGTCAAAAAGTCTAATAAGTAGATTGAAAATTTGCTCAGAATGAGTCCGAAAATAGCTCACACCTATTAACAAACAGATATAAATGATCTATGAAAAGTGATATAGGTTAGATTACTAAATTGGCCATGAATATCTATAAGGAAATGGAAGAAATGCTATTTTTAATAGTATCTTATGTTTTTCCTTTATTTTCATATTTAATCACAAATTATGACCAAAGTCCCAAAGTAACAAAAGACCATTAACATGATCAGAGCTGGGCAAATATGTACTTACAAATACCTCATAAGTATTTAAATACTAGAAAGGTTTGGTTGCTCGGGCGCCAGTTTCCTATATTACGTGAGGAAACGCCACGTTCCTCAAACAGCAGGTAAAGTAGGGCTGGAGTAACTACAGCGGAGACACAGTGAATTCCAGTGGGTCAATCAGGGAAAATTAGACTTTCACACATACAACAGTAAAACACACAGTTAGGAAAATGATAATGTTTATTTACAAATATCTCGTACTAGTATATACACAGTTATTTACATATGTTTTAGAAAGCTACGGTAATGCAAGCTACGATGTTACGGTGATACAAGCTTTGATGTTACGGTGATGCGAGCTACGTCATAGTTACAGCAGGTGACAGTCCAGAAAGCCATGATTACTCGTGGTCCGGTGATTCTAGTATGCTGTAAAATGGAGTGACAGGTTAGGTTGGAGATGTAGGCGGTGAAGTCAATAAAGTTACAGGTAGCGTGCGGATACCAGGAATGAGAAAGCAAGACAACAGATAATTATACAGCAAACACTAACTCTAGGCGTCAGACTTGGCTAATACGCAGTACCTTCAGTGAACTGCCTTCTGCAACTCCTGGCCTGAAAATAATGTATGGTTAATGCGGCACGCTCTGATTTCTCCAGCGGAACACCTTCACCAGAGATCCCAGAAGCGTTAGTTCTATGCCCCAATGAACCCGACGGAACTCCTTCGTCAGATACCCTGGAAACAGCTACTTTGCCGTGGAAACAATAATGCTGAAATGGGGAAAATTAATCACGTTCGTCTCCTGGCCTGAAAACAAGGTATGGTTAATACGGCACGCTCTGAGTTCCCCAGCGGAACACCTTTACCAGAGATCACAGTAGCGTTACTTGTATGCCCCAGCGAACCCGACGGAACACCTTCGTCGGATACCCTGGAAACAAAAATTTTGCCAAGAAACAACAGAAGCAACAAGAATAAATACGAACTATATTACCAGTCCTTAGTATTAGGCAAGCCGCTACCTATTATTATTATTAGTCTTACTCTTGGTCCTGCTGCTCCTCGCACGTCTGGCTGGTCACGTTCCGGTAGATCGACTGACTCTTGCTTTACGGTTTGGACGGGATCTAGAATAAAATTACCAGAGCTAGAGTGGAGAATGGCCAAATCCAATGCGCCCCGGTGTTGAAGTGACATCGGCGGCAATTTTCACCACAACGAAGTCGTGGACTTTTTCATTATTTCCAAATTTCGTTGTTAAACTTACTTTATTCTGGATCCTGGTCAGGCACGTCTGCTTGGTGGCGAAGCTCGTGAGGAACTTAACTGCCTGGTTTCAGCGCGACTGGTAACTAGTCCAATATTCCCCCACTAGTGGAAAGGTGGGAGAGACGGTGCGCGTGAGTATTGAATGACGTAGGCTATACTTAATAAAATTTCCCCAGAAAGATCTTATTTGTAAAAATATGCCTAAGTCCTGTTTATTTTTCGGTGATAGGAAAATTTCTCAACTTACATTCGTAGCTGGCTACGGCTGGTGGATCCTCGCACATCTACTTCGTTTCGCGGCTGGGATGGAACTGAAAATACGGAGTGCTTGCACAGAAGAAGAAACAATCAGAATATAAAGTCGGCAAAAATCCTTTGATGTCGTTGTTGTAAATTTCCGCCATACTTTTGTTGGGAGAGTTCAGGACAGTACTTAATATTTTTTACCCCTTTTAGGAACGGCCCGGTAGAGAGTCAGAAAACCTGTGAAACATTAAATGAAGACAAATAATATTTGTTTTAGATTTTCAATATTTCTTAACTAGTTAGGTGGCATCATGATACAAACTGTACCGAGGCGAGATCACGCCATTTGTTGCAGACGATCCACTTACAGAAGAAATCCGTGATCGGACCTGGCACAATTTTGTACAATTCCGTCCGAGATTGACAGTGCGCGATGTAGATGCGCGAAGTTTTCCCGCCAATGGGAGATTGTATTCTGATTGTTTCTTCTTCTGTGGTGCTTGTATCGCTGACGGAAGCCTACTTAGGTGGGGATTTTAGACGGTCTCGCTGTTAATTGAATGTGGCGCGGAATGAATGATATGAAATATTTTAAATTATAGCCTGTTGTTGTAAATTAAACACATTAAATAATATAATTATAATAAATTGATTGGGTGCCAAAATACGCTTTGTTGCTCTAAAATTAAGAGATCTTTTGGAAAGCGTAATAAAAAAATGCTAAATGATTAAGGGTACTTGCCGACCTCGAGGAAAATCTCTCCGCTCTCTTTGGCAGAAATAGTGGATCTGTTTGACCTACCGCCTGGAGTATTAACTTTATT
Organism: Rutpela maculata; assembly: GCA_936432065.2. NCBI lineage: Eukaryota > Metazoa > Arthropoda > Insecta > Coleoptera > Cerambycidae > Rutpela > Rutpela maculata. Next base: position 56,905,315 of record OW386287.2, on the reverse strand, counting down.
ACCTAATTTTTTATATTTTCGTACCAAAGAGAATGTGATATTTTAGTTTTTTATTGAGAGTTACTGATATTTTATATATATGTATATATTTTTTCATATTAAAAAAAAATCAAAATGTTTTCTTGTTCCTGGTTTCTCTACGGATATAAGTAAAGGTCCAATACTCAACTAAAACTAATTGATTTTAGAGATTTTAAAATACTGTTGTAGAAGTTCATGAAAGCCATAAAATCTAAAATTTTGACACCCCAAATAGTCAAATAGTATTTAATATAATAATAATAGCGGTAATATTAAGTCTTTATTGATTTCTACAGAAATAGAAAATACAATTTGGAGAAGTTTAGCTATTAAAGGCCTTTCTTACACTTAATCATGCTTTCAAAGTATTTAAATATTCTGAAAGTATTTAAATACTTAGTTTAAACTACATAATTTCTTCTGTTTTTTTTTTATTATTTAAATACCTTTATGTTTTGAAAATATTTAATATTTAAATACTTTAAATTTTTTGAAAGCATTTATTGCTAAATATTTAAATACTTTTATAAAGTATTTGCCCAGCTCTGAACATGAATATACCTCCCTTAGTATCTTATGAGTAACCATTTAAATAAATATTTTTTTTGTTCGAGTTATGTTTGTTAATTTAATTTATATTATTTTTTATTTCTGTTTTTTATTCCTTTTGTCATATTATTGTATTAGTAAAATATTGTTTACAATTAATTTTTATTCCTTACTTCTAAAATAAAGCTTTATGTTTTTTTGCAATATTATTTTATTATTTGATTATTATTACAGGACGTGGAAAAATTATAGCCCGGGGGCAGCGACAGGATTTTAAGGTCAATTTCATGAACATGACTTTTAGCATTATTCTACTGTCTGTGCCTAAATAGTGATAATGATTGTCTCAGGGTACGGGTAACTATGTAAAAAAGTAGTACTGTTGACCGAAATCGTTAATACTCCAGCCATTAGAGAATTTTACCTAGAAAAATTCATGGTAGTTCTGGAATTTATGTTTTTCGGCTCGCCGAATCCAAATTTTTAACTTCTCATCAAAAATTCCCTCCGGAGCCCCCTCAAATTTAGAAAAAAGAAATGGTTTTTTATTTTTTTTTTATCGTTTTTTTTTTTAGTTTTAGAGGAAAAATATCCAGATATTCAGAAAGCAAACAAAAAAGGTCCTTTGATATTTTGACGTACGACGAACGGAAGGGGAGCGAGTGGGTTCCGAAACACGCGCCTCGGCGCCGCGCATGTATTTAGGTATCATACGGCAACTCCACAGTTGCTTTCTCATCTTTCGATCTTCTTGAGGTACCCCGATTCCCTACCACGCTTCTCGAGCTAGCATGCTGTTGTCAGGAAGCTCTTCCTCCCCCCGCCGACCCGTTACATCTGCCAGTTGCTCAAAAATTGATAGCAACATGTTGATCGCGATTGCAGTTTTTTAGGCGTTTTATCCTCAGTTTATTGTTTTCATTGCTTTAAAAAAGTTTTTTTGCATGAGAACTGCTTTTCTTATAATATTTTAAACATGGTTGATGTGACTTTAAATTGTTTCATTTGCGAGCAACCGTTATTGGATGACACAACAGTGAACGTGACGCAAAAAGGTTTAAAATCTTTCCAGACCGAGAGTTTAAAGCGGAAAGACAGTAATATGATGTTTTAACGGGGCGTACGACGATTGTGGTGCATAGGAGGTGTCAAAAGTTATACGTTAACGAGAAGCTAATCGCATATCGTATGTAAAAAACAGATCATTGCCGGAATATCCCGTGATTCCGCGAAGGCGCTCCGAGACACAGAGTTTTTCTTTCAAACAGAATTGTTTTTATTTCGGTGAAATAATATCGGTCAATTAATTTGCAACAGCAAAATCGTTTGCCTCCAAAGCGACGAGACCCTGCGTATAATGTGCGTCAGCTAAATATACGGAATAAAGCCATTAGTAGAGTAAAATCTGGAAGTAAAGTCGCTTAGTTTTCGAGAAAAAATAAACCGGCGTAGAACCAAACCAGACTTAGTGGGATTTTTTAGTAAGATAATCGTGTACACGAAATCATTTTTTACGACATTTTTTGGTGGTCGAGACCTTTTTTATTTCGAAAAAACTCAAAAAAATAGATTTGTAATGAAATATGTTTTTTAACGTCTCCACCGCTATATCTCTGAAAATATTTGTGCTATCAAGCTATTTTTTTTTTTTTTTTTTTTTAGATTAAAGTAGACACAATAGCGCTTCGAACAACGTCCCACGTGAACCCGATTTATTTTTTTTTTAAGTTGGTAAAATAATAGGAAACTCAAACTTGTTATTTTCAGTAGCGTAATTTTAGGCAATCGAGAAAAAAATTTATTTATGAAAATTTGTATATACATGCTGCGTACAAATTGAAGCCAATAGTTGAAAAAAGTTTTTAGGATAAAAATTTTTCAAGTCCCGTTGATAGTATTGAGTCAGCGATTTTTTTTTAACGGGCCAAATTCATATTCTTGCGCGCTCGGCTGTAGCAAGCCTGCCGACTGCAACGATCTGACGGTTCCGGTCGGGGTGTATGTAGTAGTTTAACTTCCCAACAAACACAAAAGATCGGCCCATCAGCGGGTCATCACTGGGCCAGAAATGAAACTTCTGGCCCAGTGATGGCCCACTGGAGAGCCGACGTTTTGTGTTTGTAGGGTTATATCAATATGTACAAAACCAGTAGTGATCAAAAGATCTAGGGGATCAATATTATTGTTTAATAGTTCATATATTGTACAGTAGTATTGATCATATATTGTTAATATTAAGAAATTGTAGAAAAAATATTAAATAGTCTCCTTTTAATAACAAAAAGACGTAGGTAGATATAAATACCTAATCAATAAATATCAATCAGTGTTACTAACTACCCATCTAATTAGTAAGTTTATTAGACATTTTTTAAATGAATGAAAGTAAAAACGTACGCATAAAATGAGTTTTATTGTCGAAATAAATTTTCTATTTGGATAGATAAATATGTAGTATGTAGTTTATGTAGGCCCTACATTAATAGCATTCTAATTCTTTCATATCTGCCTCGAAATCTTTAATAATGTTGTTACAGGAACGACATTTGCACTCGTTGCAACATTTTAGGCCTTCCTTAAAACAAGCACATTTTCGATTGTCACAATTTTTATCCGAACAATGAATACTTAATGATTTTCGACAACCGCCACTTCTACGCGACTAATCTGACCAACCCTGCATACTACAGTACCTAGAGGTAAAAAAGATGCAAAACTTCGGAAAAATGTCATATTGAACGGATTTCGTTCATTTTTGGCAGTATAATAGTAAATGCTTCACAGAAAAGTTTCTATATTGTGCGGAGGCTTGCTAATTTATAGGGGGTGGATGCCACCCCCTCAGGGTGTGGCACTTAAAATATATATATATATTTATTGGAGCTGAAGTAGAATAAAATTTTAAGAAGAAGGAAGAAAGGTTCTATGCAATTTTTCACATAAATTGATAGTTTTTAAGTTATAACGACTTCAAAATTGCGATTTCAGCTAAAAAGAAGGTATTTCCAAACGGCATTCGTCAAGTATCTCGAAAAGTATTACTTTATCGAAAAAATGTTGCAGACCAATTACAGAAAGTACAAACTGGGAAATAATTATATTTTTTGTTTATTGATGTAGGATTAATAATTTCGGAGATATTTAAGTTTACATTTGGCATCCAAGTGTTCATAAGATAAATATTTAGAGTGAGAGTTAAATATCGCAGAAACTGTGACACCTACGTCAAGGGTGCTAATAGGTAGAATAATATGTTATTAATTAAGCTTTCAACTGTTTTGTAATTTGTTTCTGTAGCATAAAAAACAAAGAAGTTATGACCGAAGCAATGTGCGTCTACACATTTTTTTAATAACAACGTCGTCATTTTGTTACTGTAATTAGCCAGTAATTAAAAAAAGGAATTTCAAACACTGTTTCTTATTAATATATAGCATGACGTAGATGCTCAAATTTTTTGGTTTGTATACAGCACTTGCTTTAGAAAAAAATACAGTTTAAACTATAAAGGTATTTTCGATGAAACGTATTTTTTTTCCTTTTCCAAATATCTCAATAAATATTAGTTTTATTGAAAAATAGGTAGAGACCAAAAATAAAGCTCATAAACTGATAATGAATTTCGCTTGTTAATTTATTTACATAGATTTAATAGTTTCGGAGATATGAAAGTTTACAAATGGCGTCCGAACGTTTATAAGACGAAAAATGCAGTTTAATTGTTAAATATTTCAGAAATTGTGACACCTACGTCACGCATGCTAAGAAATGAAATTAAAGACAATTAATTGCGATTTCAAATTATTTTTTACTCGTTCCTGTAGCATAAGAAATAAAGAAGTTATGACGGAAAAATTTGCGTATTTATACTTTTTTTATATAAAAAGGTCGCCATTTTGTTAATCTAATTAGCCAGTAATTTAGAAAAATTATCTCAAATTACAGTTTTTCGTTAAGATGTAGCATTACCTAGATGCTCAAATTTTTTTGCTCATTTAAAGCACTTGCTTTAGAAAAAAGTGCATTTTAAACTTTAAATTTAATTTCGGAACAGTACCAAATATAAACTTAAATATCTCCAAAATTGTTAATCCTACATCAATAAACAAAAAATATAATTAATTCCCTGTTTGTACTTTCTGTAATTGGTCTGTAACATTTTTTCGATAAAGTAATACTTTTCGAGAAACTTGACGAAAGCCGTTTGGAAATACCTTTTTTTTAAGCTAAAATCGCAATTTTGAAGTCGTTATAACTTGAAAACTATCAATTTATGTGAAAAATTGCATAGAACCTTTTCTTCTTAAAATTTGATTTTATTTCAGCTCCAATAAACATATATATTTTTTAAGTGCCACCCCCTGAGAGGGGGTGGAATCCACCCCCTATAAATTAGCACAATATAGAAACTTTTCTGTGCAGTATTTACTATTACACTGCCAAAAATGAACGAAATCCGTTCAATATGACATTATTCCGAAGTTAAAACCTCTAGTTACTGTAACTAGCATGCGAGGTGTATTAATTGCGTCCCAATTTCGCATTTAGCGCTGATAAAAAAAATCGCTGTTGTCAAAAACTTTTGTGATAATTAGGCTTTATTTTCTTCGCTGCATGTATGTAAATATTTTCAAAAATAAAAAAGTTTATCGATTGGTGAAGATTTCAATACATAAAATATATATTTTTAGTTTATCTGATTTTTAGAGAAATGAAAGTGCGAATTTTACCCAAACCATTTATATTGGTAAAAGCGCTACAGTGTGACCTTTAATTTGATACAAAGCAAATTTCGGTACCTTTAATAGTTTTAAAGATATGGCGGTGGAAACAAAAAAAAACAATTTTCTTTAAAAACGCATTTTTTTCACTTTTTATTGATTTAAAAAGTTCGAGACCACAAAAAAATGTCGTAAAATATGATTTCATATGCCCGGTGACATACTCAAAGGAACCTAACATGTTTGACCTGGTTCTACGCCAAAAAAAAAAAAAACGACACGATAGACTTACGAAATCGCTGCTCTACATAGATTTTGCGAAAAATCGGATTGGGGTGATAAGATTGTGCGTCGCTTGACTCCTGTGGAATAGTATAGGAAATAGCGTGCAAATTCGACGACGGGTGGCTACCGTCTACCAGTTGGTATTCGAAGAGACCATATAAATACAAATTTTTTTTCTCTCTGGAACTTTTTGGTATGGTGGGGGGATAGATTTTGAGACCTTAGAAAAAACAAACAGCTGTCATTGAGAAATCCGCCGATTAAACGTGTTTCTTTAAAGTGAATTTTGCAGTATTTGTACCATTTAAGAACTCGTTGTTGGATTATTTAACATCTTACTGTTATATAAACAATTTTGTTCGTCAGGATGACGGTTAGTTCGTATTTTGCATAATTGTCTCCTGATGTAGAGGTTAGGTTTTGAAAGAATTACGTAGACAGAAGGACGAATTCAAGGCATTGAGAAGTCTTGAAGTTGTTTGTGGTTAGGTGAAAGAAGTATGCAGGATAAAAGCTTGTTACAACGGTAAGAATTAGTTATCAACCATTTTTTTTCATATATGCTTGCCTAATTAAATGTTGTTTTATCAATAATTACTAATGCAGAAATACATTTTTCAGGATATGACCTCTTAGGCATCATGAATAAAAGCCATTGACTCCTTGGACTATTGCAGATTCAGATGGTTCTTTAATGCTCACTAGGATTGTGTTGCCAGTCTAGACAAAACATGTTCACCACTTAACAGGAAATCTTTCCTTTTAGTTTTTTAACAATGAATATGGCTATGGTTGGAGATTAACCGCTGTAAATTTTGTGAAAAAGACACTTTATAAAATAAACAATAACCTCTTCTGACAGTTTACCTACTGTAAACTGTTTGAAGTATGCAATAAGATGCACACAATTTCTTCCTCGTCTATACCTTATATACCTATAGATTGGACTACGCAAACCGTTGTAATTTTTGTAAATTTTTATTATAATATATTATATAAAATGTTTAACATGTATTTTACTATTTTATGTAGGTCAATTGTTAATTATAACTTGTATTCTCTTAAATATACTCTCCCTCCGTGCAGTTTATGCTTCGTTCAACTAAAATTTAAATAAGAAATAGTTATTAAAAATAGAGACAAACCAATATAAAATTTTCTTTACCATGGATTGTTTATTGCCTGTTTGAGCAGCAGTTATTACTATCACAATCATTCTTATGCATTAACGTAAAACATTTCTTTTAAATGCCTGGAATTGTTTAACCTAACCTCTTCTGGCTGTAAATCGACGTAAAATTGATGTTGTCACACTTCCACAATTAATAATACAATAAAAACTAGCCATTTTGTATGATATAATATCGATAAAAACTCTAGGATTACGAAAAATTTAATTCTGAGGTTCAGTCAGTAGCCATTTGACAGCTAATGACAGCGGTTTGTTTTCCCTAAGGTCTGGAACCTGTGACGTCACGCGCACGCGACCCATAGGGAATTCCGTGATATCCAAAGTTAATACGATCAGTTTATTATAACCAGCAAATATGTACGACATTGCTAATTAACAGATCCATTAAAACGTAAAAATTGAATTGTACAAACGCCGTACAGTATTAAATCACATTTATGAAGTAGAAAATAGTTGCGAGAATAAAATAAAATCTTTGGGGTGACAAAATACTTTTCCAACCATCTGGAACCATTCTTTTCGTACAGCCTTTTGTTTTTATTGATTATTGTTTTAAGTATATTAACAAACTATGCTAATGCCGTATACAAATTTTTCACCCTAAAATTGCTCTTTTCAGAGAGAAATAAATTTTCCTGACTCAGCCATGTGTGCCATGAAAAATGTACGACATGGCAAAAAATGTCTTCGTTTCATGAAAAAGCATTAAAATCATTGATTTTGATGTTGGTTCAAATGACTACCACTATACTAGTTAGAGGTAGGAGGTTGCGCCCGGTATTTCTCACCCTGGAACCACCAAATATGTACGGCGTTGCTGAATAATGAATCTATGAAAGCTTACAAATCTCATTGTACAAACGCCGTACAGTATTAAATCACCTATTTGCCTGGAAAATTTTTCGGAAAATCAAAAATTCTTCTGGCTTGCGGTCCCTTTATTTTTGTACGGCAGTAGGTTCCACGCGATTATTTTTTTATGAACCATCAAACGAGCAATGCCGTACAAGAATATTTTGTCTGAAGAGCGCACTTTGGATGAAAAATTCAACCTGTGTACTCACCTGTACCGACCAAAAGTGACGGCATTGTGCCTAAAGTTATGGAGCATCGTACTGAATATAATTCATGTTGGGTCACCTAAAAATTACGATGGGCTTGTAGTCTATAAACTCTAAAAAGTGACAAGAAAACGTCTGAAGGCAATTAATTACAAAACATAATATTGAAGATGTACTAAATTTTTTCTCAAGCGAAGTTGCCAAAAGGTAATATGACAGCCGTATAACCCTGTGATTCTGGATATTCAATAAAAGCAAATTAGGGAATCTTAATTGAGGATTCAATGAAAATGTAACTTTGGAAGTGGAGTATCTTTTCAGATGATTTCTGTTTAGGTGACTTCATTTGATCTCTTGCTTTGGAATTCTTCTATCTTACGATATCAAGGAAGGTGGATGAGCATATGATGGCAGACTTTTGTTGGACGTTGAAGAGGGAACATGTTATGTAAAGCAAGAAGCTTAAAAGATATCCGTTACATAGGTCGTTCGAAGATAAAAGAATTCGCAAAGGCAAGATACCAAGTCACCTAAATAGAAATCACCTGAAAAGATACTCCCTTCCAAAGTTACATTCTCATTGAATTTCCAATTAAGATTCCCTAGTTTGCTCTTATTGAATTCCCAGAATCACGGGATTAAACGGCTAATAGTTTTGCTGTTCAAGAGCTAAGGGGCCACGGGCTACTCGATTTCAAGATTCCGAAAACGCAATCCCATGGATTCTCCTGTTCAGATTCTTCTATTATATTCCCAGAGTTATGCAGTTATAGTACATCGGGTACACCAAAGAAAGCTGCACTTTTTGATTGGAATTTGCCACTTTCTGTGGTCATGTTTGATGCCAAAAGGTAACTTTTCAGATAGGGAGCCACTTAAGAATACGTGTAGAACACCAAAATGGCGGCCATCTTCAATCTTCAATCCCCATTAGTCGCACTAAATTTTTTTGTATCTCAACTCCTAATGGTCCGATTTCAATTCTATTTTTTTATTTGTTTGAAAGCTCTTGTGAAGAGGGCACTTTTTTGTCCCTAGATATTTATCTCTACACCTTAAGGATTTTGCGCAATTTTCGAAAATCTGAAAATTTCACTTTTCTCACAAACTTCATTGATAAGTAAGTTTTTAATTGTGCTCAGTATCCCCTTTTTCCCCACAAAAAAGGATTTATGTGGGGGTTCCGTAAATGGTAAACTTGTTTTCATACACAATAGTGATTTTAATTATTTTGAAAACATTTATTGCATTAATGAAACAAATTTTTACAAACAATAAACGACTAAATACTAAGAAATACTCATATAAATGAACTGCTTCTATATAGTTCTTATGACTCTAGATCGTGAAATAATCTTCTTCATCTTCCAATTCATCCCTGGAACAAAATAATTATATATTATTAATATATTAAGGCATTGAATCAACAAAACAATATTATGATCTTGAAACTGTGAAATGGATTTAAAAATAATCAATTAAAGGCATACATTTTATTGAATTTATTGCTGCATTCAGGCCTATGATGGAGCGCTGACCAAAAAATATATAAGAATGAGAGAGGCAGCTGACCGTAACATAAGTGTTATGACTAACGTAAACGTTCCATCATGGGGCTGATTGTCGACCCCCAGTGCAGTTCGTGCAAAGTAGCATGCATTGGCCTTTGAACAAGAGCATCGTGTACGACATCCGGAGCAACTACACTTAACCAATCCTCTGCAGGCAGCCATAATAGAAGGAAGAGAAGACCAGACCGACGCGACGTCTACTCCCCAGAAACCATAGTCTGCATAGACTGCGACTTTTTGAAGTAAAGAGAAGCTTTCTAACATGATTGACTGAGAACTCTTCTGCGTCTTTGTAATATTAATATTAGGTATATTCGTTGGTATTTATTTGAATTTCTAAATAATCATGTGCATTTAATGGTGTTTACCTGAATTTGTTATTAGTCATACCTATTCAATGGTATTTGTCTGAATTTGTTATTAATCACGTTTATTATCGGTATTTATTTGAATTTCTAAATAATCACTTGTATTCAATTGTGTTTATCTGAATTTGCTAATAATATTCATGGGTATTTATTTAAATTTCGAAATAATCATGTGAATTTAATGGTGTTTATCTGAGTTTGTTAATAATCATATGTATATTGGTATTTGTCTCAATTTGTTAATAATCATACTCGTGGGTATTCATATGCATTTATCGGTATTTATTAGAAGTCCTAAATAATCACCTGTTGTACTCAATAGTATTTAATCTAAATTTCATACGAGCATTCATTGGTATTTGTCCGAATTCTGGTAAATATCAGTGAATATGTATGATTATTTTGGGATTCATTCAATGTTAAAAATTCAAATTTTTTACAACAGTAAAGTACCCAAATTTTAAAGTTTTTAGCAAAATGCTATTTAAGAAAATTGTTTCAAATCATCGCATCTTCTAAGATATTGGTTTTCATTAAATTTGGATAGCATAATTTTTTTTGCTTTAAATAATTTTTTAAAATAATTTTAAAATAATTTTTTCCAATATTTTTTTTGCTATATGATTTTGTTAGTTTACAATGTTAAAAACGGAGCAAAGAAATACATAATTATTTATTTCAAATTACTAAATAAAACATTTAACAAAATACTATGAACAGAAACCAATACATGATTATAATTTAAGGTATAATTCGTAAAAATAGACCATAACAATTATTATTCAAACACCGCTCACCATGAAGGACGCATTTTTCCAATTGGGCTCTAAGATAGTCATAACTCCTCCGCACTTCTTCTAGGGATATTGCTTCTACAGCTTGTGTAATTCTTTGTTTTAAAATGTCCACATCATTTGGCAGTGCATTGGCATAAGTTAACTGTTTCAGGCATCCCCACAAAAACATATCTGCCAACGTAAGGTCGGGACTTCTTGGGGGCCATAAAACTGGACCACTTCGCCTGATCCATTTTTGTCCAAAATCCAAATCAAGCCATCCCCTTACTTCTGCAGCATAATGAGTTGGGCATCCATCTTGCTGGAAGTACATGTTATCTCGGTAATGTGCTGGCAGTTGTCGCAAATGATCAGAAAAAAAGTATTTAACGTATTTAAATAAGAATTTCTATTACAAGTATTATCAAAGAAATACGGTCCTATTATATCATAATAGGAAACGGCGCACCAAGCATTCACTTTTTTTTATAAATTTTACGTAGGGTTGGGATTCTGAACATAGGATTAACATTACTCCAATAGCGGACATTAACATCACTCCAATAGCGGACATGTTGTGATGCCACAGTTCCATTCGTCGAAAACGAGAACATTATAAGTTTTTGGAATCCCCTATTACCACCTAAAATCTTACTCCCTACCCACAAACAAAAATCCAACCTTTTGCCATCATCACCCTCTTCTAATGAGTGGTTATGATGGAGTTTGTAGGGACGTATCTTATTTTGCTTTAAATTTTCTTAAATAGTACTTTCTTGGACCACCTGTAGTTGCGTAGCTTGTTTCCTCAAGGACAGTGTGGGGTTTTCTCTAACAGACTGCAGTACGAGTAGAGTCGCTGCATCATCTTCAATGTAGGATTTTTTTTACTTTTTTTTGTCTAATACGGATCCTGTTTCACGAAATTTCTTGAGCAACTTGCAGACCGCCCATTTGGTTACTGGTACATTGGGGAACCTTTCATGAAAATTTTCAATAACGTATCTGTATGAAAAATCTCCGTCACCATCTTTGCTCCGTTGTTAACATTGTAAACTAACAAAATCTTTAAAAGTTACTGACAATGACGTTTTGCTTGACACTGTAATCATTTATTTCTGTTATATCTTAGAAGATGTGATGATTTGAAAAAAATTTCTTAAATAGCATTTTGCTAAAAACTTTAGAATTTGGGTAAAAAATTTGAATTTTTAACATTTTGGACACAATGTATACATTTTTTTTTTCACCGACAATCGTATTTTTTCAGCAAGCAAATTTTTTCATAAAGAATGACTTTTCCTCGAAAAATGAAATTTTCGGTCCGTTTGTCCTCTTGTCTACCACATCGCCGGACATACTGTATATATAGACATGGCCTTTTTTATAAGTGACAACACACACTCTGAGAAATATTCAGTAAAATTTTCAAGTAAAAATATTTTCAAATTTCGCCGTAATCGCAAAAGACGTAAATTCTTCATATCTCGGCTCCAAAGCATCAGAGCACATTTTTTTTAATTCGTATTTTTTTATGACTATTGAAATGCTGTTGGTTGCAATAAATTTTATGAATAATCCACTGAGATATTTACATTTGTTTAAGTTGCAAAATTGATTTTTTTTTGCGTAAAAAAGTCGTTTTTTTGCAATATTCTTTTTGATTATGTAAATGTACGTCAAATACAATTTATTTACCGAAACAGAACTGTAAAATATTAATTTGATCTTTTAATACAACAGTTTGATTTTTTTTTATAAATTAATTGTAAAAAAAATAATTAATATTTAGCAACGGGACAAAGCGGACTTTATTAAAGGTAAAAATATGTACTCATAATATCGTCAACATACAGATTTTATATTTGTTTCTACAGTACTTCAAAGTTCGAGGATCGAAATATTCAATTTTTTCAGTTTCTTGCCATAAAATGTTATTAACAATCAAAGATTCGTTCTTTGCATATACCTACCTTATAGGGGATCTCATGACGAAGAAATTGACGGATCGAACGATTTTTACGACCTTTAAAAGCGAAGATATAAGCAAAAAACTAAGCTGCAAAATTCATTTTGTTTACAAAAAGTTAAATAACGATTAAAGGCGCCATTTTGAGTAGTCAACACGATTTTTTTCGGATTCCTGAGGAAATTCTGCCGGGGGTAGACTAATTTTTGGCTAGTCCCAAAACTTTCCGAAACATTTTCCTAATATCACCAGACTATGAGGAATGAGGGGCTCGGCAGGTATGCTACCACCAACAATTAGTTATTTACTTAAAACGGTTGCCAGTTTTGTTCAATAATTTAGAAACAGATTTCTAAGACTTGCAGCTGAAAAAAAAATTATACAGAAATACACTTTATATACAGAAATATTGTATAATATTGTGAAATAATACATTGTATTCAGAAATTTCAATTGATACGTATTTTTTCTTTTACTGAAAATATATCATCACATAAGGTCACGGATGGATGTATTTTAGCTTAGACGGAGCTATAAAAAGTTTACACACTTTCGTTACATAAATCAGATTTTCTTAAAAAACAAAAATTTAAAAAAAAAATAGATAAAAATTATTTAATTTATTCCATGGTAAGATTTAAATGAAGTTGAAAGATTTGTTGTTCTACTTCTCAAGTATATTCAAATCTAATTAATAGAGTCAATGTTTAAGGAATTGAAAATAACTTTGTCAAAACATGGTTCTATTTTTGTTCTTGAGTAATGCCCTCGAGATTAATAACATCTGTATTTGAATTTCTAATTTACCGTTAACAAAATAAGAAAAAGAATCGAACAATTCCGAAAATAAGTTGACATAATTTCCAATTTCACAAATTTCATATTTACGATTTCCTGATTTTCTCAGGGTCAAACAACGTTGAAACTATAGCGGGTGGCCACGTGTCAATGTACGCCCCCAATTTTTTGATTGTTTTTGAATTTATAAATTTCGCTTTCGGTACACATAAATTAGACAAAAGTGAACTACTTTTAGACTAATAGGGACGAAAATATCAGTAAAACCATTGGCGCAACTAGAAAATTTTTCTGGGGGTGGCCAGGCCCCTTGTATTTGAAACGCAAAGTTCAGTAACGGCTCGTGCATAAGATACTTAGGTGTTCTGTAGATACATATGTGTACACGGAGCGGTTAGTGATAGCGTCGCAGGCGAAATTTTTTTGTCATTCCAAGGTCATTTAATTACCTTGACCTTGACAAAAGAAGTCATCGTGCTCTGGCAACGCTGGCCAAAAGGCGAACCGACCGCCTTTGGTGTATAGTAACATTTTGAAATTAATGTTACATTGAACTTTCGATGCTCGGAGCCTCCCCCCTGGAATTAAAACAATTTAGACATAATTATTAATAATTATGGTCAGAATTTTTGGTAGTTCTGCAGCTCTGCAGCACTTATGAAGAAACCATTATACCTAGATGGGAAATCCTATTTTAGCTATTTCATCGACACGGCCATACGCATTATGCATAAAACTACTTTTCACTTTCCGTCAAATTATAAAATGAAAAAACTATACAAATATGTAAATATTATTGATTTCGAATGGTTTTATCGTGTTGTTGACATCATACGACGCTTAAAAGTAAGAGATTTAATATAAGGAACATAGTGAAACATATACGCTTCAGATTTTCAATTTTTATTTAAAAAATATGACATAAAAATCAACAAACTGAAATCTAAATCCTAAATCATAAATCAACGCTAACGCGCATAGTTTAAAAACAAAACGGCTGAGCTGGCACTCTCCGACATTACCATTATAATCGACGGGCGAAAATGTTTGACCTCACTTGTGTCAAATTGGTATAGAAGTCGGGGATGGATTATGGATTCCGAATAATTTAGTGATATTAGTCGATAAATTTAAATTTTTTTTTGTTAATATTTATTCTTTCCTCTGGGGTGGGCCGTGGCTAGTTTGGGGTGGGCCCGGCCCACCCTGTCCCCCCCCCTAGTTGCGCCAATGAGTAAAACATCAACTTTTTTTTCTTAAACAGAATGACTATATTTTTATGGTTTCTTAATATGCATAAAATTCTAATATTCTAGGAGCTAGTGTCGAAAAGTGAAAACTTCATCAAATCACTAACCGAAATGCTTTGATGATAGTATTCGTCCAAACAAGCAAACTTGTCTCTTGTGAATATGGGCCTTAAGGGCCGGCAATTTATATTGCGGGTCTGTGAAAAATTGAACGTATTTCATTGTAATCAAACCACTAGGTTCTTCGGTTTGACTGTAGTTGTAGGTGAAAGAATTGCATTGATACAGTCGGCGAGGGTTTTCTCATTGGGCGTTGCGGTGCGCGCACTCAGAAAAAAAAACCCGATTCGCATTGTAATCAAACCGGCCAAAGTTTGTGGCAAATGTTTTCAATTGTCCAAAAAAAATGAAAGAAATACAACTGGCGGGAATTTTGGAAAAGGGGAGGAAGAGTTATTGGGGCAATTATCGTATGTAATATCACTAGTGCTTAAAATTTTATCGAAAATTTGTTCGAAAGCGTGTTGCCTGGTAATATAAAGAGTGCAAATTGGCAGTTTATTATCTGATTAAATCCCGACCGCTTTAGCGGGAGGGATTTAATCTTTGATAATAAACTGCCAATTTGCACGAGTTATATTAACTAGGGGCGACTTAGCTTGAGAAAAAATTTTTAGACAAAATTTAAAGCACGAGTGGTATTTGTGGAGAATATTTCACGAATAAATAATTCATTAAGTACATCTTCAATATTATGTTTTCTCATTAACTGCCTTCAGACGTTTTCTTGTCACTTTTTGGAGTTTACTGACCTTTATTTTCAATTTCATCATTAATTTGATATACAGAAATATTTCCAAACCGACTCATATTGTCAAAACAGCAAATCTGAAACAAACGCAGTAGAAACAACGGAGATTCGCTATATTTTAAAATAATCTAGTGACGTTTCCATGGCAACTAGTAAATAAAACTAGTTGAAACCTTAGATATTATAATATATAGACTGGCTTAACACCTTTCAGGCATTTCTGAGGTGCAATACGACGAGGAACGATAGAGAGAGCACTACTTTAGTACCAATGTCTCGCCCAAATAAAATATACACCCATGGTTCCGAGATTGGCATAGAGAGCGCCATCTAGCGCTACAAGTTATATTCCATAATAAATAAATGTTCATCGACTCATATTTACGTATTTAATCCTTACTTTTAACTTACGAAGTTTATGAATTAATTGTGTTGAGGTTTGCTTTGTTAAGCAAAGAGAATTTTAAATACAACAAATTATAATGTTTGATGCACAGCTTTGATTCAACGAGTTACTTTTTGGTAGATTACCATATATGTAAGTACTATACATTTTTAGTTTGTTCCAGAGCGAATGTGTACTTGACATTTATAATAAATGATTTGCTTACCTTTGTAACTACGTTATTGAGCTATTGAAAGCTGTGCTTGACTTGTTCCTGTATTATGAGCTATATTAAGTACAATCTTTGTGTGTAATTGTTACCTGATTGAACACTAGGAAAATTGACATAGTTACAGATAGGCAAAAGTTACAGCCTATATATTTCAGACAAGATTCGCTTTGGAATTGAGGTGTGTTTTTGTTTGCTACTACATAATACAATATTACAATTTACAAGGTAAGTACGTTAACAATTACTTAGTAATAAGCTAGAGAAGATATTTATAGATAAAACTTAAAAGCTCGACAAAAAACCTCAAAAAATTTTCGCATATTTGCCGCTGCAGCGACCTAAAAAATTAGAGCGATAAATTTTGCATGTTGGTCCTGTCAAAAGCCGATCTAGCTTGAATTACCACTAATAATGACGTTTGATTGGTGCAATGTTTTGAAAAAACGGGCTCTCTTTGGCTATAGCGTTAATGAGTGAAATAATCAGTATAAAATCCAGGTTTACACTGTAAATGTCGTCAAACAAGGAATTCAAGCTAAAAACTATCGCCTAAATTTTTACATACTCCAAACACCATAAAAAACATTATATTATCATCGGCCAGAATTTTTATTAAAATCAACCCTCCAAAACTACCCCATTGGGGGTGAATCGTAGTAACGTTAATTATATTTCCATTTATTGCAATTTCGAGCATTTTTTTCAGCAGAAATCTCTAGTGTCATTTTCTTCTTGATTATTCAAGAAGGTTAGAATATGAAGTTGCAATATTAAAGTGTTTAATAAAAGTATATTCTAAATTTCTAGCTAATTTATTTGTAGGATAAAGTGCTTAACTTTACATTGAAACATTGGGCCTCATGTTGCTATAAGTTTGAGATGAACTGTACTTACCCTCAAAAAACTCTGAAACCATCCCTACGGGGTGAAAACGAGAATCTTCACTGCAATCTGATTGATTTTAATCAAAATAACATTCGTCCTGTAGATTAGTTTATGATTACATGCTTTTGAAGACATGATGAAGCAACGGTTATTCATCCTTTCTTCTACACAGGGAGTTGGGGTGAGGGGTAAATTCGCCCCTTGAATTTTAATAAAAGTTAATTTCGGATAAATCCGAAAAATTTTTTCTACAGCGATGGGAACGAATATGTACAAAGAAGAATTTTGACTCCCTCGAAACTACTCTTTTCATCCCCATCCCCATTTTATTTGGGGGAGGGGGGAAGGCGGAGTACTATCCAAAAAATTTTATATATTCCGATTTTTTTTTCATAAAATCGCCAATATCTCATAAAATATGTGTTTTGAAGTAAAACAACAAATATGTCGAAAGAAAAATCGAGAAAATTACTATCGAAATTTTCTAGTCCTATACTCATATTTTCCAACGGTACGGTACGCTCAGGAAAACGCATTAACCAATTTTTTCACGTATAAGAATTTATGTTAAAAAATTGTAATGACACGGTTTGTATCCAAATATTCGAACTACCAGTTTTCTTATGTACTCAAAGTCGGTTTTCTTATGTATACGAAGTTTGAAAATTATTATTTTCATTCGGTTTTTCCGGAAAATAGGAAAAATTAATAAAATGTGAATGTTATTATCATGGGTAATTATAACAAAGGATTTATTTTGATACATTGTTTAGAGAATATAGTGTTTGACATAGAAACATAATAGATTATTTCTTATGAGTTTTCTATGATGATGGCGAGCGGACTTGAATGAAAAAATGAATTAAATCAAAGAAAAATAATTTTCCAAAACATGTCCGTTCTAAAAGAACTAAATTCAATGTTATATCGTACACTATCTTCAATTTATCATTACATCGTTTATGTCAGGTCTTTATGTTCTGAGTTTTCACTTATTTTTTCTGGAAAATGGAAAAACATATACGTATACAAATGTCTGAAATTGTCATGAATTTTATTCAAAAATATGTAATCATAAACTAATCTGCAGGACGAATGTTATTTTGATTAAAATCAATCAGTTTGCAGTGAAGATTCTCGTTTGCACCCCAAACGCTGAAACCACCCCTTGTAGGGGTGGTTTCAGCATTTTTTGAGGGTGAGTACCGTTGAATAATCAGGAATAATAAAATAACACTAGAGATTTCTGCTCAAAAAAATGCTTAGACTTGCAATAGACGGCAATATAGTTAACGTTATTACGATTCACCCCCAATGGGGTAGTTTGGGGGGTTGATTTTAATAAAAATTCTCTCCGATGATAATATAATGTTTTACAAGATGGTTGGAGAATGTAAAAATTTAGGCGATAGTTTTTAGCTTGAATTCCTTGTTTGACGACATTTACAGTGTAAACCTGGATTTTATGCTCATAATTGCCCCAATAACTCTTCCTCCCCTTTTTCAAAATTCCCGCCAATTGTATTTCTTTCATTTTTTTGGCAATTGGAAACATTTGCCACAAACTTTGGCCGGTTTGATTATAATGCGATTCGGGTTTTTTTTTCGCAACGCTCAATGAGAAAACTTGCCGACTGTATCAATGCAATCCTTTCACACGCAACTACAATCAAACCGAAGAACCTAGTGGTTTGGTTACGATGAAATACGTTCAATTTTTCACAGGTCCACAATATAAATTGTCGCCCCTTAAGGCCCATATTCACAAGAGACAAGTTTGCTTGTTTGGACGAATACTATCATCAAACCACTTCGGTTAGTGGTTTGATAAATTTTTCACTTTTCGACACTAGCTACTAGAATATAAGTACAACAGTTTTTTCTAATTTAAAAAATTCTAAAAAATAAGTGAGATACGAACAATTTCACAGCCCCACAAAAAAAAATAAATGTTCAGAGCAGCGAACCAGACCCATGTATCCCTATGTATTTTCGGTCACTGAATCCGAATCCGAGGTCAAAAAAAATCGTACACCCCCAAAATCATTAGCTAGAGCCAAAAAACACCCCTGGAATGTGGTAAAATGAAGATTAAGCTACGAGAATAGTTGTTACAACTGAATCAATCGAATTATACAAATTAAGGTTAATCAGCAGCGTACATACAATAGATATGAAACACACCCCCAGGGAGAGTCGAAAACTAGCCCCCATATATTAAAAAATCGATCCAAAATAGCAATGACTACTGAAAAAGCTCGAAATGTCTAAATTTTGTTAAACTACTAAAAAACTGTGTCAAGTCCGACGTAATCTTCATAAACTGCCCCTATAGAGTTGAGAACAACCACCCTCAAGTTTAAAGGACACGAGAAAAACAAGAAAAAACGTAAAATCCAACAGGATTTTTATTTTCATGGATGCTATGATTAGCTGAAATTGCGTAGTACTCTAAAATAGAACTAGAAACTTACGTACCATCAACGTCTTGCAGTGTCAACCCTCGGAGGGTGTGAAAACTACCCCCTATGTAAGATTTAACTATAAAAAGTTACAGTGACTTCTATAAAAATTCCAAACACCTGCGTTGTGTGGAAGTGAGAAGAAACTAGACTATATTCGACGCTGTGCTTGAAAACCACCCCTACGGGGTTGCGAGATGCCACCCTTATATCCGTAGGTTGCTGGAAAAACAAAGAGAAACTAACCGGATTTACATTTTTATTTATGATATGATTGGCAAAAATTGTATTGTACACTTAGAGTTTGAAACTCATGTCTTATCAATGTTATTAAGTAACAACCCCCAGAAAGAATGTAAACTACCGTCATTCAAGATGCAGCGAAAAAAAACGTTGCAGTGACTACTGAAAAAGCTATACTGTTGCTTTGTCGTTTCATTTTCATAGTTTTTCTCTCCTTCTTATAGTTGTTTCTCACACAGGGAGTAGTTTTCACCCCCTAGGGGAGTGGAATTGAATAACAACAGTGGTACGTGACGTTCTAAGTCTAACTCTGAGTACTACGCAATTTTAACCAATCATAGCATCCATAAAAATGGAAATACTTTTGGATACATATTTTTCTCTTGTTTTTCTGTGTCATTTAAGATGAGGGGTGATTTTTGGCAGCGCTTTTGGGGTAGTTTTCAATAATTGAGCCAAAACTACTGCCAACTCTTCTCACCTTTACAAACCTCCGGAGTTTCGAGCTTTTGCGACGGTTATTGCAGCTTTTTCGAGTTGAATCCTGAAAGGGGGTGGTTTTCACACCCTCTGAGGCACTATAGGACGTTGATGGTGCGTAAGTTTCTAGTTCTATTTTAGAGTATTACGCAATTTTCTGTTGGATTTTACATTTTTTCTTGTTTTTCTCGTGTTCTCAACCCTATAGGGGCAGTTTATAAAGATTACGTCGGACCTGGTGCAGTTTCTTATCACTTTAATAAAACTTAGACATTTCGAGCTCTTTCAGTAGTCATTGCTGTTTTGGATCGTTTTTTGTATATATGGGGGCTAGTTTTCGCCACTCCCTGGGGGTGTGTTTCATATGTATTGTATGTAAGCTGCTGTTTAACTTAATTTGTATAATTCGATTGATTAAGATGTAACAATTATTCTCGTAGCTTAATCTTCTTTTTACCCTATTTCATGGGTATTTTTTGGCTCTAGCTAATGATTCTGGGGGTGTACGATTTCTTTTGACCTCGGATTCGGATTCAGCGACCGAAAATACATAAGGATACATGGGTCTGGTTCTCTGCTCCGATCTTCTTTTTTTGTGGGGCTGTGTTTTTAATTTCTTTCAAAATGGTCTCGTCAGATGAACGCGACGTATGAAAATTACTAAGTAGGCTATGGAAATTATTAGTAAGGCTGTAGGCTTGTCCGTAAAGAACAAAATAGTTATTGGAGTTACTGATAGGAACGACTATTTTTAGGTTTCTCTCATTTTCATTTCCGCAGAGGTCATATGGACATTTTTTTAATGGGACCATGCCATTTTCTTTTATTAATCAGAAGTAATGATTCACAAACTTTAATTTTTTGGCCATTAATCATTTCTTAACGATATCCTTCGTAATGATGCAAGTATTTTTAAAAGGTAAACACAAATTGAACAAGAAATTATTTTAATAAATCTGAACAACCATGAATAAATAAAATAATAAAATTATTTAAGATATAAATAATAATAAACCCTCATAAAAATTGATTAAACTGTTCACCGTTTTACTTAATACACAGAGTAGCGCGACTTATTGTTGCACGTCTAACATTCTGTAGTTGTTGAGGTGTTATTTGTACAATTTTCTCTCTTCCTTGCCGCGTGGTTGGAGGAGTCGCGTAGACTCTATTTTTCAGATGAGCCCAAATTAAAAAATCGATTAGGGTTAAGTCAAGAGACCTTGCAGGCTTTCTGTCTGGACCATGGGTCCCAGTCCAACGATCTAGAAACAATTCATTTAGATAATATCCTAACGATAATAACATTGTGTGGTCCATCCCCGTCTTGTAAACCTCGTCAATATTGGGAATTCGAATAATCTGTCGAGTTATTATATTTTCTAGATATCTTAGTCCAGTTAGATTTTCGTTAAATACTATTGGACCTATGATATGGTCGCAACCAAACATTGAAGCCAAACCGCTCCTGAAACCGCCCCTGTCTCATGATATGAGGATTTTCAATTGCCCATTATCGAACGTTGCACCGATTAAATAACCCAAGGTTTGTAAATCTCGATTCTTCAGAGAAAAATTTGTTTTTGATAAAATTATCATTTCTTAGTTGGCGGAACTGTAACCAATTACAGAAGGTTATTCTTCATTGATAATCATTCTCATACAAAAATTGATGCAATCGATATTTATAAGAACGATAACCATGTTTCTTTAAAATTTTCCTGGCTAATTCTTTGGAAACAGGGCCGCCGAGAGGGGGGTGCGGCCGGTACAAATTACCAGGGCCGGCTTGGCTCTTGTAACATGTAGCCCATCTCTCTTCAGACTTTTTAAATAACAAAAAATATCAAACTAAAAATAAAAATGAATTCTTAGTTTACTATTTATGATTATGTGAGCAGCAGCAGCGAGTGTATGTACCTAGTTTATCCAAAGTCATATAAGTCATTAAGTCAATTCCAACGGAAACAGAGACGTTTGATGTTTATGACGTCGGGTATCGGTACTTTAAGGGCGACGTGGCGACGCTTTTCAATTTCTTAGACTACCGTACTCTTCACACTGAGCACTGAGACGAGACTAAAAAGAAAATGCACATACTCTTAACAGCGATAGCGATATGAATTTCACGCGTATCTTTTTTTTGGAGTGGGGGGCCCGAGGCATTTCCAAATACCGGGGCCCTGTTTGGAAACTAGTGATTCATATTCAATTTGTCTTGGGCCAACTCAACATGCACTAAAACTAATACATTAATTTCCGTCTCTTCATCCACAATAAATCTTTCTTCAATGTCTAGATCAGGTTCAGTTCCAAATTGATGCTCCAATCGGGCGAAATAGTTTCTCGGAATTTATCTTCTTTCTAGGTATCTCTGTCCATACAGAGTTTGTGCTCTATTTGTATTACGTCGAGTCTCTCCATAAGTAATCAACATATCAACTTTTTCATCCCTTGAATATTTTTCAGCCATTTTATATTAATTTACTTGTTTATAAGCTCCGATCAAAGAAATTATCTCTTGATACATAATGTGTATTGGTTTGTTTATTGCTAAGATAGTCACAGTCTAAGGCACTTCAGTTGCAAACATCCCATAAGTTCTTAATTTGCTAGTCGATCTATTCGTAATGTTTCGGACACGATCGGTTCAGTTCGATTATTATAATCCCCCGTTTGACGTGTCCGTCGCTAAAATAGTTTAGAAAGAAAAGTAAATCGATCGTTTCATATCATAAGTAAGTATAAACATCATAGTCGTAACATGATGGGCTATTCACCTTATTACAGTTGTAATAAGGTGAATAGCAATTAAATTTTAATATCCTTTCAACTTTCGATACATAATGCCCTTAGAATAAAATGTGTGTACTCGCTACCTATAATATTTGTTAAATCCGCGGTTATGTACCTAGAGGTTATGAAAATTTAACCGACAATTATTACATAAAATAGAGACAATATTGTCGTTATTTTAATAAGTACTTATTTATTTTCTGGATAAACTTCAATGTATGGAAATTACACAAAAACAATATGTGATTATCACATAACACATTATGTGCGCACATCCAGTGTAAGTATAGTAACGCAATATTTTTTTTATCTTTATTATTTAAATGGGCTTAGAGTGTCTTGAAACGTCGAAATTTTAAGTTTGAGCAAAAAAATTATCTGTCTGTCTGTCGTTCTGTGTTCTTGTGCGCACTAGTACTCCGGAACCGTTTAAGATATTGACTTAAAATTTGGTGCAAGTATGTATTTTAATGACATCTGGAACTAAATTATATTCTGATTTATTCCATTGAAGGATTGGGGGTAAATGAAAAATCAAGCAAGTAAGAGTCCATAAAATTGGTATTTAGTACATATAGGAGAAGCTAAGGTCTCAAAAAATGTTTGGCATTAGCCACCCCCATTAGCTCCACCACCACATTATTAAAGGGGATGAAAAAATAAAACGTAAAAATTTTAGTGTGTGTACATTACTACAAGAACCAGAGCCCTCAAAAACTCTTTTTACTTCACCCAGACAATCTTGACATTGAATTTTGGCTTGTCTAATTTGTGGTGTGTTTATTAAATGTCATTCAGTAGTGCAGGAATATAATAAATTATAATGACCAATAACATTCAAATAACAGTTTAGTCATGTAAATATGTATAATATTTACCCTCTTATTATATGTAAACTTTCAAAAAAATAAAGAATAGTATATAATTCAACGCGCGGTAATGTAAGTAATAACTCACGCAAATGAAAGTTTACAGCACGAGCCGTAGGCGAGTGCTGTAATTCATCATTACCGCAAGTTGAATACTATACTTTATCTAAGATTATAACAATAAATATTAAATTGAGAAAATTTAGAAAGTTGAAAAACTCAATACCCAATAGCCTCCCCCCCCTCACACGGGGGACTTGACTACCACCGTATAAATTAAACAAATTTGAAAATTAGCATACTTATGCAATACTTTACTACCAATCGGTAAAGTAATAATCTACGAGAAAAGGCACTAGGAATACTATTAATATGTCGATATTATTATTCATCTATCAAAGTATATATACATTTTAATCAGTTGTTATGCGTACTATAGTTAACCATAAAAAATGTATAGATATTAATTATATAACCTTCTTCATTAAGTGTTACATTGTAATGTTGTTTTCAATTTTTTACCTCAACATGTAAACTACCAATTACTGATTTACGATTAAATAAAATACAAAGCGAATCGAATTTTAAGATGATATTTATTTATAAATCATAACAGAGACAATTTGTCTGTTGTGGTAACAGTGATTGATTATTTTATTTGTAACAAAGAGACAATCATTTATGAGATAATTATTTTTATTTACTTCCAGATTTATAAAAAACATAATATGCGTAGATATTTTCAATTTAGAATTAATCTATTATATGTAGACCGACGCGACGTTGGTTTTTACAAGGTTAGGAAAAACACATTGCGTATGATACAGGTAGAAAGAATTATCTAGATAGATCAAATTTATTTAAAGCAATAAACAATTTTTTTATAATGTGACAGTTAGGACTTGCGCAGAATTTTTATAAGCACAGTTATTTATTAACATATTTGTAACGAATAAAATTACAGTCGAGAGTTGCCAACTGTAATTTAGCTTCTGGCTAATATTTTATTTATTTATTTGTTTAATCATATACAACCAAACAGTATTAAAATTATTTAAAAGACGCCAACAACACATTAACGCGAAAAGATAATATTACTTGAATAAGTTAAACTTTCTATCAATGCAAATGAAATTAATAAAAAACAATATGAGAGAACGAACAGAGAATTAAATTAACTGAATATTAAGAAAAAAGAAATGGTTTTTAATAGTACATTATATTTTTTATGGTATAAATATTATACTGGTTATTGTTTAGCAAGGTGAAAAGTTTGCTTGTGCTGTGATTTTAGCTGTGGAATATGAAAATTAAGCCTCTGAGGTCTCTCATTACAGTCAATAATATATAATCTATCATCTTCTTTAAGTAATTTTAGCAAAATTGTTACATCTTTCAGAAAGGTGCAGAGTTGTCACTTTTTGGTTTATTGAAATCGGGACAAGCTTGTTCCTAACCCGTAGAGAAGGCCTACATTTTTTCTCCACAATTTCGGGGGTTCCCATAACTGAACTTTCCTATATATTTTTTGGGAAGTTCAAGGTTATTTAATGTTTTTCATGTACCGCAAATCAATCAATATGCAAACCAAATACCCAAATGAGCAATACATTTTCTTTGACAAGTTAAAAACATTTTTATTTAAACTTTGGCTTTGAATCAAAGGCAAAATAGTATATTAACGCAATTTTAAACATCTGCCTATCCGCATGTCGTTTCCGCATTTCTTTATCGTCGACACCCGTTATTTCGCCTTGGGGAATGACCCATTAAATTCCCACAATGTTTTTGTATTCTTTCCAGCAAGATATAAAAATGTATGGTTTTTAACTTTCTCGTCAAACTGAGCATAGATTATCACCATATTCATAGTTATTTGCAGCTTTGCCTTGATCAACTCCACAGAGCATCTGTTCCTTATGTTCTTCCACTTATGGACATATACAGGGTGTAATTAGTTCCATATCATTAAAGAAAACTGGTAATTGGACCGACTAGACAAATAAATAACCCTTATAATTTTTTCCTCGAGAGGCACTTTAAAAAAAAAACTGACCTGGTCAAAATTTTGAATGTTAAGATAAGAGTCATTTGAGAACCATTGCTTTTCTGGGTCAATGGACGTTTAGTTCCGAATTATAGAAGTTTCTTACTTGGTTGTAAAAAGTCATAAAAAGTGTAAAGATTACCGCCGTCGCGTGGTCTCAAATAAAGAAGCGCGGCACTTTGATGGGGCTCCATTAGCGTCCTTGACCATAAATCAAGGGCGCCAACATACGCGACGATAATAAAGCCTACCCTAATATTCCAGCAGTTCTCAAACAATATTACTGAAAATTTTCGAAGTTTTTGTTTATTTTTTTCTCTCTAAAACTATGGGCTTTAGACCATGTTATACAGTGTGTTTCACTTCTCGTATTTTTTATTTGTGGCCCAATTCATTTCAAATTTTATCAGTCATACAATAGGCCTCTTGCACAAAATATAATTTTGGCATTTTTAGAATCTTTACTTAATACACAGTGTGTGAAGGATTTTTTCTTTTACAGACGTCATTCAACATTAAAGTTTGAATAAATCCGTTAGACGCGCAAACAACGTGTGACGTCATGTGTCAGGTTACGCACAGCGCTAGCGTACATTTTAAATTAATTCCATTCATGATCCGTGATCACTGATCAGTTATTTGAATTTGAAAAAATTAGACATAAACACAACATTTGTCTTATCCATTAACATAAAAATCTAAGCAAACATTTTCTGTTTGTGCCGGTTTATCGGAAGGTCACAAATATGAACCAAGAAAAATTGGAAATTATTTAGGAATGTGAAGATATGAAATATTATTGTCTTTTGATTTTAGTGGACAAATAAATCAAGCTTTCGACACTGGGGTTGTATTAAACTATTCTTTATTTAAACTGGATAAAGTTGTTGCGGTACTAATAACCCCAACTAATATTTTGCATGCTAATTCAGATTACAGCTTCTCTCTATTTATCATGTATCATAGTGGCAGAATACACCGTTCAGCACACAACTGACAATGACGTAAATGATAAGTGATCGCTTAGTTAGCGCTACTGCGTAGAGATGGGATAAGTGGTTCCACTCATGTAGCGTTACAATCGCGATCGCTCCAGAGAAATACCGCGACAAAATACCGCTACTTTGGAACGACGCGACAGAAATAAAATGATCCGGCTCGCTCTATCAAACGCGCCTACTGAGTAGAAGAAATCGCGTTTGTCGTGTAACGTGTGCTATTTTCCAAACTCAGAAACGGAGGATAGGATATGTAATGTAACATAATCTATCCTACGCAGTTGCTTAATTCGCGCTTCGCTAATGCTCAGGAAACGCTTGTTAATTTATGGTTATATAGGTTTATTATTTTATTTTACGGTTTTTTATTATATAGGTTTTTACATTTTCTTACTAAACAGTAAAAGTAAACACTGGTATTTTATCTATGGTAAACACTATATACGCAACCGGTATATCGACGATTTGAAATTCGAAAAGTGATACCATATTTCTGTGGCCCTAAAATTTGTGCTGTAAATTCTTACATATTTTAAATAAAAATTTAACATTCTGATAAACTGAAAACATACGTACCAAATTTTGCGGATTTTTATTATACAGGTTTCTACATTTTCTTACTTACTAAACAGTAAAAGTAGACACTGGTATTTTATCTGGTATGGTAAACACTATATATGCAACCGGTATATCGACGATTTGAAATTCGAAAAGTGATACCACATTTCTGTGGCCTTAAAATTTGTGCTGCAAATTCTTACATATTTTAAATAAAAACTTAACATTCTGACAAACTGAAAACATACCTAACAAATTTCACGGATTTTTTTTTAATTGGGATAGAAAATTATACACCGCCAGGTCAAAAGATGTAAAAGTCGAATAACTATACAACGCTTGGCAACACTATATATAAATCTATCTTAGTTTAGTTGGGCCACAGTAGAGCTTAACATTAAGCTCGTTACCTGGTACGGCATTGAATCTTTCCAGCTTGTCGCTGGTTAAAGTTTACAAGCGTTGGTCGCTGGTAACGTGGACAGACAGCGTTATGTGCAGACGCAGTCAGGCACCAACCGTTCGCTCCGAGTAACCGGTTATTTTAGCATTTAGTAGCGCGACGGAACGTTACCTAAAAATACCGCGACAAAATAGCGTTACACAGATAACGACCCATCTCTACTACTGCGTGATGAACGCAACCATTGCACGCAAGCACGCGTAGCGATATAACTAGTGACAGATGACGTCAACTCCAGTATGAGTGTTTTCTGAGATTTGCCCCTTCTCCCGGATATTAGTCGGTGATTTAAACACTTAGTTAGAAATTATGAAAACAGATTTGATAATTGCTAATGTTTAGTAACACGATATTAATATATATAGATTAATTTAAAATATACGGGCACATGCAAGAGGCCTATTCCATAAGACCAAGACGACTTTATTCAACACATAAACCACAGTATAGAGAAGACCAGTAGTTTCACTCGCAGCGGTCCCTTTGATATTTGTTGTACTCGATTTTATTTTTTTTAATCCACTGCGCATCTACTGTTTGTATCCCACGTGCATTTCGTCGCATACTGGCGACAGTGGCGACTGTTCAGAAACGTAAACGTAAACAAAAATAAACATCCACCCCACCCTACATCATCACTGCCGTCCACTGTCGTCGTGCCGTCCACTGCGCATCGAATAGTTAGAGCCCAGGAGCATCGCATGCGCACTGAAAATCTTATACAACTGTTCCGGCTGAGTAGGACTGCTGGTCTTCTATCTACTGTGCATAAACGCCGGCCTACTACGATAAAAAGAAAATCACAATTTTCGAGAAATCATAGTAGGCTAGAGATAGACAAAAATTTTGTTACGGCATACAGACATGCCTGTAAAATTTTGTGAAAATCGGAATGATAAAAAAAAATTCTGTTTCACTTCTCGTGAAGAGAATGTATGTATCAAATTTACCTACTTCCCGTTATCCATCGAGCTGAAATTTTGCATACACGTGTAGTTAAATGATAAATAATTTTAATAATAATTATGCATGACTTTCGTTTGCTGTAAAATGTTCTCTTTGTGAGTTAGATAAAATCATCTCATGGAGTTCTATAGCTGATAAAAATTTGAAATTAATTCGGCCACAAATAAAAAAGATACAGGGGTGTCTTCACGAAAAGTGAAAAAAAAAATTTATTTTGAAAATATTCCGATTTTCACAAAATTTTATAGGGAGGCATATGAAATGATTCCGAACAACTTTCATTAACAAAATTTTTGTTAATGTAAGCCTACTATGATTTCTCGAAAATTGCGATTTTCTTTTTATCGCAGTAGGCAGGCGTTTTAAATCTAGGCGGCATTTTCGCGTTGAATAAAGTCGTCTTATGGAGTTGTATGGCTAATAAAAAGGGCATAGCACTCGGCATAGCAGGATAAGTATGTAAAATTTGCCCCCAAACAAAATTTTGTTTGTTATCAACTATTTGAAGGGGCTTACCCTAAATATGATTTTTCCAAAATTTCAAGCCTGCAGCCGCCATATATTGGAGGAGTGGTGGGGGGTTTTTTGATTTTCGTTTTTTTAAAATTTCCTCATGTTGGACTATTTACCCAATTTTTTTCATAATTTTTAAATCCAAATTTCATATGCACAAAAATTAGCAAATTTTTGAACACAATTTTTTGGCACTTTAAGAAAGAGGGCCACTCTGAATTTTTCATCGTAAATTACTCATTTATCAAGGCCTATTCCCAAATTTTTTCATATTTTTAAAAGATGTGGAAGATTAAAAAAACGAAAAACTGCATTACCGACCATTCTCTTATACGCGCCCATCATTTGGACGCATGTTAGTCTATGTAATGAAGGCAAAAATAGTGTAAATATTTCGTGCAAAGACGAGATCACCTTTCTCCCCATTTTCGAGGATGCTGAACACGATGCAAGTGGTGGGAGAAGTTTTTGACCGCCGCAACCTCCTGAAACGGCCAGCCCTTTTATGTTTTCAGATATAAACTTATCTGGGAGTGATTTATCGGACGTTAATAGAAGAATAATTACTTCTACATCCAGTGGAAGTATAGTAACGACAAAAAAAATTTAGAAAATTTTATTGATCAAATAGGCTTGGAATATCGTGAAACGTCGAGATTTTAAGTTTGAGCTAAAGAAAATTCTGTCTATCTGTCGGTCTCTGTAACTTTTTTGTGCGCACGATTACTCTGGAACCGTTTAAAATATTGACTTGAAATTTAGTATACGTATATACTTTAACGGGATCCGGAACTAGATTATATTTACATCTTATTCCGTCGAAGGGTTGGGGGGTAAATTGGGGTAAATAGGTAAATCAAGCAGGTAAGAGACCATAAATTTAGAAATTAATATATACAAGAGAAGTTAAGGTCTCAAAAAATGTTTGGCATTAGCTACCCCCATTACCACCCCCACCCCATTGTTTAAGGGGATGAAAAACATTGTAATTTAGTGTGTTTACAAGAACCAAAAACGTCAAATTATTTTTTTACTTCATCCACCATCATCCCCATCCCAGTACCGATGTGGGATATCGTTTTATCGGTTTTTGGGGTAGACGATTTCAAATATTATATTATTGAAGTTCCATAAGCAATTATTTCCACATACAAAATGTTTTCGTTGTGATAGACTTGGTTAGAAGATCTAGATGTGGAAGTAGTGATTTCTTGGGCAGCGGTTTTTACACATAAACGGTAGATATTTTGAACAAACCCGGTCTTTCCGACGGTCCCGCTCGAGCGCACGTCGTTCTTTTCATTACTGGGCATACTTGAACATAGGTAATAAAAACGTTATAAATAGCACCTAAAAACTGTTAAAATGATCTATAACGGCGGCAGATTCTTAAAAATGCACTTATAAGCAATAAGCAATGGAAAAACTGTATAATATATTTGTTGTGAGGCGCGTATAAGAGAATGGTCGGTAATGCAGTTCTTCGTTGTTTTAACTATCTTCCACATTTTTTAAAAATATGAAAAAATTTGAGAATAGGCCTTGATAAATGAGTAATTTACGATGAAAAATTTAGAGTGGCCCTCTTTCTTAAAGTGCCAAAAAATTGTGTTCAAAAATTTGCTAATTTTTTTTGCATATGAAATTTGCATTTAAAAATTATGAAAAAAATTGGATAAATAGTCCAACATGGAAGTAACAACTGTGAATTATTTCGGATTTTTTCGTACAATGGTATCCGAGAAAATTTTTATAAACGAAAATCAAAAACCCCCCACAACTCCTCCAATATGGCGGCTGCAGGCTTGAAATTTTGGGAAAATCATATTTAGGGTAAGCCCCTTCAAATAGTTGATAATTTTGTTTGGGGGCAGATTTTACATGCTTTGCTTATCCTGCTATGCCCTTTGAAATGAATTCGGCCACAAATAAAAAAGATACAGGGGTGTCTTCACGAGAAGTGAAACATACTGTATAATGTCGTACCCACCGACAATTTTTTTAATAACATGAAACTAATTACACCCTGTACATTTTTGATATTTAATAAGAACGAAACATTACGCAGCAATTGTCTCCAAATATTACCTATTAAATACCGATTTCTAAATTTCAGTGATGAAAAAATTGTGATTCAACTGGCGAAGACGAACCCGGAATGTGTGATGTCTTTTTCTGAATTGGGTCCTTCATACATGAGCCCTGACGTTTGCGCTGGGGAACTGGATTGTAATATTTTCTTCCCGCTTGGTTATAATGCTCCCGAAATAGCAGTAACGGAGGTGAAGAAGAAGTCAAAGAAGCGAGGCAAAAGGCAAGCTGCTGCAGTCAATAAAGATGTATCTATTGCAACTAATGAAGTAAATACTGATCAGAGCGAAACTACTGAAACTGACCATGTGGAAGATGAAAATGAAGAGCAAGAAAGTGATGAAGACAAGCCAGACGATTCAGAAATAGACAATGACACTCTGACAGAAGTCGACAAAACCACTTCTCTAGCAGGAACCGACAAAGCCACATCGCCCAGAAAGGAAGAACAGGCTCAAGAATGAATCCCGAAAGGGGCTGCAGCCTTCGGGGTGATACAGCCTTTAAAGTAGTTTCTACAAATACCAAAACATTTGAACAATACACTCGAATACTATCACTTGACGTG
Source organism: Rutpela maculata (assembly GCA_936432065.2). Classification (NCBI taxonomy): domain Eukaryota; kingdom Metazoa; phylum Arthropoda; class Insecta; order Coleoptera; family Cerambycidae; genus Rutpela; species Rutpela maculata. The sequence goes on along the minus strand of OW386287.2, from coordinate 56,873,387 downwards.
CGTTTCGCTTACCATGTTGGCATCATCTGGAGATGATTAAATATTCTCTAGATGATAACAATATAGTTAGCTAAACTCGTGCTGAGTGATATAGTGTTTGAGTATAGTATTCAAGTGTTTTAGTGAATATATAGAAACTACTAGACTCAAGAATTTAGTTCTATAGGAACTATTACAATGTATAAGATAGGAATCCTCTAGAGCAATTAGAAATGGGCTCATTTAGTGATATTTAATTTACAATTGATTTTTTGGAGTTTCCGTAAGTATTTAACCCTTTAGGGTTTATAGTGAAAAAATTAGGCCTCTAACGTTAATATCAACTGTAATATTTGATTTCCAATACGTAACATATTTGAAACCGACGGCGCGGATGACGTCACAGCACTTGCTTGACTGCTTTTATGAGTTATGCGCTATGCGGGTATAGCATGTCTGTTGTGCTTAGCGTATTAAACTATATGGGAGCAGGTGACACAAACAACCCACACCTAGGGTGGTTTGTGGCAGGTGAGCAACGCACAGTAGCACGAATCGTGATTTTTTCGTTCAAAATTATCTAGAGCACTTGTTTCTCAACCGATTGGGATAATTTTTGTTTTTTAATACTCGTTATTTAATTTTCAAAAAAAACGTAAGAGAGCCGATTTTTGAATTATGCTATTACTGAGCTTAGCCAAAATGACTATTTTTTATTTAAATCTTAATAAAACTTAAAAATAAAAACCTTTTTCTTATCCAATTTACATAAATCTTGCTGCTCGGGGGTTCAATTGAGGTCGCTTATTACGAATCTGATATTGTCATAAAACAACCTGCAAGATGGCGGAATCAATGGCGGCTATAAAATGCTAAAAACTGATGAAAAATGAAACTATTTTTGTTAAGGTTTATGCCGAGAAGTTTTCAATATTTCTGATAATTACTTTTAAGTTCCAGGAAGAAATTCAAGATGGCGGATCCAATAAGGCGGCAATAAAATGATAAAACTAACTTAAAAATAAATTAAATGCATTAAACTAAATAGGCTATTCCTAAGTTTAAAAAGGAACAAATTTTCTGAGATTTTCAAATATATGGCTGCCATACATTAATTATCAATCATAAATATGCGATTCAGTCCTCCATTAATTTTGAACATAACCTTAAGTAGGTCATATTAATATTTCTTTTTTTATCTGCTAATAACATTACTTAAATGTATTTAGAATAATCAATAATTAAAAAAATTATCAACTCAGTTGGAATATTAATATTATTTAAACAACACAAATTAAACAGAGAAATTTAAGATTTAAATAATGACGAAAAAATTTTGCACTAAGTTAGGTTTAAAGTTCATGGTGTAAAACCCTTGTCTTAGGTTATGTTAGGTTTAATATGCTTGTTTTGAAGTTCTTGGTGTTAGGTATTTATTATATTATTAGCAGATAATAAAAATAAATATTAATATGACCTACTTAAGGTTATGTTCAAAATTAATGGAGGACTGAATCGCACATTTATGACTGATAGTTAATGTATGGTGGCCATATTGGATATATTTGAAAATTTCAGAAAATTTGTTCCTTTTTAAATTTTTTAATAATCCTTAGGAATACCCTATTTAGTTTAATGCATTTAATTTATTTTTAAGTTAGTTTTATCATGTTATTGCCGCCATATTGGATCCGCCATCTTGAATTTCTTCCTGGAACTTAAAATTTATTCTATTTTAACTTAAAAGTACTTATCAGAAATATTCAAAAGTTATCTGCATATACTTTAACAAAAATATTTCATTTTTCATCATTTTTTAGCATTTCATAGTCGCCATTGATTCCGCCATTTTGCAAGTTGGTTTATGACAATTTGGATATGAGATTCGTAATCAGCGACCTCAAAAACCTCCGAGTAACAAGATTTATATAAATTGGATAAGAAAAAAATTTTTATTTGTGAGTTTTATTAAGATTTAAATAAAAAAATGGCCATTTTGGCTAAGCTCAATGATTTTGGTTAGCATAATTTAAAAATCGGCTCTCTTAGGTTTTTTGAAAATTAAATAACGAGTATTTTAATAAAAAATTATCCCACTCGTTTGCGAAACAAGTGCTCTAGATAATTTTGAACAGAAAAATCACGATTCATGCCACCGTGCGACGGTCGACCGCTGTAGTGGTTTAACGTCACACTTCGTTTTCGCGCGATCAATTTTCATTATTTATTTTGAGGGAGGAGTTGAAAAAAATCTAATATTTTGCACATTTACTAACTGCAAGGTGTACTTTCGAAATATGAATGAAAAAAAATGCCAAATGAGCCCATTGTGAATAAGAATGAAGGCAGTATATTATTTTGACATGAATAGGTCGAACCTGCGAAAGAATTAAACATTAACAATCTTGATAGGTTAACACAGAAGCACAATTAAAAAGCAAATTTTTAAAAATTGAATAATAAGGATCACACAGAGTAGTAGTAGTCTTATCCTATCACTATCAACTTTATCGCACGATTATGCCTATTTTAATACTTACCGCTGTTGTTGATAGACCTTGTAAATTGATTTTACCACATAGTAATTCGTTTCCGTAGAAACAAAAAAATCCTAGTGCTGTTATAATTCATAACGGTACATGTGCGGTAAGTAAAATAATTACAGTCGAACCTCCATGACTCGAATCCCCAAGAGGATTAAAAATCCGTTCGAGTTAGAGAAACTTTGAGTTATGGGAACTTTGTAGTAAAGATAATAAATAGATTTATATTGCTTTGAATTGCTTTGAAATATAGAAGATTTCGAGTTATGGAAGTTCGACTGTATAATAATGTTTGTAACACATGCACAATATATATTAACGAAAAGAAGTAAAACAATAAACTGTATAACAGTAGTAAACAGCTGTATTCATTATTTTTAGAATTAAATGTATATTTCGCATAATTACTGAATGTTATTAGAACACTTCTCTTTTGCTTATCTAGGTTAGATGCCTACATGATATCTTATGTCAAAATTATTTTATATACCTATTTTTAATTTAATTCATGCAGGATTCTTTAAGCGCATGAAGAATAGTATATCCTATACAATTGTTAAGTGCGTTACAATTTACTTAACCTATGACACGTAAAAAATAAATTTTTAACTCTTTTCGTCAAGTTCTCTTGGTATCCAAGAATCTATTCTTTTCCTATCCTTTCTATATGTTTTGACCAGAATCCCTATCAAATTTAATTAATGAAGCGTGTTATAATTTATCTGGCACAATTTTTATGTTCGTTAAGCCTCAAGTTAAAATAACGTCTCCACGTAATTCAAATATAGATGAGACATCCAGGCCTTGCGACGTGAGGCCTGACGAACATAAAAAAAAATCAGTCTATGTATTTACACAAAACTCCCCACTCTGCTTGGCATCCTTTATTTAGTAATTATTTTTTTCTGTCGCATGACCACCCTGTATTTTTTTTTATCAAAACTATATCATTTCTTTTCTAGGCAGTAATAACGACTACATTCCAAATATTATTTTCCTTCATCGTTAGAAGTAATATAATCGTGAAAAAATCACCCTCCGAGATTTTTCAGAATTTTCACGTTTCAGACTACGTAGGTTACGAAAATTAAAGTCATTCAATTCCGTCAGTCTGTCTGTCTGTTGGTGCTGTATCCATATATCTCGCTTGACAGAAAAAAAATATTTCGTAGGTAGTTCACGCTACTGTCAAGTAAGAACTGGGATTTACTTCCAGTGAAAAATATACAGCCTTAGAAAATTAGTTGAGAAAAAAATGTGACGAAAGACAGTAATATTTGGAATGTAGTTAACACAACTGTCAAGGAAGAATAATGTGAAAAATATACAGGGTGGTCATGCTAAAGAAATTAATGAAGTCACCCTAAAATAATAATAAAAGAGTGTGACGGAAGACGATAATATTTCGCATCTAATTAACACAAGCCAAAGAAAAATATGAAAACCCTAAAAAATAATTAATTGAGAAACTATGGTGGAAATAATATTTGGACTATAGTTGACATAATTATCTTGAAGGAAACCTGATACACTTTTAGTGAAAAATATACAGGATGGTCACTAAAACATCAGAAAAGGCAGAGGAAAATAATATTCGAAACGTAGTTATCACTATTGCCAGAAAAAATCTGGTATTACTTTAATATAATAATATACAGGGTAGACATCCGACAGAAAAAATAAGCAGATGGGAAGTTTTGTGTAAATACTTTTGTATAAATTATTTTACTTTTAAAGTACCACCCTGTATATTTTTTCCTAAAAGTATCCTCCTCGAAAATTTGTCAACAATCAACATTACTCCAAATATCAGTTCCATCATAGTTTCTTAATTATTTTTTAGGGTGACCACAATGTATTTTTTTAATATTTTTCTTCATCGAGTTGTGTTAACTACATGCAAAATATTATTGTCCCTTGTCTTATTTTTTACTTAATTAGTTTTTGAAGAGTGACCACCCTGTGTATTTTTCACTAAAAGTGTACCAAGTTTTCTCCTTGATGGTTATGTCAACTACATATATTATTTCCACCATAGTTTCCTAGTTAATAATATTTTAGGGTGACCACCCTTTTCAGATTTTCTTCCTTGACAGTTGCATGACATGCAAAATATTATTGTCCCACGTAATTTTTTTTATTATATATTATTTTTTACCGTGAATATTTTTCATTAAAAGTTTATTCCAGTATTTCGTTGACACTAGCGTCACCAAATATTATTCTCCTCCGTCAATTAGTTCTGTAGATACGGCGCTAACAGACAGACAGGACACCAGCCAAACGGACAGACTGACGGTATTTAAATATCTTCATTTTCGTAATATGCATAGTCTGAAACGTGAAAATACGAAGAAATCTCGGAGGCGATTTTTTTTTACGATTACAATATTTCCCTTAGGTAAGTGAGAGAAGTAATATACCAGAAATAGCATTACATTATTACATTACTCAATGGGAAAATTTTGAAACGGATAGCAATAGAACTGGAAGCGTATTCCTCATACGCAATTAAATAAAGTAAACAAGAGGAAGTGTGTATCAGTTTGATAGATTTTTCTGTACTAGAATTTGTACTACATAACTATCCTTGCAACGAGTGAAGGAAAAGTTTTTTTTTTTCCGTATTAGCAGTACAATTTTTTATCGTGACGACGCGACGGCTGAGATAAAAAATACGCCATATACAGATGAAAACTTGAACTTTTCCTAATTTAAATTAATATTAAAATATAGAACTTTTAATAACAGTGGCAGAAAAAAAATATAAACATAATTCAACGTCTAATGCGTATATGGAATTACAAAAACAGAAAATTGTCATGTTTGGCATATAAAAGCATTTTAAATTTTGAAGACGGAAAAAGAATAATTTTTTAGTTTCTATTTTTAATCTTATAATAATTTAACAATTTTTGTTTAGTTTAAATATTTTTAGGCGTGAGACATTTTGTAATAGTCAGAAATATCCCAGAACTAACTTCTGGCGTAGAGGTCCCTTTCATTAAAATTCTAAATATTTTCCAGAACAGTTATAAATTAGTCAATAAAATGTGAGAAAACATGGATATTCTACAAATAAATAATAATAGATGATATCTACATCTTACAACCTTGTTGAAATGCATAGCATATAACAACCATAATCTTTAGTAGGATATGCCAATCAATGTGTAATAGATATTAGTAATGTATTAATAGTTGTTTTGTCACCGTGCGTGCAACACGTGGAATTTTTCTGATTTTCATGACAATGAGGCATTGACATAGAAATTGGGACATATTGAAAAATAAAATTCAATCATTAGCAAATAGGTAAGAATCATCACATCCTTCCGGATTGACATTTTCTTCGAGAAAATTATTATTTTTAAACAAACTGTTACTTGCTTTTCAAATTCTCTTATACATCAATAATCTTATAAAGTCTTCAACACTCAGCAATTTTCTTCACAACTCTATAATGGTTAGTATATATCCAAATGTTGAACCGCATTTTAATATGCTGCATATTTTATTACTCACTAATTGTACTTTTGAGTCGTTGAGGTTATAAGATTTGCATAATGTTAGTAATTAAGCCGGTTTATTAATTTTTGCATGACAGAAACTAATTTGCGCAAGAAGCGAATAATCCTAGAAGAGTACGAGTGGGAACCAAATCATAGCTTTTGCCTTTGAGGACTGAGGAGTTTCTTAGAACATTTTTTAATGGTAATTTAAACTTGTATGTTTCCAGTATTCATAAAATAGATCAATTGTGATGATCATTTAGACTTTATGGTTACTTAAAGGTAATAATAATTGTGCCCATATATTCTAAAGTGTGCCTACGACTTCATTTGAGTTTTAATAGGACAGAATTAAGTAATTTATAACCTGCCAAATTACTTATTTAGTTCATGACTGAGAGGTTAAACGGGCTAAAACTGGTACTTTTCAAAAAAAAATGTTGGCACCTTCTCAAATTTGTAGTTTTTGTACCAAAGAATAGTCTCTGTGAGTGCCAACAATTTTTTTCAATGTAACCACCCCCAAAACCCCCAAACATTCATAATTGATTTCGCCAGTGCTGCCAATTGGACGGAGAAAAAATATTGGCATATATCGAATGTTGATCGCCATGATACCCTCTACCCTCTTCAACTAACACCAAGCCCCAACGTGTTGTACTCTGTTGAATATATATATACTCTCTAATTGAATATTTTCTGGGGCGGCTAGTGCCAAAACGGGCAGGGGGAGGTCTGACTCACATAAGATAAAATACTCAGAAAAATATTTGCTAAAACATAAAAGCAATGCCAACATGTTATATCCCAGGCCCCATATATGTAGCTATCTTCTAGACTAATAGAGATCTCACCTATTGGTTATGAAAATTGTGTTTAAATGTACATGCGTTTAAGATAGAGATATAGGTGCAATGCTTGTTGCTTTTGCTTTTAAAGGTAGAAATGCAGGAAACGTGTACTTAAATAAAAAACCTTAACGAATCATGTCATAGTATAAGAGATTTAAGTTTTGAGGGTATAAATATATTATTTTTCTGAACCAAAAATATACTTTTATTTTCAATACACTTTTCCATGATCATAATATACTTTTCTTCTTACGGCCTGGACATATACATATTTTCCTAAGTGATAATATGCTTCTTCGAATTTTCACATGGTTGTTTATGCCTTGAGTCTCTACGAACGTGTATGAATCCTTTTGTGATAGTCTTCGGCGCTGACGCCTTGAGTATGGGTCTGTTATGATCTAAATTGTCTTTTAATACATTTTTTCTAAGTCGAAGTTTTTATTTATTCGTCGATTCTGGGACATTCTATAATAACAACACGGCCTACATATGACACAGAAAAGAAAAAATGAACTTTAAGTAGATCTTTCAAAAGAGTATGTCGCTGGCTCTCGTACTATAACTGTAGTTTGAACACGCTATTGATGGTGCATTATTCGTTTCTATAAACTTCCTCCTTCTTATATTTTTAACTTCTTTTGTACTAACGTCCATAATTATCAATACAATACGGAAATGTTTACAGCGGATATATTAAATCGATTTTTAGGCTCTTTCCAATAAACACCATGGAATAATGCAATTGTATTACAGTTGGTTGCATTTCTTATACTACGCGCTAAAACGTTTGACATTATCTAGTTTAAAATATTTTCTCACGTCAAATGGTAGTACTACTACTGAAAATATTTAAACATTGAGTATTTTGTCTGTAAAAATATTTTAAAACTCTAATGAAGTGGCCATCCGGATAAACAGAAAGAAATCATAAATATGCCACAAATAAATAATTATAGACAATATGATAGGCTTGGTTTTGATACTTAATAGACGAATATAAGTTATTATATAAAGCAAATTTGAAATATGTTATTAATTTTCCATGATTTTACTTCAGTTTAGTTTAATGTTTAAGGATAGGACTTTACAGAGTGAAAAATATGCTTACTTCCGGTTTATTATAAATATTTTAAAAAATCATAAATGGTATAATCTTTAAAATTGTTTTAGGTACTTCCCATTGCTCGAGGGAATACAACTTTATGCAGTTTTTATCATAAATTTTGTATATAGTTAAATGTCAAGTGTTCTTAGTGGACCGTTTCAATTTGAGCTGATAAATATTATGGTTATCTTCTGGCCTCGGCCTATTTTTCACTAAATCGGTCGGGGTTGTCTGGTTGCTTGTCACTAATATCAGATGTCAAACTGACAGATGCCAAAAGGTTTCAGGAGAAGATAATTTTTTTTTAAATCTTTTTATTTAACGTCGGCCTATTTCCGTTACCAGGGCCTATCACCGACGAGTTACCCCAATCTAGAAATTTTGCCGAACATCTTCTCGTAAGAAGAGTATGGACCTTTTACCTGCCTAACCTTTAATAGACAACGGACCACATGCTTTACATCCCCTCCGAAGGATGATATATCCACTACGTAATCCTCGTCTTGAAATTCCATAGCTGCCGCGTATACCTAACCGCGCTGCATGTTGCTTCACTGGAGTATCAAAATACAATCACAGTCAAGACGCCCCGATTTTTTGTTGCTAAACTTTGTTAGTTCTAAATCTGTCAAACTTACAGCTGTCAAAAATTCTGGTTCTAAACTTTGCTAGGGGATTTTATTTTTTGAGAGTTGTCGAAAATTTTTAGGTTGGTATTGCACTTGGTTTGGTTTTTAGGTTATGTTAATGTTTTCTTAGGTTGTGATTGTCGAAAATTTTTCCGGCGTTTTGCCAGAAATGGATTCAGATTTCTCAGACTTTTAATGTTACTGTCTCTTTTAATAGTTCGGGCTCCTTGTGGGTTGTATAGCTATCACTAACTGCACTTTTTTTCGAAATACCACAACTACTAGTATGACGTCTTCATAGAAAACACGTGTATAGTCTGCACGCTTTAACACACTAGTCTACCGAATGTTAGGTTAGACTATAAAATATATCTTACGCAAGAAGATTGTTATCTTGTTTTTTAATTTTTTTCACGGAAACCAAGTCGAAAGGGTCCAAGTATGATAATTGTTGAAATCGCAATTTTTACTGCTTTTCAATTGTTGTCTCAAAACGGCACTAAACGTAATACGATCTCAACCAAAACTTTTTCAGATCTTCTGGAGCACTAAAGAAAGTTTCATCCAAATCCGTTTAGTAGTTTCGCAGCTATCGTGCTAACATACATACCCACACATACATACACACAGGCATTTTTCAAAAACTACTTTTTTGGGTTCCTGGGACATCAAAACGTAAATATTTGATGCAATTTTCGATTTTGGACCAATTTTAGTAACCTCCCACAATTGTATTGTGAGGAGGTTAAAATATATAGACTTGTATTCATTAGAACAATAGTCCAGTAGAATTAGTAAAAAAAAGACTGAAATTTATTGTAATTCGTTTCAGGATGCCACGTGGATTAAACGATAGTTTTGTTGATTACGAACATAACCCTGAATTTGGTCCACTTTTTGACCGCCGGAACATTGCTTATTTAACGATTTATTGTTGAAAAATTCAAAAAAATCGACTTTTTTAAAGATAACTCAAAGACCTTTGACGATAGGTTTTTCAATTTGTAGATACTGTTAGAACTTTGAAAAACGGTTAATTTGAGGGATGTTTTATTTGAAACGCTTGAAAATTTGTTTAAATAATTGCAAAAAATCGCGAAAATTTTAGCAATTTGCAAATATTTTTCATTCTTTCACAAAAGCACTTTAGTGCTTAAAACTTTGAAGAAATATGTCTTTTATTACCCCAAAGTTGTCCCTAAAATTTCATCAAAAAATTTTAATTAGTTTAAGAGATATTCAATTTGTTTATTAAAAACATAAATAATGCAAATTTGATTTACCATTAATGAAAACATAAAGTTTAAGTCTCAACAAAAAAAATGATGTCCAGATCAACCCTCTACGATAACGGGAACTGGGTGAATTTGCATTTTACATTATTCATGTTTTTAATAAACAAATTGAATATCTCTTAAACTAATTAAAAAATTTTGATGAAATTTTAGAGGTAACTTTGGGGTGATAAAAGACATATTTTGTCAAAGTTTCAAGTACTAAAGTGCTTTTGTTAAAGAATGAAAAATATTTGCAAATTGAGAAAATTTTCGCGGTTTTTTGCAATTATTTAAACAAATTTTCAAGCGTTTTAAATGAAACACCTCTCAAATTAACCGTTTTTCAAAGTTTTAACAGCGTCTACAAATTGAAAAACCTATCGTCAAAGGTCTTTGAGTCATCTTTAAAAAAGTCGATTTTTTGGAATTTTTCAACAATAAGTCGTTAAATAAACAATGTTCCGGCGGTCAAAAAGTGGACCAAATTCAAGATCATGTTCGTAACCAATAAAACTATCGTTTAATCCACGTGGCATCCTGAAACGAATTATAATATGCATATTTGCTAATTCCCCTGGCCACTGGCCTACAATAGCAAGTATCATAAACAGTTTTAAAGATTATACTATGTTTGGTTTTTTAAATATTTATGATAAATCGAAAACAAACGCATATTTCTCTCTCACGAAGTCGAGTTGATGTTTAATAGCATTTTCTGTATCTTTTGAATCTATACTCAGATCACTCTTTTTGTTCTAAATTGGACTTTGTATTTAAACTCTCATTATTTATAAATTAGTGTGTTGAGCCCTTCTAACTCAAGGTGGGATTATATGACGAAATATAGCAGACAGCAAAACACACTAATAGATAAAGTACTGTAAAAAAATTGTGTTTAAATGTGTAACAAGCTCAATGAAAATATTTAGAAAATTTTCAACTGATTTTTTCGAGTGTTTTCAACTTGGTCAGATTAGTGTAAGGAACCGTGTTAAGCACAGCAGGCGTATACAAATAAATTTGAGTAACCACACTATCACCTCCCTTTTTGAAAATAGCATTCAAAAGATCAAATGTTCATCAACACATAGCCTGGAATCATTCTTTATCTTATAAAAAAATCTAAAATATCATAGTACCCCATCAAACACTTCAAATTTAAAAGGTGAAACTGGTTGGAAAACATGTAAAAAAAAAATATATGTTATGCCCGCCAGACTAGTAAAAATCTGTTAATTGCCATTTTTAATGAATTTTTGAAATTAGATAAAAAAAATGAGTTAACTTTTCAAAACACCTACTTGAAATTTACACAATTTATGGTTAATAATGTAGTCTGGTGGACGTAACATGTTTTTTACATGTTTTCCAGTCATTTTCAGGTTTTAAATTTGAGGTATTCGATGGGGTACCTGTTTGTGCCATGGGAGCTGAGACTGTCTGACAAGAAATAGTAGAGAATCGCCCCACCCCCCTTCATCTTAGCAGTCAGGTTCTAGAAATACACGGGGGGACACGCAAAATATTTGCCCAAACACTATAAAACATAATTATTTACCTATCTGACTCTTAAATTTAAATTTCCATTAGCTTGCAAAAATACATAGATTGATATACTTTTTTTAAAACTTTTATATAATTATGATGATATTAAATAACCTAACCTTGATACTTTACTTCTAACTTTTTTAATTAACTTTTGCGTACATTCTCACGTTATAAATATATTTCCATAATATACTTTCATTTGTCATTGAAAATCATACCTATTATCTAGAGTAGGTAAGTGTGTATGTATAAAATAATAATTTTCCTATTAATAAATATGCTTCCTAATATTTCAATAAAAGAAATATTAGATTGAAAAATTGTTCTTATACTGTAGTTGCTCTATTATTTGGTGTTTACTTCATAATGAATTATAAGTGACATGGATATTTAGTGGAGTAAACGTAGTCAAAAAAAGAGGCATAATAGAGAGGAATAATTTGTAACTGCATAAAAATTCATAAAAACTTTTTAAATGTGTTCTAAATAAGATTAAGTTCAAAGTCTACCGGTTGGTATTGTACGCTAAATCTCTATTTGTTCATTAATAACAAAACCGCTGCCCAAAGAATCACTACTTCCACATCCAGATTCTCTATCCAAGTCACTCACAACGAAAAAACTTTGTATGTGGAAATAATTGTTTATGGAACTTTAATAATATAATATTTGAAATTCTCTACCCCAAAAACCCAGAAAACGGTACCCCACATCGGTAGTGGGGTGGGGGTGGTGATAGGGGGGTGGTAGCGGGGGTGGATAAAGTAAAAAAATATTTTGAGATTTCTGGTTCTTGTGCATACACGTAATCATATTTTTTTTTCATCCCCTTTAATAAGGGGGTGGGGGTGGTAGTGGGGGTGGTTAATGCCAAAAAATTTTTTGAGACCCTAGCTTCTCTTGTATATACTAAATACCAATTTTATCGACTCTTACCTGCTTGATTTACCCCAATTTACCCCCAATCCTTCGTCGGAACAACATGTAAATATAATCTAGTTCCAGATCTCGTTAAAGTACATACGGGTACCAAATTTCAAGTCAATATCTTAAACGGTTCCAGAGTAAACGTGCGCACAAAAAAAAGTTAGACAGACCGACAGACAGACAGAATTTTTTTTTGCTCAAACTTAAAATCTCGACGTTTCGTGACATTTTAAGCCTATTTGAACAATAAAAATTTTTTTAAATTTTTTTGTCGTTACTATACTTCCACTGGATGTGGAAGTAAAAAACTGTAAAATTAGTTGTTAAATGAAATATCTCGAACATTAATTGAGGTAAAATCATAAAAATTAGGTACTAGGGGTTTTTGGGTATGCTGATTACGAATTTTATGTCAAATTTGCAAAATTCAAATTGGCGGATACAAATTGGCCGACCGAAACGTATTAAGAGTGCGAAATTCGCCATAAAAATGAGCATTAATAGGTTTCGAATCAAATTCATAATAATTGTGTAGATAAATGTAAAATGTTTAATATAAATAAATACAATGTACTATAAAAATACTTTTATAAACTACAATGAAATGAAGTATTTTAACTAAAATATTTGATACATACGGTTTTTCAATCAAGAATGTAATAAAAAAAAGACTTTATTTATGAACATACAGTGATTGTCCGATAATTGATTTTTAAATACAAACACGTTGAACGAAAAGGGCAGATAAAACTTTTTTTTCTTCAAGCGTATTAAAATGTTTAAATTATGTCACCAAAAACAGAAGTAGAAGTAGGACATTGTTTTACTAGTAACAAAATGTTAGTTCCGAAAGCGCCACCGCAGTGGGTATTGTTTTACTAGTAACATAATGTTAATACCGAAAGCCACCGGTGGCGCGCTATCCACTAGCCACTTGTCATATTGTGTCAACATGTAAGACTGTAGTTTGAATATTTGTACATTTATGATAAATAAATAAATTTTTGCATTTTAATACGCTTGAAGAAAAAATAGTATATATTACACGGAGTAGAACGCCTTTTTTGTGTTTCGCCCAGTTTGCGGCGCAAATCCTGGGCTCAACACAAAAAAAGAGTGCGTTCTACTCCTAGTAATATAATATACTATTCTACTCCCTTAAGTAAATTTGCTGCTTTCTGTACAGTCTGTAGAATGGATAAGTAGGCAATTCCAGTTAACTGAACGGATATATTTCATTTCAGTTCTAGGATGGATACGAAATGAAACCGACCAATCACAGTTCTTGTATTAAGTACATAGACAACTATTCGTTTTAAAATCAAATTAGTGCATAATCTATCAAAGTAACTGTCAGTGTGAACTGTGTGTATTTGTGTAATATATTAATGTTTAATAAATTTTGTAGTTTTTTTAAGCTGGTCGTAGAAAAAGTATACTGTACAACTCGAGTGGATTATCCATATCGCACTCAAAAGATTTCAAACTTCTTTATCGTGCGATATGGCATATCCACTCTTGTTGCACAAACTACTATTTAGCATTCTAAATCTTCTGATTGTACTTGCTCCAGTTTCGTGGCTTTCTTCGTGTAAGTCGTCGATGTCTTGGCAGAGAGAACAATTTATACAACTGTTGCCAGTGTATGCGGAGCATGCCATAGTGCAAAAGAGACCAGATTTTCTACATCCACATGCCAATCCGCAACCTTTCTTGCAGCTACAGAATATCATGTTAAGTATGTCGTCTGATGCAGGTCGTTGACTCATTGACTTTCTTCCAACCCCAGCTCTCTGCATGTAAATGTTTACCCATCCACGTTTGCATCTGCAAATACACTCTTTTACAGTGCTGCTCCAAGGCATCTTCTGTGGGTGGTAATGAAGACAGCTTCACACTGTTTATTTTTCCGGAGGTACCTTTCACGAAGCAGTGATATCGAAATGAGGTTAAGTCAGCTACAATTTTGCTTGCACCATGCAAAGCCAATACGCACATAATGCCAGACTGCAAAAGAATTTCTGGACTTTGATGATCCTCAGGGAAACTTTCGGCGGCTTTTATTACATTTACTTGATTTTCAAAATTTTTTTAAAAACTTTACTTTGCTCCGGTTGAAAAATGCCGACGTACTGTCACAACCTGTGAAACTGTGAATGAATATAATGTATTTTTGGCAATTTGGAAAGTTTTCCAACAAATTTTTCGAATGGAACCATTTTTCCTCAGTTTTTCCTTTTCCCAACTTTTTAAAATATATACTTTTTTGAGGTGGGCATAAAGCCGCAAGAAAAACTAACACATCAATATCTTCATATACAATAACGGCGATTGCCGTTGTTACAATTATTTGGTTGGCATCATCAGGTGCTTGGAGGACGACCACTTTATTGCTAATTAATTTTTTTGTCATACATCAATAAACCTCTTTTTATTATTTTCGTTGCTTAAAAATTTGTCTTGAGGAATGATGAGCAGCATTTCATAATTAAAAATTATTGCTGTAGAAGTTTTGTTTATAGCTCTACGATTTCTTTCTGCCGATTTAATACTACACGAATCATACCCATCAAATACAACAATAACGTCAGTACTGAAATTTATTTTTTCGGTTCGAATTTGGTAGTTGTTATTATATCTGGTATTCTTCTCGAATTTTTCAATAATTTGCGACACTTTTTTTTAAATATTGATTTAATCAAATACATTAATTTCACAGTATTATTTATCAACTTAAACACGCCATAGTAGTCACCATTTACGCATGTGTAATATTTAGTAGAATTATTAGTTGTAATAAACTTAATTTTTTATTTAAAACCTTCGCAATTGTCAAAAAATCGTGTTTTTACCGATTTTTCGCATTTTTATACTGTTTTACTGTTATTACGTTAAAAAAAATAAAACCAAGAAATACTTTTTAAGATATATTTTTAGCTAATACCTCTATGCATTCAAATAAAAATATATATTTTTTTTAAGTTATCACACTTTTAATAGTGTTAAATTTCGACTTATTCGTAAAAAAATAATATAAAAACGCGTGTAAAATAAATCATTGGGGCTTTTAGTACACATCTTTACCTTCAAACTGATCACTTATAAAGTGCCGATATCACGATGTTAAGCTTTGATTTTGACGATTGAAATTTGGTGTCAACAGCGGAAAACGTCTTTTTTCGGAAAAGTACTAAGTTTAAAGGTGTGAATTTCCTAAAATAATTTTTTTTAATTTTTTTGGCTAAATAGGTATTTTAGATAATCCCTTTACATGCCCTATCCAAGTGTTTTTTTTCTTTTTTAAATGAATTATTCATTTTACAATGATTTTTACTAAATAACCGTTAATTCATGCAATGGTCCGCTTTCAAGCTACATATGTAATAATTAAAGTACTTAAAAAAATATTTAAAAACATGTAATACTTCGTCACTTGGGACCTCAGTTAACAAATTTCTACTCGCTCCAATTTAATGCAGAAAATACATGTCATATATATTTCTTTCGTAAAATTTCCCGTTCTTTCGAAAGGCGCTATCAGTTTTTTCGTACAAACAAAATTTAAAAAGTTATTCGCAAAAAACCTTATTTTTGTACATAAATTGTTAAATAAAAATAGGACGCATACACTTTTTTGCGGTAGACTTTTCACTATGTTATTCTAGCATCCTTGAAGAATATTGTTCACCAAAGTCTACCTGGTTACAAATTTTTGCGAAGTGAAAATCTTCGTTTACTCCACTACACTTTATAATAGTCGGGCAGTCGAGTAGTCGAGTTCTGCGTCGCTCCAATAAAAAACCTTAATATAACCGGTAAAAACAAGAAAAACACGAGATATAACCAAACCAGTGCGTACATAAAAATTTTCCGAAAATTATAGTGTAAATCCAAAGTTCCTATATACATTAACAATTAAATAACTTCCGATTTATTACGTAAACTTAAACAGTGCATTGAAAAATATTAGTTAGTTCCCTCAACGAGTGTTTAAAAAGGTTCAGGTTAAGTGCTCAAGTACCGCAATTAAGAAAAAGGCAACAACATCTGTTTTCGATCAGATACAAGAGTTTGCTGTTAGGGAATCATAGGCGGTTCGTTAATGTGAGCTTAATAACCTCCGTTTTCTAAAATGGGTAATGGAGAACCTTCAAATGCAGAAATTCTTGCTGTTCTCAAAGATATTAAGGAAGATATAAACATCATCAAGGAAAATCTGCGTTCCACAACCGAAAAATTCGAAAATAAAATTAAGGAATTGGAGGCCGAAAATTCGCTACTAAAATCAAGATTATTAATAGGGATTGCAATTTACCGGAAGTTTTAATAACCGGTAAATCGGTAAATAAAAATGTAAATAACCGGTTAACCGGTATTTACCGGTAATTTTTAAAATGAATGATTAGGGTGGCGAAAATGGCAATTGCCTTTTTTGATGTACAAAATTATCTAAATTTAACAAAAAACATTTTTTTTTATATACGTATATTTAATATAATGAACAAACAAAAGGTTTTTTATCAAAAGGAAAAAATATAAATTAAATAAATTCAAATAAATAATTATTCTGTAAATAACAAAAATATCAACTTAAATAACAAAAATTATAAACATAAACTCAAATAGCGCGTTTACTGAATACCTAATCTAAAAATACAATATTTTTTAAAAATAGCCGGTTAAAAGGGTTAGTTTTTCAAAGCTATATCTGTTAGTCGTCTGATATTTGTGCATAGAATACCATCAGCTGAAGATGCCCTTCCCCAATCGATATTGGTTGGTCGATAAGTTAAAAAAAATTGGTAATAACATACTTCTAAATGTATTCCACGGATATTTGCGGCAGCGAAATATTCAATTTCCTGTCGCAAGATATTGTCAATGTCTGTGTATTTCATAGGGCTTGGTGTGTGGATTTTACTTTTTATAATTTATTTATTTATTTACGTATAAATACATTTACATATTGTGATACTAATCCTAAAAACTTCACAACTAAAATAAACATGAAGAGAAAATGCGAAATACAAAGATAAGATTAAAAACTGATTATATAACTGATTAACGACAATTACTGCGGTATAGCGCGTTTAGCCTGGTTTTTAAAACTACCAAGAGATTTTCTCAATAAGTCTAGTTCAGTGCAGTATTTGTTGACTGTTGAACTTATTCTATTCACCGGACTGAACATAGCGTAAGTTGTTCGACAATAAGGTAGAGACAGAATGGATACATTTCTAGTGTTAAAAGATGGTACATTAAAACGCATAGACTCCAAGCAATCAGAAGAACTGATGCAGTTATTGATAATTTTGAAGGCGAAACAAATATCGTAGTATTGGCGCCTGCTATATAAGGAAGTAATTCCCAAATATGATTTTGCTTCCTCACAGGTTAAGAATATACCCCTCATGCTTAGTTTATAGCACATAAATCGGACAAATTTGTTTTGTACAGATTCAAGTCTGTTGATAATATTATTTATTTATTGTTAAAAGTGCTCAGTGTTGGAACAGTCACTATGTATTTAGTGAATACAAGTCACTGACATAAATAGAAACGTTGAATACGTGACATATCGTAAGTTAAGAATTTACCGAAATAACCGGTAAAAAAAATAAAATAACCGGTAATTATCATCATGTGTTTTTTGTCCTGATAACCGGTTAACCGGTTAACCGGTATTGCAATCCCTAATTATTAACAACAGAAAGGAAAATACGCAAAAATAATTGCATTATTTTCGGCGTCAAGGTCAACGAAGGAACACCAGTCTTGGAGGCAGTTTTTAAAGTTCTCCGTGAAAATCTAGATATAACAATTTCTGCAAGTGACGTAAATAACTGTTATCAGCTTAAACATATTAGAGACAAACCTATATTTCTTGAGCTCATATCATACCTCAAAAAAGAAGAGATTTTCAAAAGTTTATCAAAACTCAAAAACACCGGTATTTATTTCAATGACGACCTGACTTACGAAGATAGGCTAGAGAGAAAGCAGTTACTCGAATATATGAAAAAAGCTAACTCAAAAGATTTACCTACAAAAATTAAAAAAAACAAGCTCATAATTGGTGGACAAACTTACACGCTTGCTGATCTCAAAAACATCGATTCCGACAATCTGACGTCAACCAACTTGACACCAGGCAGTGATTCTGAAGCCGAAGCTGACACCAGTTGTGTAAATAAAGCAAACACGTTCCTGGGGAATCAGACAACTGCATCAACAACCTCGAGGGCCAACCAAAGTGAGTCCGCTACAAAACCTGGGCAAGGGTCACTGAAACCTCAAAGAACAGTTACTCGGAATCATTTGCGAAATATCCTAAAAAAGTAAGCTATCGCGATAATAGTAGTCCCATATATGTATGTATATGTATGTGTATGTATGTATGCGTATATGCATGTATATGTGTGTATATATATATATATATATATATATATATATATATATATATAATAAGGAAAAAATCTGCTAAAATAAATAAATTTAAGTAAAACTCTAACAATAAATATTAGTTATAACTAACAACAACAGTCATATCAATAAATAATCGTATCAATAAATAAATTAACAAATAAGTAATAATAACGTAATTAATCTTTTTTTTTTGTTTTCCTTTTTGAATATCTTTACTTTTGAATATCTATACTTTTCGCCTTGTATATATGTGTGTACCTTAAGCATTTATCTGTTATTTCAATATGCAGCAGTCTTTTAAAATTTGTCATATCAATACAAGGTCCTTGGTAAAAAATTTCTCTAAACTTAAAGAAGTTGCTTACAATAAATATGACATAATAACTATATCAGAATCTTGGTTAAATGCAGGTATATTGGATGAAACGGTGGCTCTCTCTGGCTATAAACTTTTCAGACAAGACAGATTAGGTCGCGGAGGTGGTGGTGCAGCATATATCAAGCACACAATTAAAGCAAGTCCAATACATTTCATGAAAGGAAATTTAACCGAGCAACTATGGCTTTCACTTGAATTTAAAAATAAAAAATATGCATTAGGTACCCTCTACTCTCCTCACGCCTCCCTCTATGAAGTATTCCTAAATGAATTTGAAAACCTGCTAACTTTGGCTGTGCCTACATTTGATTATATACTGTGCGCGGGAGACTTAAATATAGATGTTCTGGACTCGCTTAGTAAAGAGTGCATAATGTTTAACAATGTCATCAGTTCATTTGGTTTAAAGCAGATAATTGACCAACCTACTCGTATTAGTTCAACCTCTATGAAATTACTCGATGTAATTATATGTACAGAAAATCTAAATATTGTACAACCTTCCGTCTTGCAACCTTTTTCTGACCACTGCTTGATTCACTGCTCCATTGGCGTAGATACGCACAAATTTCAACCTTTCGAATACACATATAGAGATTTTAAAAATTTCAAAGAAGATGACTTCATTAATGCCCTGACTGATAAAAATCTTCAACAAATTTATCGCATTAATAATATTGATGACAAAATCGAAACTTTCAACAGGCTTCTATTAGAAACGTTTGACTCCCATGCCCCTGTAAAAACTGTCGTAATTAGGAAAAAAAAGGCACCGTGGCTTACTGACACCCTCAAGTTTATGATGTCACTTCGTGACAAGGCTCTTTCTAAATTTAAAAAAAACAAGGCACCCCACCATTGGATCTATTATAAAGAGTTACGAAACCTAACTAACAGCACTATCAAACGTGAAAAAAAAGCCTACTTAGAATTCAAATTACGCAGTAAAAACAAACATGTATGGAAAGAACTAAAAGAGTTAGATATATATAATAAGCAAAAAAATACACTTATACCTAATAATTTAAATGATGTGAACAACATAAACAACTATTTTATTAGTGCATCTAAAGGAGATACAGTCGTTGGCCACGAAACTGTCAATTATTACTCACAAAATATACGGCAGGCCACTGGTACTTTCAAATTTAGTCCAATTAATGATAATATCGTATACAGTACGTTACTCTCAATCAAGTCTAAAGCAGTTGGTGCTGACAACATTGGGATTAACATCTTGCTCCATAGTCGTCCTTACATCCTGCCCTACATAACTCACATATTCAACTTCTGTATAATAAATAACGTATATCCCTCAGTATGGAAACTAGCAAAAGTTATTCCCCTTGCTAAATCCAATCCACCGGAATCTTATAAAGATCTTAGACCGATTAGTATTTTGTGTACCATATCAAAAGCCTTCGAAAACATAATTAATTCTCAAATTCAAGTATATCTGGAAACTTTTGATATTTTACCTCACACTCAGTCTGGATTTCGTACCGCCCATAGTTGCGTCACAGCTCTTCTCAAGGTCACTGATGATATACACACCGCACTGGATGAGAATAAACTGTGCTTACTTGTATTGCTCGATTATACCAAAGCTTTCGACAGAATTAATCATGACCTCTCAGTTTCCATACTACACTATATCGGATTTGAAGACAACTCAGTTAACTTAATGAAAAATTACCTCGTAGGTCGTCTCCAGGCCGTGATGTATGATAATTGTTTATCTGAGTATGTTAGAGTTGAAAGTGGAGTGCCTCAAGGTTCCATACTCTGTGTTCTATTTGGGTATTACCAATTTGGGTAATTAAAAATCGGAACTTAGTTGTGACTTTATTGTACCTACATCAGAACTAATACACACTGTGATACGAGGCGGCCGGGCCAGCCGTAGTTACAAAAAGTGTCCCTTTTTTATATATCAGTTTTTATACACTATTTATAATAGTACATCTCTATGAAATTAAATAAAATATATTTTGCT
Source organism: Rutpela maculata (assembly GCA_936432065.2). Classification (NCBI taxonomy): domain Eukaryota; kingdom Metazoa; phylum Arthropoda; class Insecta; order Coleoptera; family Cerambycidae; genus Rutpela; species Rutpela maculata. Next base: position 56,852,212 of record OW386287.2, on the reverse strand, counting down.
ATACATAACACCTCTCCCCTAAAAATCTTAAATTTCTACTAATACATGTTTCCTAATCTACATACTATTTTCCATATTATAGTTTAATCTAACTAAAAAAAACATATTAACTAACTTCAAATAATGGTTATGTAATGATCAGTCTATCGGGTGCTTTGAGTTGGCTGCGACGCCTTAACTCTCTTTGCGATATACCGGGTGTGTCACTAACTTCTACCTCCCGTTCACTATTTTCACTTTTCTTATTATCTGATATGTTTACAGTGTTTAAATTAGATCGTGGAATAAAAGAAATTGATTCCTTGGTGTCAAAATAATTATTTTGTTTAAGTTGATTTTTATGTCTTTTCCATGTCATTCCACTCTCCGTTTTAATTAAATAGGTTCTTCGACCAATAACTTTAATTATTATGCCTGCACACCATTTATCATAGTTTTCTCTATAATCACGAACCCAAACATGATCATTTACTTTAAAATAAATATCTCTTTTCCCTTGATAATATCTTTTTTGATAATTTTGTTTATTTTCAACAACTTGCTTAGTAGAAGGCAATAATAAATCAAATTTTGTGCGTAAACTACGACCAATTAATAATTTTGAGGGTTTCTCCCGTGTTGTAGTATGAGGAGTATTTCTGTACTGGAATAAAAAGCGATTTATGATTAAATTAATATCTAAATTAGGATTTTCATATCTAGCTTTTAAAATGGCTTTTTTCATAATTTTAACAGCACTTTCCCCTAGCCCGTTTGTAACAGGATGATAGGGAGCTCCTGTTGAATGTTTTATACCACTAGATGCAAAAAAATTTTGAAATTCTTGAGACGTAAAAGTTTTTGCATTATCAGTACAAATTTCTAGCGGCAAACCAAATCTGGCAAACAATTCACGAAATATTTTTATAGTATTATAAGTGGTTAAGTTATTTACCTCAAAACACTCGATCCATTTAGATGTGGCATCTTCGATAACTAAAAAATTTTTATTAAAACATGGTCCAAAAAAATCTGCGTGTAATCTAGTCCAGGGTTCTTTAGGCCATTCCCACACTGCTAATGAAATTTTTGGCGGGTTGTTTGAATATACAGAACATGCCTTACAACAGTTAGAAACATTTTCAATTTGTTTATCGATTAATGGCCACCATAGATATGAACGCGCCAAAGATTTCATTTTTACCATGCCCATATGTGTACTATGTAATTCATCTAAAATATATTTATGAAATTTATTTGGTATTATTAGCCTATATCCCCAAATGAGACAATCAGATTCTACCGTAATTTCCGTTTTTCTAGTAAAATACGGCTTAAATTCATCTGAAGGGCATTTATTAGGCCCTCCATGACGTACATAAAAAAATATCTTGCTTAAAACTGGGTCAACAGCTGTTTCTCTTTTTATTTGTTTAAAATCTACTGGCAAATTAAATTCATTTAAATAACTAATATAAGAAATATTCGAATTTGAGTGTAAATATGAAATTTTATCGTTTAGTACTTCGACATCTTTTATTGGCAATCTTGACAAAAAATCAGCTGTATTTTTATCAGAATTTACGAATTTTATTTCATAATTAAAAGCTGATAAAATATGAGCCCATCTCTGCAATCTATTTGCAGCAAAAACAGGTAAACCTTTTTTATCACCAAAAATTGTTAGCAGAGGTTTATGGTCAGTGCATAATATAAATTTTTGTCCGAATAGATATTGAAAGAATTTCTTTAACCCGAATATTATAGAGCAGGCTTCTTTATCAATTTGTGAGTAGCTTAATTCAGCAGAGTTCAATAAACGTGATGCAAAAGCAATGGGTTTTTCTGAATTATCCTCAAATACGTGACTTAAAGTTGCCCCTACTGCAAATTGCGACGAATCAACCGTTAATTTAATTTTTTTCTCAGGATCAAAATGTGCTAAAACCGAAGAAGATAATAAAATCTGTTTTGCCTGTTCAAAACTTTCATTACATTCAGTAGACCAAACCCATTTAACATTTTTTTTAATAACCTGTAAAGAGGTTTTAAAATTTCTGCAGCTTTTGGAATGAATTTGCAATAAAAATTTATTGTTCCCAAAAATGATTTTAACTCCGTAACCGACTTAGGAACTGGTATTTTTTTTATTGCTAACACTCTCTCATCTGAAGTATGTAACCCATCTTTATCAATTCTATGCCCCAAATAATTTACAGATTTTTGAAAAAATGAACATTTTTCCTTTCCTACCTTGAGGCCACAATCTTGCAATCGTTGAAAAACACTCAACAGATGCTCCATATGCTCCTGATCATTTTTCCCAGTAATTAAAATATCATCTAAAAAGCAAACCACGCCAGGCATTACAAACATTTGTTCCATAATATTTTGAAATATGGATGGTGCACTAGTTATTCCATAAGGTAAACGCGTATACGAGAAAAGACCCTTATGTGTAGAGATGGTGACAAGTTTTCTAGACTCTTCCGTTAATAAAACCTGTTGGTACGCTTCTGATAAGTCGATTTTAGAAAACTTATCACCTCCTTGTAATTGTGAAAACAAGTACTCAATGCGTGGCAAGGAAAAATGTTGTATTTTTAAATGGGGGTTTAAAGTTACTTTAAAATCACCACAAATTCTTATACCACCATTTTGTTTTAAAACCGAAACTATAGGAGTCGCCCACTCTGAAAATTCAGTCGGGATTAATACCTTATTGTCAACTAATCGCTGAATTTCCATTTCAATTTTTGGTTTTAAAGCAAATGGTACGGGTCGAGCTTTGCAAAATTTCGGAACTGTTCCGTCTTTCAAATTTAAAGAAATTTCGAATTTATTAAAGGTTCCTATATTTTTATCAAAAACATCTTTATATTTTTCAAGCATAATATCGATATTGGCGGAAGACTCTATTTTACACATAGTGCTTGGAATTTTACAAATACCCAAATTGAGCATGTTTAAACCATTTCTACCAATAAGTGGTGGTCCACCATTTCTTATAACATATGTTTTTAAACTGTAAAAATTTTTATCAAAAACTATATTTAAATTTAAATATCCTAAAGGTTCAAAAGTTATGCCAACATAATCTTTTAATGCTAAATCATTTTTATGCAATTCTTTACTACGAAAATGTTTCTGGTATAATTTTTCAGAAATTGCCGAATGTGCAAATCCCGAATCAGCCTCAAAACCTATTGGTACATTTTCAACAATTAAATTTACAAATGTTGGTTTGATGTTGCCATTTTCATCAGATAAATTATTTTCTAAACTACTTAAATTAAAAATGGAATCATTAGAAATATTTACTTCTGTTTCACTTAAGAAATTTTGTGAAAATCTTTTGCATTGTGGTGCCAGATGTCCTTTAACACCACACTTATGGCATATGCAATTTTTAAAAGCACAGTCCCTTGCCATGTGATTTTTACGGCCACAAACAAAACAGCCTTGTTGATTTGAGAGATTTTTGTAGCTTACCGGCTGACTTCTTTCCTGGTTCGTACCTGCGCTGCTAGGCGGCTTCACCGTGTTCTGTCTACTCGATCGGGAGGCTCTAGGAACTCGTGTCTGTTGCTGGTTGAAATTTATATCTGTTTCTGTCTTCACACTCGTGGTTACCAAACTCTCCCTGGTGGTATGTTCCTGCATTGCAGATTCCTTTGATAATGCCAATTTAACCACGTTTTTAAGGGATACATTCGAACTTGAAGCATCTTCTTCAAATAGACGATCCATGATTTTTTCGTGATTTATACCAACTACGAAAATATCTCGCATAACGATATTTAGTTCTTCACCAAACTTACAATTTGAGGCCGAACTTTTTATTCTTGCTTCCCACTCCGACACACTTTCATTTAATTGTCTTTTAGCTGTGTAAAATTTTAATCGTTCAGAGAAGTACGATTTTACCGGTGAAAAATATTCAACTAATAATTTGACTAATTGTTCATACGTATTACTTTCCGGTAAATTTGGAACACATAAATTTCGAAGTAAAATGTAACAGTCTTCAGAAAGGGTATTTAAAAGAATAGCTTTTTTGCGATCCTCGTCCGTAATTTTATTTGCAATAAAAAATTGCTTAAGCCTCTCATTAAACACTAGAAAGTCTGAATTTTTGGGGTCAAAAATATTCAGCGATCCTAAAAGACCGACTCGTTCCACCATCTTGATAAATTTGTCACTAATTTATTTAATTTAATTTAAAACAAATTTAATTTAGTGTCAATAATTACAGTGCACTTGCACGTGAGTCACTAAAAGATACCTCGTCGCCAAATGTTCTATTTGGGTATTACCAATTTGGGTAATTAAAAATCGGAAATAACTTAGTTGTGACTTTATTGTACCTACATCAGAACTAATACACACTGTGATACGAGGCGGCCGGGCCAGCCGTAGTTACAAAAAGTGTCCCTTTTTTATATATCAGTTTTTATACACTATTTATAATAGTACATCTCTATGAAATTAAATAATAGTATATTATATTACTAGGAGAACGCACTCTTTTTTTGTGTTGAGCCCAGGATTTGCGGCTGAGGCGAAGCCGAGGCCGCAAACTGGGCGAAACACAAAAAAAGACGTTCTACTCCGTGTAATGTATACTATTTTTTCTTCAAGCGTATTAAAATACAAAAATTCATTTATTTATCAAAAATGTACAAATATTCAAACTACAGTCTTACATGTTGACACAATATGACAAGTGGCTAGTGGATAGCGCGCCACCGGTGGCTTTCGGTATTAACATTATTTTACTAATAAAACAATACCCACTGCGGTGGCGCTTTCGGAACTAACATTATGTTACTAGTAAAACAATGTCCACTACGGTGGCGTTCGGTACTAACATTTTGTTACTAGTAAAACAATGTCCTACTTCTACTTCTGTTTTTGGTGACATAATTTAAACATTTTAATACGCTTGAAGAAAAAATATATTTTGCTATACATAACACTCTGCTTTTTATCTTATATACCCACGAGTTTAGTAGATGTTTACAGTTTTGCACTTCTCATTTCTATGCTGATGATACACAATTATACTACTCCTTCAACGAGGATGCAGTTACTCTACGAACGTAGTCATGGTTTTGCGTCGCGCTTTCTGTAACCTAAAATTAATATATGCCAATCGGACTTTACTTAGTAAAAAGCTGAAAATACAACTGTGTAACACTTTAGTTCTTTCACACTTAAATTATGCAGATGTAGTTTACGGACCTAATATATTAAGTACAGATTCCCGTCGCCTCCAACGCATACAAAATTCATGTGTCCGTCTTGTGTGTGGTCTCAGAAGAAGACATCGCACCTCTCGATATTTAAAGGAAATTGGTTGGATAAATGTAGAACAGATGCGGCTGATCCACGCCTGTACGCTATATCATAAAATTATCATGACCAAAAAGCCTTCATACCTTTATAACAAAATTCGGTTTCGTACCGATGTGCATAATGTAAACATACGCCACAAATCCCGGTTAACACCACCTCAGCATAATACCTCTTTTTACGAATGCTCCTTTTTCATATCAGATATCTAAGCTATAGGCGTCTGAATTTAAGATGCCAGCGCCGAAGTGGAGAACTCGTGAACTAATTATAGGCTTTTTGTTTGATTATGTGGAGAATACTTATATTGATTTTTTTCTGTTTATTGTTATTTTTGGCGTTAAAAATAATAACATTAATAATATATGATCTAAAGGTTTACAAGATTTTGTTGTAAGTGATTTGCAAGACGCTAATGGCATTATTCAGCAAAATTCATATTTTTTAGGTTATCTAGTTTCTCCCTTGAAAAGTACAGTTTCTTCGACATAAACGGTGTCTGGCTAGTTAAATATTAAAAACTTAAATATTTCCTAAAATTTATGTACAGTTGTAGTTTAAATCACTTTTTTTCAGGAAACATGAGTGACATTTAGGTTAAGCATATTGCAATGTATGGAACATTTGTAAAGCACTAAAAATGTAAAAATTCTAAGTGTGTGTATGAAGGGGAATATGATTTAAATGCAGGACATATTATTACATATTCAACACAAAACTTAATAAATAAATGTGTATGCTCTATGTTTACAAACAAGTGTCTCAGATTCAAATACCCATGAAATTAGTGGTGCATTGAATATAACTAAAAAGACATTTATTAATTCTTTACGTAAAATAAATAAAACAGTATTTTGTAAAATATGAAATAGAAATATTGTGCATGGTGCAATAGTATATATTACTTTTAAATATACTGGAATTACATATATTTACTTATTTCAAAAATTTCACTTACAATGTGTGATTGTCTAGGACATTATTATTGCTACCCGGGCCACGGTTATTTGCACCAGCTTTTTCCCTCTCAATGCCTGGTTATAGGTGTCTACATCAAAGAGACATTGTCGTGCCAACTCAACTTTCACGAGTTGTCCCTGCAATCTACAAAGGATACCGACTAGGTTGGCTCCAGCAAATTGTAGCCCCTTTAAACGCTATCATATTTTTAATAACTTAGCATCTCAGTTTATCATTTACTTATTGTTGATATCATCGTACACTAAAGAGACAATGACAGAAAAGCCCATAATTAGTTTGACTATAGACCACCAGGTGGCGTACTCCTTATTTTCAGACGCCTATACAACTGGTTACCCGAGAGTTATAAAAGTTTATCAATAAATTCGTTCCAACGCAAGATTAAAAAAGATTTATTACAGGGCACCCTTTCATTTAATACCTAATTTGATAACGCCATTATTTAGTTTTCATCTTCTTTTTCTTTAGACTAATTAGATGTGTATAAGGTTAGGAATTTTGTTTTACTTTGACATATATTCCATAAGTAGATATTAAGTATTTTCTTTTTTCACTACTGTTAGTATAATTAAATAACATAATTTGATAAATCATATTTTTTTTACCTTTTTTTTTTACCCTCATATGAGGCTGAAATATATTAAGATATTACTTATTGATCGTGGATATGTTTATTTCAGTCTCATTCGGGGGCCCCTATGGTTGAGTGGAAGAGCAAACCCCTGTCCCACGGACAGATCGTTTAAACTCTGCCATTTGACAGGCAATGACTAACATGTTATATTGTAAATTTTGTATAATTTCCTGTCAATAAAATCATTTATTATTATTATTATTATTAATTATGTTTTATATCATTATTCTTATTCGCATCATCAATGTTTTGGGATCTATGCATTATTTAGGCCTTGGTTTGTTGTATGGTACGTCTAAAAATATATCACGCCATGTATTCCGCGTACAGCCTATAACAGCATTTCCAATCAGCTTCTAGATAATATCAACCCAGCGTTTCAGAGAGTGAAACTTAAGTAAGAAAAAGTGACATTATGAAAAAAATTACATGGAATGAATTACATTTTATAGAGGATAAAAAATCTCTCTCTCTCCTTCTCCCTCGTGTTAGTAATGCTATTTTTTTCATGATTCTCGTATTTAAAACTACTATTCTAATGAATAGTATAAAAATTATATTATTATAGTATTTGGGCGAGGGGAAAGAGGGGAATTTGCAAGCGATCTGTGCATATCTAGAAACCTCATTCAGAATTACTCCTGACGGGGAAAATACCATTGTTGCAGATGTTTTCAACGAGAAAGTCGGTTACATATTGGAAGATGATCACTTGAGAGCTGTTGTTGATAAATCGGAGATTGAAATAAAAAGGGTGAAAGTCTAATTCCGTTATGTCTAGCCAATACGTATACAATAGTCAATACTGCATACCAACCATATCCACGGTGTCTCTACACTTGGTTGTAACCATGAATAGAGCTTTGTAAACCTTTACCTCGCGACAATCACCATCCCAATCTTCAGTTGCTTAAGTTCACCTTCTCTATGAATCTAAAGATGTGTTAAAAGCTTACACAAAAACGTCTGCTCATCATAAATGATAGTCCAGCTTTGAAAAATAAGTATTTACAGGGAATAGATAAGTGAAGTCTACCCTCTAAATGACGAAGATTCAAATGCCTTGTGGAAATCTAAAAGAGATCAGCAACGGGAAAAAAACGTGAGATGAGTAGAAATGTAAAATTGCCTTGGATAACTGCTGAAAGTTTAATTGAAGTGCAATTCAGAAAAAACCCGAAGGCTCAAGAAGATGTCACTGTTTTGGAATCGGAAGTACAACATTTGTCCAGGATATTCACACTCTTTGTTGAAGAGATAAAAATCTTTTCTACAAAACGTCTGTAAACTGAACTGAAGCCACATGCTGATCACAATAAGAACAAAAACCTTTTTCAAGCAGTAAGGGTCATTACACGAAATTTAAACCGAAAACTAGGTCAATTAAGAACATCACGGGTACATTAAGAACTGACAGTGATCAGTTTGCTGAGGATTGGCGCCAATAGTTCAAGCGGTTTCCAAACCGACCATCCTGAAACGGAAGACCACTGGCAGCAGGATTACAAAACGAACTAATACTAAAATCGAGCGTGGACGCCGCTATACAGAAACTAAAAACTGACAAACCGGTTGGTATCAACACTATCACGATCTAGATACTTATGTTAGTTGGTGAAGATGGAGAGAAAATTCTTCACAGAATATGCCAAAAAATATGGAGGACAAAAATCTGGCCAGATGACTCGAATACTTCAATTTTCATTCCACTACATAAGAAACGGACAACAGATACCCGCGACAACTTCGTTCTTGTAACTCAACAACATGGAAAAGACATACAAATTACTGTTCACAGTCCTGATACAGATGTGTTTGTACTTCTGATTAGTTTTTATGAGCAATTACCGAAGAAATTCGTAATGGTAACTAGTCGAAGAAAAACTAAAAAAGAAATAAATATAGGAAAAGTCGTCGAATCATTAAGTATCGAACACAGACAATCATTAATTGGTTTCCATGCCTTTACTGGGACGGATATAACCAGCAGATTCTCAAGAATTAGCAAAGAATTTTGCACTAAAGTATTTTTGGAATTGGAGGAATTATCAGCAATACTGAAATTGCTTGCATTGTTGAGAACTCTGAACAAAACTACCACGGAACTTGAAGACGAATTTGTATGTTTGTTCTATAAAAATAAATTAATAAAAAAGCTAACTGACTTGAGTTGACATTTGTTTACCACCAAAAATCAAGAAGAAGAAACCACCTACTACCCACAGTTGATGCTATGAAGCAACATATTTTAAGGTAACGTACATAACATATAAAAATAGAAAATATTTCATTGTTATTTTATTTTAGGGGCCATTATTGCAACAGTATGTATGTATGTATGTATGAGAAGTGCGAATGAAAATATCCAACCTTTGCCAGATGCCAGTCTCTGTGGGTGGAGAAAAAGTCACGAATATTTAGAACCGGTCACCATGCTTAACCCACCCGCCCCAAGAGCTATAATTAACCTTGTGAAACGTATCCGCAAGAAGGGATGCGGAGCCAATATATGTTCCTGCGAAAAAAATGGAATAGTTTGCACTGAAGCCTGTCAGTGTTCTGTAGGAAACTTCTTTTGTGCAAGTACGCCAGATTTAGTAACTTCATCGATCATGGAAGAATATGAAGATAATTCGAGTAAATTGTGTTATTTTTACTTTAAACATATTACGAATAACCAAAAGTATTTTTTAAAAGATGATACCATGGAGATTACTTAAGAACTATTTTAAGTCGAGAAAGGCAATTAAAAAGGCAATTTAAGTTAAGTTTACATCATATAAGTTTATGTTTCCTGCTATTAAAAATATTTCATTTGTTTTATTAGATTATCTTTTTTGTTTTAGTCAAATATATCGTATGATGTTAATAATAAAAACACGTTTATTTAATCCGCCATTTTGAAAAAGTTGAAATTCTTTGCTACTAAAAAATTAAAAACATTTCTGGTATGGCCTGATTCTTCCACAATACCTGTAGCGCACCATGATTGTTAAATTTTAGAGCATTATTGTTTAACCAATACTCAATAAATTACATATCGCTGGATTCAGCATTAAAATCTGCACATTTTTTTTTAATTTTTTTTCATTAACTTATTGTTTTTCGAGTCAAAAATATTTAAAAATTTTTATTTTTCAGATCGGTATTCAGTATTTTCAGATCTTGTATTTTTTTTATTGAGATATATACTTTTTGAAGTATTTCCTTTTTTTTAAATAATAGATCGGAGATACGATTATCTTTTAAATCACCCTATCTTGTTTTGTATATTACTGGAGAATGGTTCATTTTCAGAAATGCCAACATGCCATTCGGTGATCCCGTAGACCTAAATAATCATAAAATAAAGAGTTTTCATATTTAGCAAGCCATCGAAGCGAGCGGTCGTTTTTGAACCCCATGATAATAGACTGAAATGTGAAGTTGGAATAGGCGCCATCTATCCTCTTTAACATCTATAATGACGACGTGATGCGATGCGCACTAACATTTCTAATTTGACATTAGCTTGTCCTTAGTTGCAGCAAGAAAGGATGAGCTCATACACCTCCTGAACAACCTTCAAACAATTAGCTCTGATTACAGTTAAGTGTAAATTACAATGAAATGCAAATTATGATTGTAGACCGAGTAAATAAAGACCACCTACACATTCTAAGGATAGATGATTGTGAAGTAGTACACAAGATGGTATACCTTGAGACATTTGTGGATAATAACAGCAAGTGCAAATATAAAAATGGACGAAGAACACAGATGGCAATATCGGTAACTCGTCAGAAATATAATATAATGTAACGTGTTTCCACCCTTAGGAAACTACCCCTTGCAAAATCCGTGGGTTCCAAAAATTATAACAAGAGATTGTCCACTAACACACTTTATTAAATATTTACTGGATACTTCACAATACTATTATTAATTTAAATACACTTCACTGACTAAAATCACAATGTTTATTACTTTGTTTATCTTTGAACTCTTAACCTCACTTTCTATACTTTCTGAACTTTCTGAACTTTCTGAACTACTCGCCGAGAATGCGGTTGGTCTTTTATACCTAAAAATGACAGATCTCGATTGTTCTGTGATGACGCCACCATTCTCTAGAGAATTCCAGATGTCACTTTGGAATCTTCTGGTAGGTTCTTTTTCGAGTAGGTGCAAATACACTACATTCATTCAGACATTCGATCTGTTGAAGTCTGCCTACTTTTTAGTAACATAACCTTAAATTTTAAGGGGTGCAACATATTACACTGCCCCCTCCTTAAGCCTGAACGTCCCGGTCAGGCAATTCAGCCTCTTTCACATACTTCGCCAGTCTATCCAAGTGTACGATCTTCATCTTGGACTTTTTGTTTCGTTGAATACGATAGACGACATCATTAATTCGGGTAATAACAGTATAAGGTCCTTCCCAAGGAGGTTGAAGTTTCGGTGACTTCCCTTTCTTCCGCTGTGGGTTGTACAGCCAAACCAGATCTCCTGCCTTGAACCCTTCTGAACTACCCTTACGGTCGTATCGAGCCTTCATTCGGTCACTGGCTATGGTGATTTGGTCTCTAACCAGCTCATGAACATTTCTTAGCCGTTCACTCATTTCATCCACATAGCTGTTCACAGGAAGCTGTTCTCCGCCTGGTGTTCCGAAAATCAAATCACACGGCAGTCTGATCTCGTGTCCAAATACTACACGGGCTGGTGTTTGTTTCGTAGACTCGTGGATAGCAGCTCTGTATGCCATGAGGAAAAACGGTATGTGGAGATCCCAATCGCGTTGATTCTTATGAACCACTTTAGAAAGATGTTCTTTCATAGTCTTGTTATGTCGTTCCACCATTCCATCTGATTGCGGGTGAAGGGCTGTTGTCCGTGTTTTGTGTATCCCCAATAACTTGCAGATTTGCTGAAACACCCTGACTCAAAGTTCCTCCCTTGATCTGAGTGCAACTCCAGGGGTACACCAAACCGACATATCAAATTATCTACCAAGACTTTGGCGACAGTGACTGCTTCTTGGTTTGGAATTGCATAGGCCTCTGGCCACTTACTAAAATAGTCCATGGCAACCAGTATGTACTTGTTCCCATCCTTGGTTACTGGGAATGGGCCGGCTATATCGATCGCGATCCTCTCGAAAGGAGCTCCGACGTTATATTGCTTCATTGCACCCCTACTTCTAGTCTGTGGTCCCATACTGGCTGCACAAATTTTGCAATTGCGACACCAAGCTTCCACATCTTGACGACTATTTACCCAATAAAATCGTTCTCGTACTTTATTCAGGGTCTTATTAACGCCGAAGTGCCCACCGGATGCTCCATTATGCACTTCCTGAAGTACTTTCGGTACTCGACACCTGGGAATCACTAGACGCATAACAACTTCCCTGCCATCCGGGCTTTCCCAAGCTCTCTTTAGCAGTCCGTTCATGACTTTAAGTGAATCCCATTGGGCCCACAAAGCCTTCAATCCAACTGCCTTATCCGAAACATCCTTCCACGCTGGTCGAATTCCTTTCTCCTTTGCTCTCAATATAGCCCCAATTTCTGTGTCATTTAGTTGTTCTTGTCTCAGGGCTTCGGTTGTCCAATCGTCCGGAACCTCTATTTTAATAGTGTTGACAGCCACCGTACCCTGCAATTTCTCAACGTGGCGGCAGTGCTTGCAATCTTCCTTGCACGGTCTTCTAGATAAAGCGTCTGCGTTCTTATGAGATTTTCCAGGTCGATGTTCTATTTTGAAATCATACTGTTGCAGCCGTTCTATCCAACGAGCCAGTTGACCTTCAGGGGTTTTCAACTGCAACAGCCATTTTAATGCAGCATGGTCGGTCCGGATCTTGAAATGTCGTCCATAAAGATATTTATGAAAATGGTCCACTGATTTAACGATGGCCAGTAACTCTTTCTGAGTTACACAATAATTTCTTTCCGGTTTGGACAGCACCTTGCTGAAGTACTCGATCACTCTTTCCTGCCCATTCTGGATTTGGGACAGTACACAACCGACCGAAGAATTGCTGGCATCCGTGTCTAAAATAAAAAGTCCTTCCCGTTGTGGGTATGCTAGCACAGGACCAGTACATAAAGCTGCCTTCAATTTTCTCCATGCCGTTTCACATTCCGGTGTCCATTGGTACTGCACTTTCTCTTCTGTCAGCCGGTGTAATGGCTTCGCAATTTCTGCAAACCCTTCCACAAAGCGCCTATAATAAGTGCAGAGGCCAAGGAAGCTCCTTACTTCATGAACGTTACATGGTCTTGGCCAATCTCGTACAGCAGAAATTTTGTCGGGGTCTGTTTGTATTCCATCCGAAGAGACCACGTGACCAAGAAATTTGACTTATTTCTGGAATAGCAGGCACTTCTTCGGGTTCAACTTCAGATGGGCATTCCTGACTCGCCCAAATACTTCTTGAAGATTTTTCAAATGTTCTGTAAAGTCCTGACCCATAACAAGCACGTCGTCAAGGTAAACCAGGCACGTCCTCCAGGTCAGCCCTCGCAGCACGAATTCCATCAGTCTTTCAAAGGTAGCTGGCGCATTGCAAAGTCCAAAAGGCATCACGGTAAATTGATAAAGACCACTGCCTGCTGAAAACGCTGTCTTCTCCTTATCATCAGGATGAAGCCCCACTTGCCAGTATCCACTCCTAAGGTCTAACGTAGAAAACCATCGTGAGCCTGCCAACGTGCTTAACGTGTCGTCAATTCGTGGTAATGGGTAACTGTCTTTCTTCGTGACATCGTTTAATTTTCGATAATCGACACAAAATCTTAATGTTCCATCCTTCTTGGCAACCAAAACTACTGGCGATGACCAGGGACTCGTCGAATCCTCAATGACTCCATCTTGTAGCATCTTGTCTATCATTGCCGAGGCATCTTCTTGTTTTGCTAATGGAAGCCTCCTAGGTGGTTGTCGAATAGCGGGTGAGTTGCCAGTATTTATCCGATGCTGGACTATCTCTGTTTTTGTAAGGGCCTCTGTATTCTTGGCAAATACTGAACTTTCCTTTTCTAGGAACTTGATTGCCTCCCTTCGTTCATCCTCAGATAAATGCTCCAACTGGGTACTCAGCAAGGTCAAAACTTCCTGGTCTATTTTCGTAGACGAACTTCTCTCTGTTTGTTCCTCGCACCTCGCTACCCATGTGACCGGTTCATAGGAGCCAATCGGTTTGCCTTCCTTAATTGTCACCGAGTGGGAATTTAAATTAACAATTCTAATTGGGATTTTGTCTTTAGTCCGGGTTAAAGTTCTCGCCACAATAATATTGGATAGGGACTTAATCGATTCGTCATCTTCAACTAGGCCAACACGGTACCCTCCAGGATTTCCTTCTAAGGCAGCATCGATCATTTATTCTGAATGAGCAGGAATCTTGATCGTCTGTGTTGTTAACAATCTCGCTTTATGGAATTGGTCGTCTGCGGTTGCCAGAATAAATTCCTCATTTCCAATTTTTAAGACTCGCTCCCCTACGTCAACAATGAATCCCTGCTCTCCCATGATGTCTAGACCCAAAATGAAATCATCCATAATGTCAGCCACAATGACCTTGTAATTGAACCTCAACCGTCCAACCTGCAGTTCCAAGTTGACCTCTCCATGGACCGCAGCCCTGTCCCCCGTGGCTGTCCGAATGATTACTCCATTTTGCTTCTTGTTAATCTGCAAGCCTGATATAAACCCTGGCCGCACTATTGATGACGTAGCACCGATGTCAATCGTAAACACGCATTTTCTTCCATTCACATATCCTTGCAACAACAGACTACTTGGAATTCTTTGGAGTTGGGAAATCTTTATTTCTCTGGGGGCACCGCATTCCCTAGCCAGCACAGCCCCCTTGGTGCTGGCTATCTTTAGTTTTCCTGCTTCTCTTCAACATTCACAGCATTTACTCGACTCTCCGAGTTCTGCTGTCGACAGTCTCGTTTCATATGTCCCACCTTGCCGCAGTTGAAACATTTAATACCTCCGCTCGGCTTTCCTCTATTTTGTTGTTTTTCTTGGTTTCCGAGGCCATCCAATTTATCGCATAATTTGGTGAATATTTTCTGCATCTCAGTCAGCAAGGGGCTCTGGTTCATTTCTGGTTGCGATTCTTCGAGAGTCACAGCTCGCACTCTCGACCTTGGAGTATCTCTGTAGGCGGCTTCTACTTCAAGTGCACGCACCAAAGCTTCGCTACTACTTTGGTGTCTTGTCAGCCTCAGAACTCGCCTGACCTCTTCGTCCCTTATGCCATCTAAAAAGGCCCCTACGGCTAATTGTTCCTGAAATTCTCTAGGTGCACTCGGATACGCCAGGTGTGCCAGTCTCTCTATCGCAGCTTCGAATTCCTGTAAACTCTCTCCAGCCTTTTGTGTTCGTGATTTTAGCTGGGCTTGGTATACTTGGGCGAGATGTTGGTCGCCATATCTCAAGTCCAATGCAGCTTCCAAGACTTTGAAGTCCCTTTGTTTATCCACTGGGATAGTCTGAAGCAACTCTGAGGCCTGGCCCCTTAACGCCAGAACTAATGCCATGGCCTTTTCCTCGTTATCCCAGTTGTTTGCACATGCTGCTGCCTCAAACTGCCTCTTGTACGTCGTCCAGGAACTTTGGCCGTCAAAAGAAGGAGGTTTTAGTCGCTGACCTGATGATACCACCTGCTGGCTTCCTCTATCTCTCAACTGTCGTTTAAGCCGGTCTATTTCTCCCTTGACTTCTTCTTCGAACTCACTCATCTTTTCTTCAAACTGATTTACTTTTCCTTTTACTTGACCGACTTCGGTCTTGACTTCACCTACTTTATCTTCGACCTTATCTACTTTTTCTTCTACCTTGCTTATCTCTTCTTTGACTTCACTTTTGACAGAAATGATTGCGTCCTGTTGTATTTTTATTTGATCGCTCAGGATTTTCCTTAATTCCTCCTGGCGTCTTTCTTCCAAGTCTTCCATTATTTTTCTGAGTGCGTCTTTTTCCTCTTGACGTTGTCTTTCTTGCTCTTCTTTATCTACTTGACGTCGCTTTTCTTGTTCTTCTTTCTCCTCTTGACGTTTTTTCTCCTGTTCTTCTTTGTCTTCCTGCCGTTGCTGCGCCATCATTTTTTGGAATTGTTCGAATAAGTCCTGTATTTGTTTATCGGATGCCATACTTCTTGTTGTTACGGGCATACGATGAAATTAAAATAAAATAAATTTAACTGTCACGTCAATATCGGTAATGGAACTTTCTAGACAAATCTCGAAATAGCACGAAAAAGTCTTATCCAGAGTCTTTTGTCACTATCCAGTTCAGAGAATTTAATAATCTCCACTAATGTCCAAATAGAAAAGTTCTAGAAATTTTCACGCACTAAATGAGTCTTTTTCAGTGTCTCTATCACTTCTCAGTTCAAAGGATTTAATTATCACACTAATGTCCTAATAAAATGTTCTACAATGTCTCAAAAATGCACTTAAACACTATTTTCCTGTTCGAAAACAACCCTCGAACAATGTCCAGTAAATTAGTCCTGTGTTAGCACTAACCCTCGAGAATCCTTCTCGAACACTCCAGTACAACTTCAGAGCTCCTCTTGTCATAAAATTCCGCTTCTGACACCAATTGTAACGTGTTTCCACCCTTAGGAAACTACCCCTTGCAAAATCCGTGGGTTCCAAAAATTATAACAAGAGATTGTCCACTAACACACTTTATTAAATATTTACTGGATACTTCACAATACTATTATTAATTTAAATACACTTTACTGACTAAAATCACAATGTTTATTACTTTGTTTATCTTTGAACTCTTAACCTCACTTTCTATACTTTCTGAACTTTCTGAACTTTCTGAACTACTCGCCGAGAATGCGGTTGGTCTTTTATACCTAAAAATGACAGATCTCGATTGTTCTGTGATGACGCCACCATTCTCTAGAGAATTCCAGATGTCACTTTGGAATCTTCTGGTAGGTTCTTTTTCGAGTAGGTGCAAATACACTACATTCATTCAGACATTCGATCTGTTGAAGTCTGCCTACTTTTTAGTAACATAACCTTAAATTTTAAGGGGTGCAACATATTACAATAATAACAGACATGCCAGAGTTCTAGTGTTCTCATCTTTCTTTATAGCGCATCGACATAGAACGCTAGGGATACATACAGACGGCGTATTGATGCCTTAGAGCTCTGAACAACACCAACAACTCGAATTTTCAAGAAAAACGTCCCTCAAAGCGTCTCTCCAGCATCGTATTTTCCTGATTTTTTTAATTTATTGACCGCATCATCCGAGAAGATAGTACGGCTGATAGTTCAGAGAAAACCAGATGGCAAGATGCGAGAGGACGCTCTCCAGAACTTTGTGGCAGTGGCATAAAATCTTAGTGATGTTGAGAATGTTGACAAGGGTTTTTCTAAGTTGTTATTAAGAGTATATCTTCTTTATAAATGGAGTTTTTAATAAATAAAATGTTTTTAAATAACTAGCAAATATTTTTCATTACCCTTTTTGGAAGTACAACTTTCTAAATTACAAAGTATCAAAAGTGTGCTACAATATATTATAAGAAGGGGTGAGCGTAGAGGCGACTTCAATGTGAATGTCAGTCGATATTCCGTTGAAGCAACGTCGAGCTGACCCATCTTGGGAAATACAGCGTCTAGCGGCTTGTATATCAGTGTATACGCAGAAGTTACGTAATTTCAGACGAGGATTACGTAGTGGATATACCATCCTTCGGAGGGGATGTAAAGCAGGCGGTCCTTTGTCTATTAAATGTTAGGCAAGTAAAAGATCCCTACTCTTCTTAAGGGAAGAGGTTCGGCAAAATTTCCAGGTTGGGGGGTAGCTCGTCTCCTGGAGTCGGTGATAGGCCCTGGTAGCGGAAATAGGCCAACGTTAAATAGTTAAAAAAAAATTAAAAGAAAAATATATTATAATACACTTTTAGGCAGATTGCTTCATCTCTTTTTAAATAATTAATGGACTAATTCAAATTGTTTACATTTTATTGGTATTTGCACATTTCCTTTGCAAAACTTGGTTTTTGCATAAAGCATATGCAAAACTGGGTTTTTGAATCCTTTAACTGCAATTATTTATTGATATTATTCGATTTTTAGCAAAAATTAAGCCTTTCTTCAAATAATGATTATCTCGGATTTAGTTGCCTGCAACGTTTCCAAAAATTTACAGAAAAATAAACACATGAGCGTTTTTTGTGTATTTCTCAAAATCACTTAATCTGCAAATATATAATTTTGCATCTGGTGTACTCAATTACTTACCCTTTGGAAAATTGATGAATTTTAGGACATTTTCCTGTTTTCTCGGAATTTTAATGAGCTGTTTAACATGACTGAATGTACATTGAACAGCAAAATATACTGCATTACGTTTTGTTTGAGATCATATTATTTTTAGTTTGGAAGGTTTGTTTTCCTGAAAGACGGTCTTTTGCTCTGCGATGTATTAGGCTTTGTCATTGGATCATCGGTCAAAAGTGTCCCAGATAAAAGATATTGCCTCTTGTGTTGTGTATGGTTCCGAGTACGGCAAAATTAGCTCTGTCTAGAATTCTTGACAGAGAAGAAAACTTGAAGTGATGCTTGAATAGTAGATATGATTTTGTGATTGCGATGGGTTTTCAGGAATGTAAGGTCACAAAGAAGTCTGGTTTTACGGGGGAGTATGCAATAGGATTAATTTCTTCCCATAGAGACGAAGGAAATGTTGTGAGAGATTTTTCAGGGTTGTCAGTATGAAAATTATTAGGTTCTGGAGTTAAACCCCGTTTGAGATAGCTGAAGTCTTGACGTTTGAACTCTTATTTTGGAGAGAGGTATTTCAAAACATTTATAGAGTTCGAAAGATTATCAGTTCTTTGTGATAATTTAACCACACAACAATTGGTATATAAAGAAGTACCACCCCACTCCCCAGCTCAAGTATATAGTATTCAGATTAAAAACATGTGGTCACCTTTTATTAGACCAACTGGACCCATTTTTAAACCATGTTGCATACTTTTAGTATTAATTCCAAGATCAACTCATACTAGGTAACACAAGGAAAATAAAACAAACACACTTTAATAAAAATTATAATTATAATTCTAAACAAATATTTGTCTACAACTACAACAAAAATTGACGCCAGCGTCATCAGACTTAAATTAAATTATCACGTTTCGCACAAATAACATCAATAATTGATGTTAAAATGCTTATTACACTTATAAAAGCTACTCTAAATACACAGCCATTAGTACCTACACTTTAAATAATACTTATTTTTAATTTATTAGATGTGTGTAGGATATTTCTAATTGTATGAACTGAACTGTTAATATTACATAAGTGATTTAACATAGGAATGATCGTAGTGGAATTGTACGACTTATTAAATGACTAGCAAATAAAAGTTCTTTAATTAAATGACACTCCTACGGAGTGAACAGCTTGATATTGAACAAAAACATTTTATTTCGAGTTATTTAAATATGGAAAGTGCATTAACAATTCAGAAGTTATTACTATATACAAGGTTCAACATCATAGCATCATCAATATCATGAGAAGGTGCATGTAGTAACAAGCCTAGGAAATTTAGTGAACACGACAGATTCAACAGGTTTCGAAATAAGTATCCAATATATTTTTCTAAAATTGTTTAAAAAACTGTCCTTGTTTCTTGTACGTAAAAGGTATGTTTATGATAATAATATTAATTTCACACTTGTGTATAACCGAATCATAAGAGTGCATTGAAAACAAATTAAGTTGTATAACGTTTACGTTAACTTTGAATTTTATTTTTTTAAATATGAAAATTGAGGACTATTCCAGGCATTAAAGACCATATAGGGCCCTTACCTGGAAAAATACATTTTAATTCTGGAAATAGGCTTACTTTACGTTTTTTTGGAGCGCTGAATCCGAATTTTTAACTTCCCACCAAAAATTTCCCCGTAATCTCCTCAAGAATTTAAAAATAGGACCAAAAAACCGTTTTCTTTATCTTTTTTTTTTTTTTTCATTTTAAGAAATTCGGAAAGTAGACAAAATTTGCGGGGAAGCGCTAGCACGCCTTGAAATATGAGCATCAACACCGCGAGGCTGCATGCGCTAAGTTACACGTCGTTTAGGTTCATTCAGTCAGGAATATTCTCGCATGAATTGTTGCACTCGAGATACACGATGGAATATTTCAACCCGCTTTTTTTGCAGCTACGCGCGCCGCGGCAACCTTTTTTACACCTGACGGAGATAATCTTTAGAAATTTTGGTAGAGCAGGTGGTTTCAAAGTAGTGACAGGAGAAATTCCGTAACTGGTTTTTTGCAGCCCAATTTTTCTGGCTCGATAACATTTCCTTGCCAAAGTTAGACTTGGTGGTACGTTCTCAATGAGTGTTGTGCAGTAGCAGCTTCAGCTGGAGCTAAAGAGGCAATGTTGTGTTTACTGCTGTACAGGGTCTTGATGAAACACTGATGTCTAAAACCATTCAAAGTCATGTTTTCATAGACAATTTTGTGACAAACCTTTTCCTATACTTATGTTGTTTTCCCTAAGATAAAGCGTTTAAAAGATATTGTAAAAAAACCAGTGCGGTGTCCCTAAAGGGGGGTGAGATAGGGATGAAGCTTACCCCTTAGGGGTGGGAACTTTTTTGATATGTATTCTTACACACATAAGCTAACTATTATAGACATTTCAGCTTATTATAATTTTTTTCTTCTATTCCACATAAATGTGCCTAATTTTCGTGTACTAATATACGAGTACACTAGATGCAAAACTCGGTTTTTGCAAAAATTTTAAAAAACGTTGGTTTTATGTTATTCAAATATAAGAATGTATTGTTTACAAGACTATTTAACCAATAAGATCCGAAAATTAGTATTTTGCTGATAAAGTAGGTGTTAAAATCTAATTCAGGTGCAAAACTCGGTATTTGTTTGCTTGTGTCAGATGCATAACTACGTATTTGCTATTAAGGAATCATTATCAGTTTTATATACCACATGGTCCAGCAATTTTTCCGCCAGAACCTACGGTAATGTTCATTGAATTTAAAAAGAGTTAACAACTTGAGCATTTTTATTAGTTTTTAGAAGGCGTTTCTATTTTTTAATCATAAGAGTGCATTGAAAACAAATTAAGTTGTATAACGTTTACGTTAACTTTGAATTTTATTTTTTTAAATATGAAAATTGAGGACTATTCCAGGCATTAAAGACCATATAGGGCCCTTACCTGGAAAAATACATTTTAATTCTGGAAATAGGCTTACTTTACGTTTTTTTGGAGCGCTGAATCCGAATTTTTAACTTCCCACCAAAAATTTCCCCGTAACCTCCTCAAGAATTTAAAAATAGGACCAAAAAACCGTTTTCTTTATCTTTTTTTTTTTTTTCATTTTAAGAAATTCGGAAAGTAGACAAAATTTGCGGGGAAGCGCTAGCACGCCTTGAAACATGAGCCTCAACACCGCGAGGCTGCATGCGCTAAGTTACACGTCGTTTAGGTTCATTCAGTCAGGAATATTCTCGCATGAATTGTTGCACTCGAGATACACGATGGAATATTTCAACCCGCTTTTTTTGCAGCTACGCGCGCCGCGGCAACCTTTTTTACACCTGACGGAGATAATCTTTAGAAATTTTGGTAGAGCAGGTGGTTTCAAAGTAGTGACAGGAGAAATTCCGTAACTGGTTTTTTGCAGCCCAATTTTTCTGGCTCGATAACATTTCCTTGCCAAAGTTAGACTTGGTGGTACGTTCTCAATGAGTGTTGTGCAGTAGCAGCTTCAGCTGGAGCTAAAGAGGCAATGTTGTGTTTACTGCTGTACAGGGTCTTGATGAAACACTGATGTCTAAAACCATTCAAAGTCATGTTTTCATCCTTGCTACAAACGAAGAAAAAATTGATTGGCAGCTTTTGCGATAGCTTGTGGATCTGTATTTGGACTCCGGAACAGCTGAGCGAGGGAATGCAAATCTGGGTTTCGGACGAGGACTCTGATCAATTGAAACAATTTAAAGTCACATCAGCCATGTTTAAAATATTATGAGAAAACAGTTCTCATGCGAAACAAAAAGTTTTTTAAAGCAATGAAAATAATAAACAATATAAAGTGAGGATAAAACGCCTAAAAAACTTTGATCGCGATCGATGGGTTGCTATCAATTCTCGAGCAGCATACATGTGTCATGGGTCGGGGTGAAAAGACAACAGTATGCTTACTCGAGGGGCGTGGCAGGAGAGGAAGATCGAAAGACGAGAGAACAACTGTGGAGTTGCCGTGATACTTAAATGCACGCGCGGCGTATGTTTCGGGATCCACTCGCTCCCCTCCCGTTCGTCGTACGTCAAAATGTCAAAGGACATTTTTTGTTGTAACTTTTGTTTACTTTTTGAATGTCTGGGTATTTTGTCTCTAAAACGAAAAAAAGAACGATAAAAAAAATCAAAACCATTTTTTTGGGTTTTCTTCTCTAAATTTGAGGAGGTTGCGGAGGAATTTTTGGTGGCAAGTTAAAAATTTGGATTCAGTGAGGCAATAAACATAAAGTAAACCTATTTCCAGAACTACCATTTTTCCAGGTAAAATTCTCTAATGCCTGGAGTAGACAGTCGTAAAAAATATTGTATGAAACTCATGCATAAAGAATCTTTTTTTCACTCATGGGATTGCCAAACTTCTCACTCGTTAAAAAAATTTACTTTACTTTATTAATTTTTGTGCGTAAACATATATGTTTACAATAATATTGAAAAAAGTAAAAAGCATGAAAAAAAGTAACATTATTTCACTCTAGCGTATAGCGTATCATAACAGTGCATTGAAAACAATTGAAAGTGTTTCACGATCTTCACTTTGGAAATGTCAAATTGCAGATTTGTTTTGACATTTAATATATTCTGAAATTTGTTCATTTAAATATGGCAATTGATGTACAAAGTGGCTATTTGTGCAACAAATTAGGAAACGTGTCTTTTACTTCCACATCCAGTGGAAGTATAGTAACGACAAAAAAATGTTTAAATTTTTATTGTTCAAATGGGCTTAGAATGTCACGAAACATCGAGATTTTAAGTTTGAGTGAAAAAGAATTTCTGTCTGTCGGTCTGTCTGTAACTTTTTTTCTGTGCACGTTTACTCTGGAACCGTTTGAGATATTGACTTGAAATTTGGTACACATATGTACTTTAACGAAATCTAGAACTAAATTATATTTTCATCTTGTTCCGTCGAAGGGTTGGGGGGTAAATTGGGGTAAATTTGGGGAAAATAGGTAAATGAAGCAGATAAGAGTCCATAATATTGGTATTTAGTATATACAAGAAAAGCTAAGGTCCCAAAAAAAAATTTTGGCACTTCAAACCACACCACTTTTAAAGAAGTTTCTTAAAAATGGTTGATCGGTTTACTTATGAAATTGTTTGAAAACATCTTTTCTTGAAACTTGTTTCAAATACTATTTTTTAACGCTTTTTAGTTCTTTCATTTTTACCATAAACATATGTTTTAAGCACTAAAAATGATGAAAAAAAGTGCAATTTTTTAACAGTCGTAGAACAAATATTAAATGAAACTCATGCATAAAGTGTCTGTTCTCATTCAAACTTCCCATTCGTGAAAAAAATTCCACTTTATGCGCTTGCATGAATAATTATTATACTTTTATATTTTGTGGTTTAAAAATTTAATTGATACAAAGTTGAAACTTTAATCTTTGGTTAAAAAATGAATACTTTATATAACTATTAATGCCCTTGTTCATCATAAGAAATACATAAGAATGTTACAAATAAAATATTTTTTCTAATTACGTAAGTGATAGCGTTGCCTATAAGTTAAGGTTCTTTCTTAACAATTTTCTTTTAAATAAAAAAATATTTGCCATAATCATGGCGACAGAATACTGTAAGTAGTAAACGTCTAGGGATCGTGGGTCATTTGACATCTGACGAGATTGGAACACACAGCCTCATTTTCCAATTTACTTTATTTGACATTCCCAGTTTTCTTTTGCTGCTGGTTTTGTACTATCAATGAATGAGATAAACATTTTTTTTTGTAGAGTTGATTTAAGGGTTGCAGAAAATGCGATAATTTATTGGTAGGTTCCATATACTATTAGAGTGGATAGAAATGGTCGCCACACAGAGCCAAACATACCAAAATACATCATGACGTTCAGTTTGTTCTTTTTTGTGTATTATTTATTTTTACTGTAAAAGATACGAATATATAATTACCAATTATAGCAATTAGCAATTATATATTCTTGATATATTTATTATGAATAACAAAATGAGGCCAATGCCATAATATTTGATACATTGACCCTTGACTTCTGACACCTTTGCTTTGACGTGTCTAACCCACGATTCAAACATACATGGTTAAGCTGTTTCTTATGTCACATCCTTGCCCCTGTACCTGTGGTACAGTGGCAGGGTGTGCTTCTGAGTTTTTGTTTTTGTACGAGTAAAAATATTGCTTGGAAAAAAGAAAAGGGTGTTTTCTTGGGGTTTAAAGTCAAGGGGTGAAAAATGTCTTTTTTAAAAATATATGACTGTAATGCATTTAAAGTCTCCCCGCTAAAGACCTTTTCTATGGTGTCACGTTGAGCACACCATGTATGTTTGTATCATGGTCTACCTCCTCCACCCACCGCATCTGAACGGTATCGCAGCTATGTATTTGTATGTTTTACGACAAGAATAACTAATATTAACCAGATTTGCACAAGAAGAAAATAACTGAAAACACATGTAAATAATATACATCTCACAAAATCAATCGAAAGATTAAGTCACAACATACGTTCAGGGGCGTAGCGAAGAGGGGAGGGGGGGTATGGGGATACGTTACCCCCCAACTTTGTCAGACTTCGCAAAAGTTGGGCAAAAGTTGGAAAGAGATATAAGTTGGCAATTTTTATTTCGGTGAAAGAAACTTTTTTTTATTCTCTCCGTTCATCAATTTTTATTTCGGAAAAAATAATTTTTTTTTGGACTTTCTTCCCCTCGGCTCATCAATTTTGAGGAATTATTATTTATTTATTTACAGAGTTGGCTTCTGAAGTTTATGAAGTTGGCAAAATTGAAAAATAACCCCCCAAAAATGTTGGCTCGCTACTCTTCTGTACGTTATTGTCTGTATATAATGAAAACTAAATTTGAAACGCTTTATTTCAATCATTGATATTATAGCACAAAACCAGTAAAATACGTCAAAAAAAGTAAGGAAAACCTGCGAATTTCAAACACAGTAAATTAAAAAATTTGAGGTTGTGTGATGCTCAATTCCATTGGCTGTCAAATGGTGCACGGGCACAGTATGACGTATGTACATACTATGATGTGAAGTTCTAACTGATAACCTAAGTATATGGGGATGCTTGGAAATAACGAGCTCTAAATGGTTCATGCATTTTTGTACATTCTCTGATATTTGCCATTTAAGAGCTGCTCCACTTTACATCAGTCTTTGAAACAAATATTGTAAAAAACAAGTCACGTCCCAGGCAAACATTTTGATGTAATAAACGTATAGAAATTGAATTTTGAACATGCGCGATAAACGTATATGATAAACTATTGTTAAAAGCAGCGTAAAAAAATAGAATATGAATATATATGAATATATATGAAAATAGAATCTGTACCGTTGTGACTAAAGTTGAATATTTGTTAAAAATCGATTAAAAGTAGTTTAACGTAATGGTTTATAAAAGATGCCGTATATACATTTATAAGATGTCCGAGCAGAAAACGAATATGACTGGTATATGATATTTTAGTTCGTATTCGTGTAACATAATCTGAATTTACATACTATTGTGAATATTGTAATTTTCAGTTGAGGTGAAAGAACGTGATAAACATTGCGTATAATAATGTATATTGTATATATCAAATATATACCAAAATTATACCCAATACGCATAAATATACTGCTTAATGTTGCTTGGAGTGTTAGCCACAATTGAACAATTGTTTGCAATCTACTATTTTTTGTTCTCACCTTGTATATTACCTTGTCTGTTATCAATTAGTCTAATTTTCCAATGCCAAGACAGTCAATATATTATTTCTACTATGCATTCCTCATCAACCGCGGTCATGTATGTAATATTAATCAACTTAAGAGCCTATTTTAATTAGAAGTCGAATCTTAAAGATAGGATTTTGCAGAGTGAGAGAAATTTGCGTTTATTGCCGATTTAAAATATTTAAAAAACCAAACATAGTATAATCTTTAAAACTGTTTTATTGTTCTAACGAATACACCTATCTATATATTTTTTATTATAAATTTCTGTTGTTCTTGAATACTGTAGTTTGTCAATGAAAGTAGTTCCTAATTTCATTATTGGAGTATGATATTTAACTATTACATTTATGATAAGAACTGTATATGTTGTATTCCTTAGAGCAATGGGAAGTATCTGGAACTATTTTAAAGATTATACAATTTGTGATTTTTTATTTCCCTCCCACTCTGCAAAATCATATCCTTAAAAGTATAAAAATAGCACTGTACAATTTAATTTTAATTTGTGATTAGTTCTCTTGGACGGTAACTAGCAAAAACTGACTGTAGCCATTTAAGGTACACATTCTTCTCAGTTATTTCGTAAGAAAATGATACAACTGCTCCCTGACATCATATAAAGACTTGGGACGTATAATGTGGATCAACTTCTACGTGATTAACATCACACTGCACCATTTTCTCAATTCGCTTTTACCGTTGGCGTCGACGAAGGGGCAGCGGGCACACTATCATTATTTCTATAAAGTTGAAACAAATTAACAACCGAAAGCGTATTCACCGGAGTCGGTGGGGTACGGGGCGTCCAGTTTTCTATTGTTTCCACAGTTTTTGCATTGTACCCAGTAAGTTCTTTGACCTGCTTGAGTTGTTCTAAGGCTTCTTCGTACGTCGGCAATCCGGTGGCTATGGTGTAACTTGGCAGTTCGGTTTCCGCTGCTCCCGACTCCAGATTTGCTGCGTTCCTCGCCTGGATAACTGTAAAGAAAATACAGTCATTATTTTTTGAGAAATGACGGAACTAAATAGATTTACTGTTGTTTTGTCGAAACGGTCGAGAGACAATGGTATGAGATTTTATTGTTAATGGTTTACAGTTAATATATAATTTACCAGAGTAATTTGGGTTTACCGCAACAGTAAACTTTTTCTTTGAACTACTAAGTGTGATGTTTAAATCACATATGTTTCCTTATTGTACAGGGCGATAAACATGTCTGGAAGGAACGTATACGTAACGAATACTGATCACATCTCTTATCATATTTATTGTTATTGATTAGTACGTATACTCTTCGTAAATGTCGAAAGGAAGAATATACTGGTTCATAATAACATGTTGTTCATAGTGAAAAAAGTTCGTATCATTGTCTGTCCGTCTGTCTGTCTGTCCTTAAGAAAGAAAAGTCCCATTGTATTGAAATTTGGATAGTGAGTTAGTGTTGCTTAGAGAAAATACCCTATTATTTTTTAAAATGATCGATTAGTGAATATAAAAGTTATGAGACACTTTATGAATAAAAAGAAACATGAAAAATGTTGTGTTTAATTTTATATTCATTTATTTAGCACGATTCTACAAACACAGACGGCATCACCAGGAGGCGATTAAAATGACAAATATAATAATTACATCTATAAAATTAATCTATTTTCAAAAAACGCGAAGTGTATATATGTTTACATCTAAACTGCTGGCCAATTGAAATGGACCAAGCGAATTTTTGGGTTGAATTTGAATCTACATTTTTTGAGAACGAGAATAGATTAGTATTTAATAGATAATTTATTTGTGAAACAGCGAGTTTTGCCTGATTCTTTTATTTTGAAGAACTTTACTATCTACAGGGTGTTTTTACCAAACTTTATAACTTTCGAAATTCCACAAAAATTATTTTATATTTTTCTAGTCACTGGTTTATGGAAAAAAAGCTATTTCTCAAATTTTAGATATCTAAAAACCTATCATTTTTCCATTTTTTTGTAGTTAGGCCTTATTAAATTTTGTCTCCTTTGAAATAATAATAATAAGTACATTTTTTGGACTTTCAGTTCGTGGTGACCAGTGAAGTACCTAAAATCGGTATATGTTCACGGATTGGTGACCCTTCTTTGGGTTCCCTATATCAAAATAGAAAAACGGAAACCAGTTATCTCCGAAACGGTTAAAGATATCAAGTTGACATTTGGCACACATGTGAAGGTCTTTACCTGTAGATACAATAATATATTGTAATAAAAGCGTGGCAAGGGCTTCATTGCAAAACAATGTATGAAAGTAGGAACACGAGCGCAGCGAGTGTTCTTATCATACGAGTCTTGCACTGAATCTTGCCACATGTGTGTTACAAACAATGTTTTCTACGGTTGTGAAGTTATTTCCCTTAAGATCTTTCCAAAATTTTAAATTTGTGAAGATGTAATTGAGGCGTGTGGCAAGTTCTCTACCGTACGGCGTGCGACAAAGTAACATTTTCCGCAGTCATTTTGTTAGAAAATTTGACTTTCAACACAATTGTAAAAAATATTATATTGTAATACAAGTGTAGCAAAACAATGTATGAAAGTAGGAACACGAGCGCAGCGAGTGTTCTTATCATACGAGTTTTGCACTGAAGCTTGCCACATGCGTGTTACATACTACTTTTTCTACGGGTCTTTAAGGTCTTTCCAAAATTTTAAATTTGTGAAGATGTAATCGAGGCGTGTGGCAAGTTCTTTACCGCACGGCTTGCTACAAAGTGACATTTTTCGCATTTCGTCATTTTGTTAGAACATGTGTCTTTCAACACAATCGCAAAAAAAACAATATTTTTTCAAATTTTCCTGATGTATTTCTCACCCAAAAAAATACAGAAGCATGCGAAAAATTGTATGTCTATCTTTTTAATGGAATAAAATGGAATCTAAATAAACAAAAAAATATTTATTATATATTTATTTTTTTAAGCAGTTATTATTCACACTAAAGAAAAGGGGAGGAACCAAACTTTTTTACTACTAATGGAGCAAAAATAAAATGTGTAATAACAGGGGAAAAAATATTTATTCACCATAAACTGAAAGTACAAAAAATTTACTTATTATTATTACTGTTTTAGAGGAACCGTCATAAGGTAATATAATAATCCACAACGATCTCCTCTTACGAAAGCCAATAAGGCCTAACGCCAAAAAAATGGGACGAATGGCAGGTTTTTAGAAAAAAATCGGTATCTTATAAAATAAGAGACATATCAAAATTTGAGAAACCGCTTTTTTCCCCATAAACCAGTGACTAAGATAATATGCATAAGAAAAATACATGACATAATTATTGTGGAATCTCAGAGGTTATAAAGTTTGGAAAAAACACGGTTTTCTCTCACACCTGTAGACAGTAACGTGCTTCAACACAAAAGAATCGGGCAAAACTGAAATCCTGAAAACCGCACATTGATATCTATTCTCGTTCTCAAAAAATGTGGATTTAAATTCAACCCAATAATTCGCTTGGTCCGTTTTGTTAATTTTAATTTTTTTAATTATCGTATGGCACTTTGTCACTCGATAGTGAAAAAAACAGACTTATCAAACTCAGCACATCAGACTTATTTATGTCACTTACTGTTTCATCAAATTATTTCGTTTATTCCTGTATTATAATAATAATAAATTGTATTTATTTATAAGAATAAAGTAACAATGTACATACGAAATTGATAGGTTGGCAGTATTTGACCTCAAGTCCATTCAACCAACATACAACAGAGAGAACTATTACTGTAAAGAGTAAGGGTACGAACATGTCGAAGAATCTTAATAGTTAAATGAGTAGTTCACTACTACAGCCGCCGTCAATTTGTAAAACAAACCTGTACATTTAAATGGGATAGCGCATGCCGAAGATACTTGCAGCAGTTCATCCTAGCAGTTCACACGGGAATCACCGCGGTCATTGCACTTCACTGGCCATTCATAATTTTATATATTTGGTGTGAGGTACGCAGATCCTCGCATCCTCGCATCTAGAAGTTTAGGCCACTATTTGATTCCGTGCATAGAATTCATCAATTTGTAAAACAAACCTGTACATTTAAATGCGACCGCACATGTCGAGGATGTTACCAGAGCTGTTTATATCCGAAGTCAACTAGCATGTCCACGTCGAAACAAAATAGTTTGTTTTTACTTGGTGGTAGAGAGGTAGACTACGCGGGTCGCGAATATTTATCATATTTTGAATAAATATTTCTATGGATATTTGTTTTAAGTTATAGCTAACAACCTTAATTATTGCTTTATAATTAACATATATACAAGCTCGTATCTTAAAATTATTTTTATATGTTTATTTTATATGTTACCTACATGATTTTAGTAAATATTTCTATGAATCATTTTTTTGCCTATGGCTATATATCTACACCAGAAGTAGGGACAGTGGGCAGAACCGCCGACAGGGGGGGGCAGGGCGCCCAAGCCTATGGCTATATTACGTCATATAGGCTAGGCCATTCAGTTGTGCACATTTGGCGATTCTCAAAAAAATTATATAAATATTTCAATTCAATAAAAATCTGTAACAATTAAATACTGTGGTAGTTTTTTAATAAATTAAAAACAGAACAATTAAACGACAAAACCTTGAAAGAGGAAAGGGGCCCTCAATAATAAGCAGCCCCGGGGCTCGGTAAAGCTGTCGACGGCCCCGACAGTGGGGTATTTAGTAACTATAATTATTGGTATATAATTAAAATAGCTATTAAATTGAAAAAGTAGCAATACAAATATAGTACGGCTTTTCCAGCATTGAATCCGTGCCGTGTGCCGTATTTTACTTTCAACAATTCCCACCAGTGTTTCTATTGATGGTACACATGCGGATTAATTTTGAAGAACTGTGAGGGGTTGAGGTTTAGCCAGTACACACTACGTTTGTCTAGATTCGCCATACAGTGTATAACCATCACGCAGGAATGTGTGTACGATATATACTGAATATCTTTTTATTTTTATTTTGTGAAAAAGTGAAAATGAATAAAAAGGACGAATCAATCAATGCTCCAGCGTTGTGGGAGAAACGCCATAAACAGCACCACAACCGGCATATTTTGAGCAGGGAGTGGAAAAACCGCTGCCCAAGGAATCATTACTTCCACATCCAGATTTTCCATCCAAGTCTCTCACAACGAAAACATTTTGTATGTGGAAATAATTACTTATGGAACTTTAATAATGTAATATTTGAAATCATTTACCCCAAGAACTCATAAAACAGTATCCCACATCGGTAGTAGTGTGGGAGTGGATGAAGTAAAAAAAATATTTTGAGGTTTTTGATTCCACCCACACACACTAAATCACAATTTTTTTCACCCCCTTTAATAACGGTGTGGGGGTGGTAATGGGGGTGGCTAATGCCAAAAAATTTTTCGAGACCTTTTATAGCTTCTCTTGTATAAATACTAATACTAAATATCACCACTAAATACCAATACCAATTTTATGAACTCATATCTGCTAGATTTATCTGTTTACACCCATTTACCCTTATTTACCAAAAACCTCAACAGAATAAGAGGAAAATATAATCTAATTCCAGATCACGTTAAAATACATACGTGTACCAAATTTCAAGTCAATATCTTAAACGTTCCAGAGTAATCGTGCGCACAAAAAAGTTACAGACAGGCAGACAGAAATTTTTTTTCGGTCAAACTTAAAATTTCGACGCTTCATGACATTCTAAGCCTATTTGAACAGTAAAAATATTCAAAATGTTTTTTGTCGTTACTGTACTTCCACTGGATGTGGAAATAAAACTAGGAAGACAATCTGAATCAACAGGTAAAGTGTAGTAAGTAGATACCGACGTCGTAGATATTACGACGGAAGCGTTTTTGTAAAATATTCCTTGTCAGTGTACACCACGCCTATGGCTAGCCCCTATAGGTTAACTGGAAAATATATCTGTGTATAGAGATTTTAATAAAACGTACACAAGGGTCTATTGCCTATGTGTATCTCGATTCACGATATCAGTTGTACATTCTGCTTTGTTTATGTACTTAATATTTCATTAATGAAAGTGCGTAGAAAATATAAATCTGTTTATGAAGTTTTTACTTTAATCAAAATGCAGGTAACATAAATTTAAAGGTAAAAATTGACAAAATGAGTACCTAAAGTAACAAAATTTATTTTAACTTTAGCATTGGGCATATTTGCGGTAATATTTTTTGAAAGACGTTTTCTTAGGCTTCGTTGAATAACTTCATATCATGAAAATTTTTGGCACCACTTAGTATTATGCTGTCTTCAAAGTAATTTAAGAAAATTAGTTTCGTTTCATTATTCATTTTCAAGATGCTGTACGCTTCAGCCACATGTATGTGACGATTATTATGAACATAAGTTCCCAGCAAACAAAGAATGTATCCGTAATGTTATGCAATGTTAAATGGAAGTAACATTTGTAATGTTCTCTTGCAATATGATATTTATATTACAACAACTTAACAGAGAAATGTTACATTTCGAAATATTAAACAAATATTTACGTAATGTTGGTTACATTACGTAACATTTAATAGTATGACAAATTACTTTCTGACAACGTTGATGTTATATTAAAGTAATAATGCATTGTTTAGTGGGTTGTCGGTACGCTTTGAAGTTTGTCAGGCGGACCGTTGGGTCCCGGCACAGTTTGCTGGAGCCAACATTGACGAGGTCAGTTTCAGTCAGGGACCGACAATATTCACCACCACAGTTGTCTATTTTCAGAAACATGTTATTATATCTGAAATAAATAACAATTGAATTCATTATTCGTTTTACTTCCACATCCACGTAGTGAAGTGGAAGTAATGTAACAAATTATATGTATGCAGGGCCGTTCCTAGATGCGATACAAAATGTTGCATCAATGTGTTTAATAATACGAATGTTCTTTTTACAAGGCTTTTATTTGTATATTAGTTCATTAGTTAGTTAATGTGTTTGTTAGTAGGTTTAGGATGATTCTTGCAAGTCAATTTTGAACCACTCATTTCATAGTTATTTGCCAAAGTTTATAACTAAGCAGTATCCGACGGATACCTATAAACCTGAGTTTTATATCCATCGGCAAACGTATAAAAACCGAAGCATTACTTTTCTGGTTACTATACTGGTACAGTTGGAGACAATACAATATTTATATTGAATTTTTTTTATGTGTAATGATTTTTAGTGAACACCAAATTACATTAACGAGTACGCAGAAAGAATTATATACAGACGCAGACGACTCGTATTATCCGACGGAAAGAGCCACGCGAAGGAAAGAGCCACGCGACGGTGCTAGGCCCTAGCCGTAATTTTCAATAATGGGTTTAATTTTTAGTCATGTTTTGAATGTTCGAATTAACTATTTATGGAGTAGTTTTGTTCGTAAGCAACCAGAAAATTAATCCGGTCACAATGTAACTTATTTTGCTACAAAAATAGCTTATAGCTATTTTATAAGTACTAAAATCTGTGTTTAATTTTAATAATGAGAATAATAATAATAGTTGATAAAAAAATGCACACTCCACATTTTCACATGTATTTTTCTCGAAAACTACTAATAGTAAAAAAGAAAATTCAAATAACAAGTTTCTTCCATCCTGTATTTTCATTTATTTTTGATATACTTGGTATCTATTTCGAAAGATAACAATTTTCTCGATTGCTAATATAATTGCTAATTATTGTAAAGAAACATGAGATCATATTTTATTTCTTATTATTTCAAACTAATTCATCAATTAATTTTGTTCAGTAATGTACAGTGTTCTCCTAATGTATTTTAAAAGATACAATAAAAATTCAACAAAAAATAGAATAGACAGATAGTGGGGTGCCAGTACTTTTTAATCGGATAGTACACGTATATTAAATCATGCCAACTAATTAAATTTTATATTTATCTAATAGTACACCTATTCACTGATTGCGCATATCCCCATTTAAATAATTTGTATTTGAAATGTCCCATAAGAAGGGCATATTTCTGTATAATTCGAAAGTTTCACCCCCAACCTCTCGTTCCGGTTTCCGCCATAACAATACGCACTTAAATGGGTTTGTTCCAAATTTCGTGAAAAAAATACCTATTTTTGGATTTTTTCCGAAGGAAATAAAAATTCTGAAATTGCCAATGAAAATCCACTGTAATTGTCAATTTGTATTAAGTTTTAATTATTTTAATTTCTGATTGCAATAATAATTATTGCCATGCGCCATGCAACTTTCGTTACATTTCATAATTTTCCACCCACAATAACAAACGCAATAGGTCGACCTTTTGCGTTTTATAAAATTTAATGTACCACAAGAATGCACTTTTCAGAGATCTACGTTAAAAAAAGTCCTAAATCGGACCTAAAATACATGTTTTATGATGGTGATTCCAAACAAACGGCGGCACACTGCAGAAATAGAAATGATTTACATGAGATACAATAAAAGCAGGTCAATTCCCCCGAAAAACGGAACGGATTGATAAACTTCTCCGGCATGTCCACCCAGCGTCGTAGCACTTAATTGGCTAAAACTCCGAGATGCACGGATAGAGTCGTGACTTCTTCGACATGTCCGTACCCTAATTAAGTGCTACGACGCTGGGTGGACATGCCGGAGAAGTTTATCAATCCGTTCCGTTTTTCGGGGGAATTGACCTGCTTTTATTGTATCTCATGTAAATCATTTCTATTTCTGCAGTGTGCCGCCGTTTGTTTGGAATCACCATCATAAAACATGTATTTTAGGTCCGATTTAGGACTTTTTTTTAACGTAGATCTCTGAAAAGTGCATTCTTGTGGTACATCAAATTTTATAAAACGCAAAAGGTCGACCTATTGCGTTTGTTATTGTGGGTGGAAAATTATGAAATGTAACGAAAGTTGCATGGCGCATGGCAATAATTATTATTGCAATCAGAAATTAAAATAATTAAAACTTAATACAAATTGACAATTACAGTGGATTTTCATTGGCAATTTCAGAATTTTTATTTCCTTCGGAAAAAATCCAAAAATAGGTATTTTTTTCACGAAATTTGGAACAAACCCATTTAAGTGCGTATTGTTATGGCGGAAACCGGAACGAGAGGTTGGGGGTGAAACTTTCGAATTATACAGAAATATGCCCTTCTTATGGGACATTTCAAATACAAATTATTTAAATGGGGATATGCGCAATCAGTGAATAGGTGTACTATTAGATAAATATAAAATTTAATTAGTTGGCATGATTTAATATACGTGTACTATCCGATTAAAAAGTACTGGCACCCCACTATCTGTCTATTCTATTTTTTGTTGAATTTTTATTGTATCTTTTAAAATACATTAGGAGAACACTGTACATTACTGAACAAAATTAATTGATGAATTAGTTTGAAATAATAAGAAATAAAATATGATCTCATGTTTCTTTACAATAATTAGCAATTATATTAGCAATCGAGAAAATTGTTATCTTTCGAAATAGATACCAAGTATATCAAAAATAAATGAAAATACAGGATGGAAGAAACTTGTTATTTGAATTTTCTTTTTTACTATTAGTAGTTTTCGAGAAAAATACATGTGAAAATGTGGAGTGTGCATTTTTTTATCAACTATTATTATTATTCTCATTATTAAAATTAAACACAGATTTTAGTACTTATAAAATAGCTATAAGCTATTTTTGTAGCAAAATAAGTTACATTGTGACCGGATTAATTTTCTGGTTGCTTACGAACAAAACTACTCCATAAATAGTTAATTCGAACATTCAAAACATGACTAAAAATTAAACCCATTATTGAAAATTACGGCTAGGGCCTAGCACCGTCGCGTGGCTCTTTCCTTCGCGTGGCTCTTTCCGTCGGATAATACGAGTCGTCTGCGTCTGTATATAATTCTTTCTGCGTACTCGTTAATGTAATTTGGTGTTCACTAAAAATCATTACACATAAAAAAAATTCAATATAAATATTGTATTGTCTCCAACTGTACCAGTATAGTAACCAGAAAAGTAATGCTTCGGTTTTTATACGTTTGCCGATGGATATAAAACTCAGGTTTATAGGTATCCGTCGGATACTGCTTAGTTATAAACTTTGGCAAATAACTATGAAATGAGTGGTTCAAAATTGACTTGCAAGAATCATCCTAAACCTACTAACAAACACATTAACTAACTAATGAACTAATATACAAATAAAAGCCTTGTAAAAAGAACATTCGTATTATTAAACACATTGATGCAACATTTTGTATCGCATCTAGGAACGGCCCTGCATACATATAATTTGTTACATTACTTCCACTTCACTACGTGGATGTGGAAGTAAAACGAATAATGAATTCAATTGTTATTTATTTCAGATATAATAACATGTTTCTGAAAATAGACAACTGTGGTGGTGAATATTGTCGGTCCCTGACTGAAACTGACCTCGTCAATGTTGGCTCCAGCAAACTGTGCCGGGACCCAACGGTCCGCCTGACAAACTTCAAAGCGTACCGACAACCCACTAAACAATGCATTATTACTTTAATATAACATCAACGTTGTCAGAAAGTAATTTGTCATACTATTAAATGTTACGTAATGTAACCAACATTACGTAAATATTTGTTTAATATTTCGAAATGTAACATTTCTCTGTTAAGTTGTTGTAATATAAATATCATATTGCAAGAGAACATTACAAATGTTACTTCCATTTAACATTGCATAACATTACGGATACATTCTTTGTTTGCTGGGAACTTATGTTCATAATAATCGTCACATACATGTGGCTGAAGCGTACAGCATCTTGAAAATGAATAATGAAACGAAACTAATTTTCTTAAATTACTTTGAAGACAGCATAATACTAAGTGGTGCCAAAAATTTTCATGATATGAAGTTATTCAACGAAGCCTAAGAAAACGTCTTTCAAAAAATATTACCGCAAATATGCCCAATGCTAAAGTTAAAATAAATTTTGTTACTTTAGGTACTCATTTTGTCAATTTTTACCTTTAAATTTATGTTACCTGCATTTTGATTAAAGTAAAAACTTCATAAACAGATTTATATTTTCTACGCACTTTCATTAATGAAATATTAAGTACATAAACAAAGCAGAATGTACAACTGATATCGTGAATCGAGATACACATAGGCAATAGACCCTTGTGTACGTTTTATTAAAATCTCTATACACAGATATATTTTCCAGTTAACCTATAGGGGCTAGCCATAGGCGTGGTGTACACTGACAAGGAATATTTTACAAAAACGCTTCCGTCGTAATATCTACGACGTCGGTATCTACTTACTACACTTTACCTGTTGATTCAGATTGTCTTCCTAGTTTTATTTCCACATCCAGTGGAAGTACAGTAACGACAAAAAACATTTTGAATATTTTTACTGTTCAAATAGGCTTAGAATGTCATGAAGCGTCGAAATTTTAAGTTTGACCGAAAAAAAATTTCTGTCTGCCTGTCTGTAACTTTTTTGTGCGCACGATTACTCTGGAACGTTTAAGATATTGACTTGAAATTTGGTACACGTATGTATTTTAACGTGATCTGGAATTAGATTATATTTTCCTCTTATTCTGTTGAGGTTTTTGGTAAATAAGGGTAAATGGGTGTAAACAGATAAATCTAGCAGATATGAGTTCATAAAATTGGTATTGGTATTTAGTGGTGATATTTAGTATTAGTATTTATACAAGAGAAGCTATAAAAGGTCTCGAAAAATTTTTTGGCATTAGCCACCCCCATTACCACCCCCACACCGTTATTAAAGGGGGTGAAAAAAATTGTGATTTAGTGTGTGTGGGTGGAATCAAAAACCTCAAAATATTTTTTTTACTTCATCCACTCCCACACTACTACCGATGTGGGATACTGTTTTATGAGTTCTTGGGGTAAATGATTTCAAATATTACATTATTAAAGTTCCATAAGTAATTATTTCCACATACAAAATGTTTTCGTTGTGAGAGACTTGGATGGAAAATCTGGATGTGGAAGTAATGATTCCTTGGGCAGCGGTTTTTCCACTCCCTGCTCAAAATATGCCGGTTGTGGTGCTGTTTATGGCGTTTCTCCCACAACGCTGGAGCATTGATTGATTCGTCCTTTTTATTCATTTTCACTTTTTCACAAAATAAAAATAAAAAGATATTCAGTATATATCGTACACACATTCCTGCGTGATGGTTATACACTGTACGGCGAATCTAGACAAACGTAGTGTGTACTGGCTAAACCTCAACCCCTCACAGTTCTTCAAAATTAATCCGCATGTGTACCATCAATAGAAACACTGGTGGGAATTGTTGAAAGTAAAATACGGCACACGGCACGGATTCAATGCTGGAAAAGCCGTACTATATTTGTATTGCTACTTTTTCAATTTAATAGCTATTTTAATTATATACCAATAATTATAGTTACTAAATACCCCACTGTCGGGGCCGTCGACAGCTTTACCGAGCCCCGGGGCTGCTTATTATTGAGGGCCCCTTTCCTCTTTCAAGGTTTTGTCGTTTAATTGTTCTGTTTTTAATTTATTAAAAAACTACCACAGTATTTAATTGTTACAGATTTTTATTGAATTGAAATATTTATATAATTTTTTTGAGAATCGCCAAATGTGCACAACTGAATGGCCTAGCCTATATGACGTAATATAGCCATAGTCTTGGGCGCCCTGCCCCCCCCTGTCGGCGGTTCTGCCCACTGTCCCTACTTCTGGTGTAGATATATAGCCATAGGCAAAAAAATGATTCATAGAAATATTTACTAAAATCATGTAGGTAACATATAAAATAAACATATAAAAATAATTTTAAGATACGAGCTTGTATATATGTTAATTATAAAGCAATAATTAAGGTTGTTAGCTATAACTTAAAACAAATATCCATAGAAATATTTATTCAAAATATGATAAATATTCGCGACCCGCGTAGTCTACCTCTCTACCACCAAGTAAAAACAAACTATTTTGTTTCGACGTGGACATGCTAGTTGACTTCGGATATAAACAGCTCTGGTAACATCCTCGACATGTGCGGTCGCATTTAAATGTACAGGTTTGTTTTACAAATTGATGAATTCTATGCACGGAATCAAATAGTGGCCTAAACTTCTAGATGCGAGGATGCGAGGATCTGCGTACCTCACACCAAATATATAAAATTATGAATGGCCAGTGAAGTGCAATG
Source organism: Rutpela maculata (assembly GCA_936432065.2). Taxonomy (NCBI): domain Eukaryota; kingdom Metazoa; phylum Arthropoda; class Insecta; order Coleoptera; family Cerambycidae; genus Rutpela; species Rutpela maculata. The sequence goes on along the minus strand of OW386287.2, from coordinate 56,812,965 downwards.
ACCGCGGTGATTCCCGTGTGAACTGCTAGGATGAACTGCTGCAAGTATCTTCGGCATGCGCTATCCCATTTAAATGTACAGGTTTGTTTTACAAATTGACGGCGGCTGTAGTAGTGAACTACTCATTTAACTATTAAGATTCTTCGACATGTTCGTACCCTAATAGTACATAAAAGTAACAGTTATAAGAGAACACACACAAAATAGTAAGAGTAAATAAACAAACTGTAACTAAAAGTTATCTATTGGAAATAACAAGGATTTGACTTGTTTATTGAAATACGTAATGTTTTATATGCATGTAAATCTCATCAAAAATGTTCGTTGAATTATATGAAAAACTCATTTGGAATTGAACATAATAATATTTATTGACATTATACAAATGCCTAAGGCAGGTAGAGTACTCATGTGTATCACTGCCTTTGATAACCTTTAAATACAGTATGATATTTATCTATCTTGCAAACAAGGTAGACTAAGAGATATTTAAATCTTTCATCTAATTTAACCAGTTACTTTTAGAATATGATTCATGATATGGTAGAATTTGCTGAGTTGATACTAATTTTGATAAATGAATTTTTCATTTCTTTCCTATCTAATATTGCAGTCAAATATATCACGTTACAATAAGCAAGGTGAGGAGGAATCGGATAATCACACAACAGCGGGCTTAATACCATCCATATCCCTATGCATATTTAAAACTTTTTTTATGCTATAACATTTTTGAACTAGTTTAGTAACATGCAAAGAAAATCTTAAGTTAACATCAAGATGCAAACCCAAATATTAACATTAACAAGGATCAATACTATTTTTTAAATGTAATTTTAAAATTTGGATTCCTAATTATTTAGGTTTTATCTTTATCAAAAATCAATATATCAGTTTTAGATTCATTCAAAGTTATGAGCATGAGATGAGCACTAGATATCTCAGAAACTGTTTGCAAATCGGAGCTAATATTACCCATATACTACGGTAGCCCACCATAATTGTACGTGCACCGAACATTTTTGAGCTCCGTACTCTTCTGCTAATGCGGATATGTTAATAAGCCTTCTTTTATTGCCAAATTCGGTATCAAAGAGTAATTTACATTTAATTTTATTGGAATGAGCCAGCAGAATATAAAAGATGTCACTTTTAACCATAATCTGTTCATAACCCATTAACGTTTTCGAGATAAATGTCTGCAAATTATAATATTATTATTATTAATTTTTTTCAGTTTATTTTATTTTTTGTTATGTTAATAATATAAAGTTATATTATACGCCTTGTCAAAGTCATTTCCTCTAAATGATTTACCGATATATATGGATTTCCATGTTTTCTTAATTTCGGACTCATTTATCTGGAAAATGATAACTCCTATCAAAATATTGTATAGGAATAAAATTGTATGCACGTATGCACGTTATGCACGTTGTTTTTTGTGAAAAAATTCAGCCCATCTTTTTTAGTTTTTGTGGTAAATGACAAAAACAACATTGGCAACAGGGTGCACGTACAGGGGGTGCACGTACAGCTAGGGTGGGCTCCCCGACTAATAGCTATTGCAAAGTCATTCAAACAACATTTATGTACCAAGGGTCGTAAATGCATTTTTTTGGTCGAAAATACAGTTTGCAAGCCGAGGCCCCACTTTCTTTACTTGTTAAGTGCTTCAAATATTTTTCCGTGGGAAAGACATCATTTTTGATCCGGATATTTTATCTATTTATAACAGCGATTTATTTTTTTAAATAATACCGAACGCCGCAAAGAGACACTCATTTAATCTGGTAACATTTATAAGCATGTGGTAGCGATGAAACTAAAGCAAACAAAAATATGTGATAACTTGAATAACTTGATAGGCAAAACACTGATTATTAATCAACCTAAATTTTAAATAAGAGCAGAATTAAAATATGTTCAAATACAGATTCGAATAAAACTTCAAAAATGAATATTGATTTTTGTAACAGCAAATTTTCACGAACATTTTTTTTAAGAAATGTCTTTGGGATCGTAGCCTATAAAGGTACCAAACCTTGTTTGGTAGAAACAAATAATTAAAGTATTAACAATTATTAATTTTCCAAAGAACTTAACATGATGTAGCACACAAGAAAAAACTGATTTATATTTCACAATTAGTCCAAAACCTATATCCATACATTTATTACTTTTTTATCAGCATATAACAGCAAGTCATGATATATTCTAAAACATGTATATTATGGTATATTTAAAATATTTACCGAAATTTTCTCATTTATATAGTAAATACAATATAATTGCTTCACATATTTTCTTTTCTTGGTTACGAAAAATGTATTATACAAAAATATAAAGGATATCCAACAGTTTTTGTATACAAGTGATTAAAGACGCGTTTTTTTCTTGTACATAGTTCATAGCACGGGGCGCAGGCCTTATCCAGCACCTAAATATAAAGTTACAATGTAATACCTGAAACTGAAAACAACGCTTTATTAATAAGGGTGAATAAAATTTTTCTTTAACCATTACTGAATAAAATAGCAAATTTTTCAAAGATAAATACAAAAAAGGTTGACTTTTTACAGAATAAAATTGTTTTGGACGAAAACCTGATTGCCATGGAAATTACCCAACTATTAAAGGTAAGGATAAATCGCGTAGGTAGGTTGATAAGAGAAAATGGGCAGCTGCTAGAAGAGGCTGGAGTCTTCCCACCAAATGTTGGCGAATATTCATTAATTTAGTTAATATCAGGGCTTATTACCGTTGAACTATGCGATGAAGGTCCCCGTTCCGCGGGTCCTAGAACTCACCGTTGCGGGACTAACAAATCTTCGAACAGTACAGTAAAAAAAAAATCTTGTCACTAAAACCTTTTCAGCTCATGTATGGTACTAATATTTCTAGCTTCGGTGCTATCATGTCCACATATCACCTGGAATTACCGATCGGATTCCTTACGTAATGCGTAATAGATTCTTTTAAATTGCAGTATTCTGGCAATTTGCATTACTGAAGTCAGAGGAGAATATAAGGACAAGGTCTTATTATTTCTTACCGATTGAGTGTATTATATTAAAGCTGCTGGAAGAATTTTGAAGGAAACATATCGGAATATACTTCATGTAACATGTTTAACACATGGGCTTCATAGGATTACTGAAACTATTAGGGGGTGCTACCTTAATGTTGATAATTTGATATCTAGTGTAATGAAAGTTTTTCTTAAAGCACCAAGCCGTGTACGGTTATTTCACGAAATTCTACCAAATACTCCATTATCTCCAGAGCTCATTAAAACACGATGGGGAACTTAGCTAAAGGCAGCATCATACTATTACTATCATTTTGAAAATGTGGCACCCGTAATACAGTAGTTAAATCCAGATTACGCAGTTGCTATTTCACAGGCGCAACAGGCATTTATGGATTCAACTGTTCAAGAAAATCTGAAGATCATACACGGATGCCAACACTACAATTTACTACAGTTGATGCGTTCTGTTCGATCTTCGACAATATATTTTTCTATTACAAGGAGAAATTGCTGCGAGGGCACAAACAAAATTCCAAATTGTTTTTAATAAAATCCCGGATTTGTTACGATGGCAGGTACAATAGACCTGTTAACGCCAAAGAAGTAGATTTTGCTACTCCGGGCATGAATAAAGTGATTTTATGAAAGTATAGATATTTTAAGTATGGCCCAGTTACACCTGTCAACGTTAAGCGGTCCTTCTCACAATATAAATTGATTTTCAACGGAAGGCGCCGAAGTTTAACTCCAGAATATTTAGAACAGATATTAGTAATATACTTTTATTCTTGTAACCACCTTCAGTGAAAAATATGTATGTGTGTTAGTTTAGTGTTAACTACATCCCATATAAGTTCAGTTCTCTTCGAATGAGTGTTTATAATAAGTTGACTTTATCAACTTTGGATAATACGGAATTCGAGATAAAAAAATTTCAAGGTAAAGTATCGTTTAATACATGCATGCAAATCTTGGTGCGCTGACACTTAACCACCTAAAGCCAACCCTGATTGTATGTCATATCCGATCGGTACTTCCGACCTCCGCATATTTCACATACACACATACATACAGATATATTTTTTAAATCACTATTTGGTATTCCTGCGATTTAATACCAGTTTCGGCTTTATACCAGTTGCAGTAACCTCCCCATTTTAATGAGTAGGGAGGTTCAAATGTATTAAATAGATTATTTTTCAACTAATTATAATCTCACATACCTATGACCTTTGCCCTATGTTACATCTGTTAAAACACACAAGGGCTACACGCAGCAATAACTTCTATTATATATAATTGTAATATAAATGGAATTGTTACTTAAAAATGCTTTTGATCACAAAGATGGGAATATAATGTATAATTGAGGTCTATCGAATTAACAACAATGCAAATACAACAATTTTGGGAGATAATTATAATTGGCTTCTATTTTATCTCTAAATACCGTTTATGACATTGACTGAGGAGTTACCTAACTACTGATAATTGGGCAAAAAAATATATTAATACTGCAATTTTTTTTATGCAACTTTGTAATATACTTAATTTTATAATAAATTTAACCCTTATATCTTCTCTCGATTCTGGTCAGTTTCATCCTTCGTAGTAAGGCCGTAAGGCCATGGCTTTTATATTTATTTAGCCAAAACGTGGTTATTATAATAGCATAAGATCATATAAAAATGAATGATAGATATAAGAAATTTAAAAAAATATTTAACTGTACTGATAAAATATGAAACACGCTGTATAAAAGTTAAAACCTATCGTGCTTATGTATTTTCTTATTTAAGTACACATGCACTTCTTGTTGAAGTTGAAAACGTGCCAAAGGCAAATACAAAAATGTCTACTCATCATAACTGATGGTTCAGCCTTCCATAATAGGTACAGGGAATATATAAGTGAAGTCAAGAGTACATGACGAAGGCCCAAATCTTGTGCTAATTTCTAATAAAATTATATAAAAAGAATATTTTTAAGAAAAAGCTTTTATTTGAAAAAATTACTAAAAAGTAAAATTCATACACCTGGAAACCAAAAGCTTTGGGGGCGGTCATATAGCGCTACTGCATAGTTAATTTGCTCAATTGACTGCCCCCAAAGCTTTTGATTTCCAGGTGTATGAATTTTAAAAAGATTATTTTTACTTTTTAGTAATTTTTTCAAATAAAAGCCTTTTCTTAAAAATATTTTTTTATATAATTTTATTTTTTACTTTTTAGCCTACTTATTTTACAGACAAAACCCTTTTATTTGCCACCGCCATCCACCCCTTCCCTCTCCCGTCATCACACCTCTCTAACACTACTTCCCACTTCTTCCCACCCCTTTCCCACCTCTTACCAACCACCCACCCATTCCCATTTCTCCCCACCTCTTCCCACCCCTTCCACGTCTCTTCCCACCCCTTTCGCACCTCTTCCCACCCCCACCTCTTTTCACCCCTTCCCCACATCTTCCCACCTCTCCCACGTTCGCCATATTGAATTTAGAATGACGTCACATACTTTATCGTATTTTACTCGTCACGAGATGGCTGAAAGATCTCATCCCGTCAATGTCGAGATGAGACGAGAAAAACCGATTTCTCGACGAGACGAGTCTCGCGGCAACACTATATGTTTACTGATTGCTAGGCCAAACTCGTCGGTAAGCAATTTACTTACCGACGTCTAAACTGAACGGTAAGTAAAATTAATATAATATATGTTATGTCACAAAAATAAGGACAAAAAATAAGGAAATGTCTATTTATTTAAAGAAGAATAACATTATTTTCTGCACGATCGTATTAAATTACACTTCAATTAAAATAATTTAATTTCTACTGAATAAACGAAAGGTCAAAATACAAATATCATATTTGACAGTTGGACTTGCCGCGAAATATATGTCACTTTTGACTTTCCATTTATTTAGTAGAAATTAAATTATGTATTTTAATTGAAGTGTAATTAATACGATCGTGGAAAAAACAGTATAAGCATCGCGAACGTTAAGGGTTGTACCGGTCTCCGGCAAAATTGGAGGCTTCCCTATCGCTCAGCCTTCAAAAATTGCCGTCGATTGGTAAACGTCCTCTACCGTTCTTGATCCTTAATATACTATACTCTCCATTCAATTCGTATTTTCTGATCGAACAAAACTGTAAAAACATTTTCCACGTATACTTTTTGCTTTTAATGGTGTTTTTGAGTGTATTTTCTAATACAATTTGATTAAATGAATCATTTGAAACATTACCAAATCTTTGTGACATTTTTCTAAATTGATTTTCAATTTGACATTTGTTGACATCCGACATTTTAACATATAATTCGTGCCTTGGCTGATAACACCACATGTATGCGTGTTATCGCTGTAATCTTTTACTGATTAGATGAATTTTGACACATGACATGAAATGCAAAATTTTGATTGGTTAACACATTTAGTAAAAAATTATCAGCTATAATATCCCTAGGACATTGATAATGTACGAGATAATTTTATGACAATCGAAAGCACGTTGCCGAAGGCTTGAGATTGTCATAAAATTATGAGGCATTTGTCAATGTCAGAGGGATATTCAGTCAGAAAATTTTTTGGAATAATTTTATTGTCAGTGATTGAAAATTTCTGCTGAAAGCGTGTTGCTCGGTAATAGCCCGAGGGCCGTAGGCCGAGGCTTTATGCAACATGCTTGAAGCATTCTCTACGACAAAATTTTGAGTATTTATCAATGCTCGAGGTGTATTCAGTAAGACAATTTTTTACTCTCCATTCAATCCGTATTTTCTGATCGAACAAAATTCTGAAAACATTTTCCACGTATCCTTTTTACTTTTAATTGTGTTTTTGGGTGTATTTTCTAATACAATTTGATTAATTGAATCGTTTACCAACACTTTGTGACATTTTTATAAATTAATTTTCAATTTGACATTTGTTGACATCTGACATTTGAACATATAATTTGTGCCTTGGCTGATAACTCCACATGTATGCGTGTTATCGCTGTAATCTTTTACTGATTAGATGAATTTTGACACATGACATGAAATGCAAAATTTTGATTGGTTAATACATTTAGTAAAAAATTATCACAATAATAGCAAGAACATTTTTTGAACAGTAAGAGCTATTATGCCTATAATTACTCTTACTATTTAAATTCAAAACGTAGTCAATTAAAGACCACCAGGATTCTAAGAACTGACATATTATTGAGGTTTTGCGCCAATAGTACGAAAAGCTTTTAGAAAAATCATTCTTAAACAGAAGATGATTGGTAGCAGGACTACCAACGCGAATTTTCGTTACTAAAATCAGAAGTAAAGACAAACATATGAAAACTGAGACCTAGGAACGCAGTTGAGGTCGACAATATCACCACCGAGGTGTTAAGTTAATTGGTGAAGATGCAAAAATCGGCGAACCTCAATCTTCCTGCCATTACATAAGAAGTCCACGAACAAATTGTGATCTGTATTATTGGATATACTTTATGAAGAAAGCAGAAGTCAACAAACTAACTCCGACAAATATAAAGTTGGCAAAAGCATTAGACACGATCGTATTCTGTCACAATCCTCTTTAATTTCTGTAGTAAACAGAGGATGCGACGCAAGGCAGGATGGAGTAGCCATAGGCGGAATTAAAATTTCTCGTTTGAGATTTGCACATGACGTCAACTTATGTTAAAGACCTTTGGTAAAGCCATGCGTACAACAGGCAACCATGGTAGGTGGCGTGATGGTGTCAGTCGTGCCGCATAGCAAAGGGAGACCAACGAGAATAATGTATGATTCGCGAAACATCTGTCAAGATGAAGAACAGGAACACGAAAGATAAACATTTGCTCTTGAAATAATTGATTTTTGATGCAATTTATCTGTTTTATTTTATTTCAATTTATTTATTCTTCTTGTAAGTACAGACGCATTTTTAGCAAGAAATCTTATTGCGCAATCTTTTTCAAATGCACTATATTATTCCTCAATACCAACGGAAGCGGCAAGATTTGTTACTACTACTATTTTTTGTGTCCTATGATAACTGAAATTAATAGAAACGACTATATTTTACAATACCGAATACCTTACCTTTTTTCTATGTACAAATTTGAAATCGCTCTTAAAATAATTCCATGAACAAAGCGGGAGTAACGCAAGAAGATAATGACCTACTAATCAAGTTATATCCCTTCCTATCGGTTCTTAGTCCGTCTTTTGATGCTTAACAAGGTTTTTATCAGTTTTTAATTATCAGAGTTGGAGAAATTCTGAAATGTTACGGTCGGTTGCCCTGTTGAAAGGATAATCATTATTTAATTGGTGTTTCAATGTTAAGCCCACTGTTTTGTTTCAGTTAGTTAGTAATTACGGTATAAATCATTAAGTTAAATAAATCATTTACATATAGTAAATAACTGCAAAAAATATAGTATAAGTATAAATATAGTATAAGTCTGTACAATTGTAACATTAGTTACTACAACTATACTGTAGAACGGGCATATAATGGAGTGCCTTTAGGTGTGAAAACTAAAAAACCTTGGAACCCAGTTCCTATGAATCAACTTTAATGAAACTTTTTGCACTGTGTTGCTAAAACCTAGGAATGTTTATGGATTAGAAATGGATGTTTTTTTTTTATTTAAAAGTTTATCGAGATCTACTAATTCTTTGAAAGAGTACTCAATTCACATAAGTTTTAATAGTTTTTGTTTTGTAGACAATAAAATCGTACCTGAATAGTATTTTAGGTTTGTGATTATAAATTTAAGGTAAAAAAATTACAAATTCAAAATGTGGGACCCAAAATGGCGGCCAAAAAACTTTAAAATAAGACATAATGAATACAAAAAACATTAGAATTTCTGTAGAAATAAACTTATTGCTAAATCACATAATTCATAATAATTTTAACAAAATACTACCTATTTATCTTCGATATCTTCGTTTTCAACTTCGCTTATTTCTATAATAGGAGAAGGGTTCGAGCAACTATCACCATTGCATTCGGAACAAGCTGCAGTGCAAGGCAATCCATGTTTTTTATACATCCACAAGCAGCTCTGCATCCTATCTTACATGTACAAAAAATTATTTTAAGTAGACTTTCGGGGGCTGGTGGCTTATTCATTGTTATCGGTCTCAACATCCCACGATAATGTTTCCATCCCCATTATATTGGCAAAATGTCATTTCCCAATCGTAACTGTACTTGTAGGTACACTCTTTTCAAATACTCAGAGACTGCATCAGGTGGAGGCACTAATGATGCCAGTCGTGCACAGCTATTTTTAGCTGTAGCTTTGATGAAACAACCGTATCTTAAAGTATTTAAATCTTTCATTTTTTGGGCGCGCCGTATAATGTGAGGACGCATTTCACCCCAACTTCACAAATATTATTCAAATCTTCATTGGCGTTTGCAAACGCTTCAGCAGCGTCTTGAAGATCTTTATTTTTTTCAAAAATTTCTACAAACTTATTTCTATCTTTATTATAAAAAGTCGACGTAGTGTCACATCCTGTAAAAGCATGTAAAAACAAAATATAATTTTTACACAGAGGTGACTTTTCTAAGCTCATGGAAGAAAAAACTTTTTGAAGAACTTTACCCTTTGCGGTTTTCGAAAATAAATTTTTCGATTATTTGGGGTTAGTAGTGTTAATAATACCAGGACATCTACATCCTCCGAAACTACAACAACATTGAAAACAATCTTAACAACTCCATACATTCTCGATGATAATCCAGTAAATTTGGGTCAAATAGAATAATATGGTTCTGGAAAAAATACCATGAAATATTATCAAAAATTTGGTACAGAGAAAAATTAGACAATGATAATGAAGAAGAATATCGATTCTTAAAAGCCGGTGAGATTCTTCGAAGACATATTCGAACGGAAGTTTATTATAATGATAGTTACCCAGATAGCGATAAAATGTTTGAAAGCATTCATACATCCATCCCGAAGTCATTAAGTTTTGTTCTATCTGAAATAATTATAAATGATAAAAAGAGTAAACCAGAAAATATGACTTTTTATGAGACAAAGTGCACTTCAATTGCTCATGCCATATTTCAACAGTACGACCACGACCACGATCATTCATATCACCTTTACATGTTGCATTATCAGTTACACTTCATCGAAAATTTGGCTTTAAGAAAGTTATAGATATATGTAACGCCTTAGGTTTCTGTGGTTCATACAAAGAAGCAAAATTGTGCGAAGCTTCAGCAGTTTTTGGAAGTCCAATTGAAATAAAGGTAGGTACTTTTGTTCAGTTTGTACATGATAATGCAAATTTTAATGTTAACACACTTGATGGAAAAGGGACCTTCCATAAATAGAGTTCTATTCAAATTGTTACTCCTGGTGATAGTATTAAGCCTAGAAAACCAATCAAACGTTTGGAGAAGATTTTATCCGAGTCTGAAATGACATTTCGCCAATAGAATGGAGACGAAAACATTATCGTGGGATATTGAGACCGATAACAATGAATAAGCCACCAGCCCCTAAAAATCTACTTAAAATTATTTTTTGTACATGTAAGACAGGATGCGGAGCTGCTTGTGGACGTAGACAGCATGGATTACCTTTTTACTACAGCTTATTCCTAATGCAATGGTGATAGTTGCTCGAACTCTTCTCCTACTATAAAAATAAGCGAAATTGAAAACAAAGATATCGAAAATATATTAGTAGTATATTTTCTTAAAATTATTATGAATTATGTGATTTAACAATAAGTTTATTTCTACAGAAATTTTAATGTTTTTTGTATTAATTATGTCTTATTTTAAAGTTTTTTGGCCGCCATTTTGGGTCCCACATTTTGAATTTGTAATTTTTTACCTTAAATCTGTAATCACAAACCTATAATACTATTCAGGTATGATTTTTTTGTCTACAGAACAAAAACTATTAAAACTTATGTGAATTGAGTATTTTTTTCAAAGAATTGCAGACGACTTCGATAAACTTGAATTTCTAATTCCTAAACATTTTAGTGTTAGATTTTAGCAACACAATGCAAAAAGTTTCATTAAAGCTGATTCATAGGAACCGGGTTCCTAGGTATAAATCTAACGACACTCCACTATTAGTAGAAAATATTTTATAATAGTCAGTTTAAACTTAATTGTTTAATTACAACTTTAAATTTACAATTATACATAATTGCCACTTCGAACTGGCAAGTATAATAATTGTAAGTTTAAAGTGACAAAATATGTATAATTGCAAGTTTAGAGTTGCAATTAATAATAAGTTTAAAGTGACATTTATGTGTAATTGTAAGTTTGGACTTGCAATTATACATAATTGTCACTTTAAAGTGATAATTATGTACACTTGTAAGTTTAAACTTGCAATTATACATACATCATTTAATTTAATTTAAACTTACAATTATAATTATTGTCAGTTTGAAGTTGAAATCATCCATAATTGTAAGTTTAAGGTGCCAATTATGTATAATTGGAACTGTAAAGCTGCAATTACACATAATTTTAAGTTTAAACTGACAATTATAAAATATTTTCTACGCTTTTGTAAGTTACAAATGTACAGAGCTTAGTAAAATATTTTTTTGTGATGCCAGAGGGCCCCCGCAAACCCATCCATCAACGGTTAAGAAAACAAGAAGGTGCCTTGACAAATTAGAAAATTTAAAATATTTGAAATGATTGGATCGTTTAAGTGGTTTATGTTACCTCAGACGACAACCTGAAATAAAATTCACATGGGATCCCCCAACATGCAGAAAGTTTCACAATAGTTTCCTTCACTATGTAGAAGTTAAACAAATAAAAGAAGCTACTAAAATGCTTTAATTTTGTGATAAACTCGACATCTTTGAACCACAGACAGGCCAAAGGCAGGGCCGTACCGAAGCCTACTACTTTGAGGGGGGAGAAGATCAAAAAAAAACAACTCATAACTTTACAGTGCATCATTCCAATAAAATAAAAACTTTTTATGGGAAAAGCCACTAAAACTAAAAAAATTAAATCGAATTCAAATTCAAGTCACTATGTACAATGTACAGGGTGTTCTAACCAAGGCGGAACAAGGCCATTTTTCCGGCGATAGAAACGTTTGTAACAAAAACTAAATTAACCATTTGATGTATTTTTTTCCGCCGAATCCAAAAGTTCATAATGAAAAAATGAATATAAAATAAGAAGGATGAATTAAAAAAATATTTTGAGGATTCTGGTTCTTGTACACACACTAAATCACATCACTTTTCATCCCCTTTAATAATGGGGTGGTAATGGGGGTGTCTAATGTCAAACATTTTTTTGAGACCGTAGCTTCTCTTGTATATACTAAATACCAATTTTGTGGACTCTTACCTGCTTGATTACCTATTTACCCCAAATTTACCCCAATTTACACCCCAACCCTTCGACGGAGCAAGATGAAAATATAATAATAATAGTTCCAGATCTCGTAAAAATACATATGTGTACCCAATTTCAAGTCAATATCTTAAACGGTTCCAGAGTAAACGTGCGCACAAAAAAGTTACAGACAGACCGACAAACAGAAATATTTTTTCGCTCAAACTTATAATCTCGACGTTTCATGACATTCTAAGCCTATTTGAACAATAAAAATTTTTTAAAAATTTTTTGTTGTTACTATACTTCCACTGGATATGGAAGTAAAAGTATGTACACCTGGGAATATTAGATCAGTAGAGTCATATATATTCTATTTAAAAATCATTGCTAGTTCTAATTACTTCCACATCCAGTGGAAGTATAGTAACGACAAAAAAAAATTAAAAAATTTTTATTGTTCAAATAGGCTTAGAATGTCACGAAACGTCGAGATTTTAAGTTTGAACGAAAAAAAATTTCTGTCTGTCGGTCTGTCGGTCTGTCGGTCTGTCGGTCTGTCGGTCTGTCGGTCTGTCGGTCTGTCGGTCTGTCTGTCGGTCTGTAACTTTTTTTGTGCGCACGTTTACTCTGGAACCGTTTGAGATATTGACTTGAAATTTGGTGCACATATGTATTTTTTTAACGAGATCTAGAACTAGATTATATTTTCATCTTGTTCCGTCGAAGGGTTGGGGGGTAAATTGGGGTAAATTTGGGGAAAATAGGTAAATCAAGCAGGTAAGAGTCCATAAAATTGGTATTTAGTATATACAAGAGAAGCTAAGGTCCCAAAAAAAGTTTTGGTATTAGCCACCCCCACCCCATTATTAAAGGGGATGAAAAAAAATTGTGATTTAGTGTGTGTGCAAGAACCAGAAATCTGAAAATATTTTTTTACTTCATCCACCCCCACTACCCCCCCCACTACCCATCATCACCCCCACTCCGCTACTGATGTGGGGTATCGTTTTATGGGTTTTCGGGGTAGAGGATTTCAAATATTATATTATTAAAGTTCCATAAACAATTATTTCCACATACAAATTTTTTTCGTTGTGAGTGACTTGGATAAAAAATTTGGATGTGGAAGTAGTGATTCCTTGGGCAGCGGTTTATTATTAGTAAATGAATTTATGTAGAATTAATATTAAAAACAGGGATTCCGTGTCGTGTAAGGGAGGCTGTGCTTCCCTAGCTTCCATGAAAAACACGACACTGATAAAATAAAATATATACAGGGTTGCCAATCGCTTAATAATTATTATTGTGTTAATTTTGCGATTGTGGGAGTTACAGTGTAAAATTCAAATTATATATTGGTATGTGATGGTTAGGTAGATTTTGCCAACTGCATTTGGAACCAATTGCCCGAACTTGGGGGGGCGCTGTTTAAAAACAAAACAAAAAAAAATAATATTTGAATTATTTTAATTATCTACTTCAATTAATGTTCAAACTGTAGACAAGTGTTAAAAGTGCTTTGCTTTTGTTTTCTCGAGTCATGGCTAACTTGATTTCATTGTTCATTTTCTCAGCTATTTATTAACCCATTTTCAATCAGAAAAAGTATTGAATGGAGAATTAAAAAACAAACAATAAAAGGTAAAAAAACATACAGGGTGTCGTTTAAAATTTTAGAGTGAATTTTTAAATGTAACTTTTTTATAAACATTTTTTCACTATAATTTTAAAGTACCCTCACAGCTAAAAGCATATTGTTTGTCCCACTGAAATATCTCAAACGGTTTAGGAACTACGGCCTGGCTAAATCAGTTTAGGACACCCTGTATAGATATAAAATATTATTTTGGGTATTCAGCAGATAACTTTCTAAGAAATCTAAGATATAGTAAATGTTTGTTTTCTTAACCGCTTCTCAAGTCACCGAAGTAAGTCCTTGAAAATCCAGAATGATTTTGTGTTAGGTAAAAGAAACGAGGCCCTATAGTGGAGTCCGAACTACTTCTTAGGGATAATTTTATAATTAAAATTATTTCGCGATGAGCAGGGATTGAACCTGCTTCGCTAGGTACGCCAGTATGCAAGCTAGACGCGCTAAACCACTGAGCTACCGTCCCCGTATAAAGAAATTGACAAGTTTGTTCGTAAGGGGACTCTTTCTGTCGATATTCTAGCTTGGTCAGATTTAGATCAATAATATATGAAAGGAACGGATGATTTCTTAGAAAGTTATCTGCTGAATATCCAAAATAATATTTTATAACAATGATGTAAGCAGAAATACAAGATATTTGTTTTTTAAAAACCCTGTATAGATTTCCTTAAATTTTAAAGTTACTATTAGAGGTTTTTTATTAATTTGCACAATACTTCAGTCAATTAGGGAAGATTAGAGGAAGGAACTGATACAGTTTTGAAACTTGGAAGAAATGTTCATTAAGATCCACTCTTAAAATACTAAAGGTCCCCAGCTTTTCTCTTGCGATCGTGTCGCCATCTTGGAAAAATGGCTCCGTTTCAGTTTTTTGCCTATTCTCTCTAACCATTAGCGACATCAAAATTATGTTTATATAGAAAATAAAGCTTATCAATTATTATACCGTGCATTTTTTTTATAAAATATTTCATAACCTTTTTATTTACTGATCTATTTTTTTCAAAAACGTCGGGGTTCTTCCTCTAGCTGACACTAATATTGTATCCAAATTTCAATAGAATCGTATATTCTCTTTTAATGTATTTATTTAGCTTAAAGGAGACATGACGAACATTATCTATTATCATTAGAAATTCATCAAATCCATCATTCTATCTCAAAAAAAATTAAAATCAGTTATTCAGATCGCAAGTTATCTCTGAATAATAATTCTAAGAGTTAAGTACGAAGTGACATGGCCGGTACAAGAAATGGTGTGTAGAAAAATGGTGTCAACCAGGTTTTGTAACGTATTTTGAGAATTTTTCAGAGACTCAGGAACCCTTCTTTCTGGGTGCATTACACAGCCCCACAAAAAAACAGTGGTCTGTCCGGCGGACCAGACCAGTGTATCCTTATGTACTTGAACCCGCTAAAACCGAGTCCGAAATCAGAATTGTCAGATTGGCTCGTTTTTCACTCCCAACCACAAAAAAATGGTCTGTTCGGCAGACAAGACCAGTTTATCCTTAAGCATTTGGACCTGCAGAAACCGAATCCGAAGTCAGAATTGTCAGATTGGCTCGCTTTTCTCCCCCAACCCCAAAAAAACACCCCCAAAACAAAAAAGTGGTCTGTCCGGCGGACTATACCAGCGTATTCTTATTTATTCTGACTCGCTAAATCCGAGTTCGAAGTTAGAATTGACAGGTTGGCTCGTTTTTCATCCCTAACCCCCCAAAAACACCCCCCTCCAAAAAATGGTCTGTCCGGCGGACCATATCAGTGTATCTTTATGTATTTGCATCCGGTGAAACCGAATTCGAAGTCAGAATTGTCAGATTGGCTCGTTTTTTACCCATAACCCCAAAAAACACCCCCAAAATAAAAAAAAGTTGTCTGTCTGGCAGACTAGACCAGTGTATCTTCATGTATTTTGACCTGCTGAATCCGAGTCCGAAGTCAGAATTGTTAGATTGGCTCGTTTTTCACACTGATCATAGTCGTTTCTTTGTGTTTTACAAGAATAGTAAATATACTCAGCAACCTGTACGAACTAACATATTTGAGAGTATACTGAAGACTATTACTTTGTTTCTTAAATTATCCAATCTCCAATCCTAAACAATAGAGTGGTCATTACTTCAGGAGGTCATCTGCAACATTGATACTGGAGCTGATATTTCAACTGCGAAGAGGCACGAAGAGTGGAGGTCAAATATAGTCGCTGAAGGATACATCGAGAGTTGCGAAGAAGACAAGAAGAGAATTGCTTAAAATATTCTCGGTGGAAATATGAATACAGCAATTCATAACCAAGAAGTAAGCATAAATTCAACTTCTTGAAAGTTATTGTCATCCGGTATCAATTTTACTAATTATAATTTATGCGTAGAGTTTTGCATATTGTCTTGAAAAATATATGAATAAATGGTTTCCTGAAGTCTGTTGTTTTTCTACCTCATTACCAAACTAGTGCGATAATGTCGATAATTAACTAACTAAAACAGGTAGGATACGTGGCTTTTATCTAATGATTGTAGATAAATAATATTAATGACATCAACAATTAAGATAAATAAAAAATTATGCGCCCAGTCTACAATTACAGTATACTTACAATTTCGTTAAGTGACTAAGTTTTATGAAAATAGGTTAAAAAGACAACAACGAGCCACTGCGTGAGAGAGTTGTTTGTAATGACCGAGAAACACACAATGTGTGTGGATATCAAAAGGAAAATTACGCAAACTGAAAACGGTTTTAGTTTTTGGGTCATGGCGTATGGATTCCAAAATTATGGAGATATTCCCAGTTGATTTTCATTATTTTTAATTCCAACAATAAAGAAAACACACCCGCACGCTAATATTCCAAAATGTTTCTAAATATATGCTAATTCTCATAAGCATATGTTATTTAAATTCATTATTCAAACAAATTGAATTGTTTTATTCTATAAATAACTCTATCGTTTTTACATGTTAAAACTTAACCATGAAAATTTTCGTCATGTTATTGAAATTTCACTTACAATCGAGAACAGTGGTGGATCCAGGGAGGGGCCATAGGAACTGTGACCTTGAATCAACTCTTGAAATGATAGTTCATTGATATTATACCTAAAATCGGCGAATAAGGGGTATAAATTATAATGATTTTTCATCTTCTCTATGAACCCGCTGTTCTCAAATAATGAGAGCGATATAGAAGCATGTTTGTATGTAAATTATCTGTAGAATGTACGGTGCACATGTTTCTCATTGAAAGAGCTATGTGGAGTTGACTTGAATAATATCTTTATCGATCTGGCTGATACTTTCCGGATCTTCATCCGCGTAGACTTTGTTGAGTCCTTGACATTTCGACTATTTTGTCGTGGTCTTCTTCTGAAGCGAAGTGAGCTTTGCTGGACTAAGCTCCTCTATTTATACAGGTTATCAAGAGGCGTGTTGCGGATTATTACTCATGCGGAATATTATTGGTAACGTTATTGGTAATTGTAGTCCGGTGTCACGCATGTTTATTTATTTTGATGGCCTCTCGGTATCTTCTTGACCAATAATTCTTGGTGTTGGCTGATTTCTTTGTCTTGTCGAATTTTATCAAATGGCCGGTTTCTTCTGAGTGTTCGGCAACTGATGATTTTGTAGAATTTCCCTCCTTTGTATGGCTGATGTGTTCTGAGTCTTGTGTTTATATGTGAGGTGAGGTACGGTACCGGTTTCAGTGACTGGACCTCGATCGTCGAAGTTAAGCACGTCGGGCGAGTCCGCCACTTGGATTGGTGACCTTATCTCTTCTCACCATCCTGGTTAAGTGGTAGAGTAGCATTAGCTAAACTTCGCCAGGACGTTAATATAAATAAGGCATTAAAATAAAATAATAAAAATAAAGAAAATGTATATATAAACATTAGACTCAGACATGAATGAGCAACGATCTCTTCATAACCTGTACAAATAGAGGCGCTCAGTCCAGCAGAGCCTACTTCGATTCAGGAGAAGACCACAACAAGATGGTCGAAACGTCAAGCATTCAACAAAGTCTACGCGGAAGAAGACCCGGAAACCAGCAGCCAAATCACCAGCTCCACTCCTTAGCACCAAGATATCTGTATCGACTTTGCCTTTGCTTGTTGCTGAATCCGTGGTCTTCACCAAATTGATACGCTTCAACTTAATTCCATATGTGCGTCCTTTAGTGCCAAATTGGCGCAGAATTTTTTCCAACATAGTTTGCATTGAAATAATTAATGTGCTCACTAGCTACGAGGCCGGTGCATAACAAAACAATGCTGCCTCGTTTTTAGTGAAACTGTGACTAAATTAGACTATCTGACAAAAGACGCAAACGTGACGCTGGCCCTCTTCTTCAGTGTAGGTAGAAAAGGTACAAAGGTCTATCGATAAGTACATCTGAGAACTAGATAAGTACATATTGAGAACATGCGTAGCGCGCGCCAATCAGGACACAACCCTCTAGTTTAACCGCTCATTGCTCGAAAACCATTGCGCCTATCGGCAATATACATATTGCATAGGGCCTTATTTGTGGTAAATATATTCTATAGAATATTAGCAATACCTAAGCACAAAATTTTCTGGAAGACCAACTCGAAAATATGCGAAGTGCCAGTGTGGCATGATAGGTTGATGTTTGAGGATGAAGCGCCTTGGGAACTGATGGTATTCTCCAATTTCGTATGATCCGTGACTGCTGAATCTATGTAACACTGAATACTAACAGTGCTTCCAGTCATCAGCCTTTTGCTACACCTCCGTTAGAAAAAACAACACGCATTTCTGATTCTAATTCACCATCACTTACACTCAGTTCTTTTCTTGCCTTTTAAACCTACACTTGCTGCTGTAATATGCGGACTTTTCACACTGACACTTAAACATAGGCAAAAGAATATGATCCTTATTTCGTCGATAATAATTTTGGTTTCAATGTTAGTACTATTGGTTTATATGACTTGTACTACACGAGGAAGCTGCGTATGAGCTGATTTCTCTCTGTACTTTGATTCCTCTGCTTCATCTCTTGGTCAAGAAGTTTTCCTTTCGAACTCCAGTGTTAGCTTGTTTGGATCTAAAGAAGGGTGCCAAAGTCTTATGGGACTTTGGGCCCAATACGCTCCAGTTTGTAAAGTGTACGAAGTTATTGTACTTGGTCTTGCAAACAAAAAAAATCAATAGCCGTAATCCCCAAAATTGAGCTATTTCTAAGATATTAGTTTGCGAAGCCACTTAAGTGCATAAATTACACTGGCCTACAAATGGAAAAAAGTCATGCTCAGCGAACTAAACCTTTGTATTCCCATTTATTTTGACTCGCTGAAATTGAATATGACGTCAGTTTTGGCCTTACTTATCATGAATTTTTCAAGTATTTCAAAAAAGTGCTTTTTTCTTAGATGATTACACTGTATGTGTCAAGACGTTAAATACAAAGCCACACACAAAGAAAAAGTGATCTGGCCTACGGACCAGACCATTGTATCCTTATGTATTTGGACCTGCTGAAACCGAATCCGAAGTCAGAATTGTCAAATTGGCTCGTTTTCACCCCCAAGAAACACCCCCACCCCCCTCCAAAATGGTCTGTCCGGCGGACCATACCAGTGCATCCTTACGTATTTGGTAAGGATACACAGGTCTGATCCGCAGGTCAGACCATTTTTTCTTCGTTTAAGGGGTGTTTTTTGGAATTGGGGGTGAAAAACGAGCGATTCTGACAATTCTGACTTCGGATTCGGTCAAAATACATAAGGATACACTGATATGGTCCGCAGGCCAGACCACTGTTTTGGGATTAGGAGTGAAAAAAGAACCAATCTGACAATTCTGACTCCGGATTCGGTTTCAGCGGGTCCAAATACAGAAGGATACACTGGTCTGGTCCTCAGGACGAATCACTTTTTTTGTGTGTGGCTGTGATATCAGTTAATAATGCTCTAGTGGGTACCCTATCTTTTCCCACTATACGTCTCCATCATAATTCTCTTGTAAAACTGGTACTAGCGATAAATTATCTACAGGTAGTTTTATTGATTCTTTATCGAGCATATCCTAATTACCATCTTCTGAAACCGCTCAATTTTCGGCAAATTGAAGGTCATATTTGTAATCAGCATGCGAAAAAACATAAGATAGTACACTTTTCTAATGGGGGCGCATTGGGCCCAAAATTGGCATCCTTCTTTCCAAGGCTATTTCTATCGCCTCATATTTGGTCATGTATTAACAATTAATTAAAAGGTGGCACGCCACATCAGTTTTTTCTAGTTTTGTCAACTGTCTCGTCAAACCTCATGTAGTGATTTTCAAGGGAATTACTTTCATTTAATTTCAGAGTTATCAATTAGACGTAAACATAGCTGGCTTTTCTTTCAAAAACTTCTTCCAGCGCATTCCGTATTTGAAGTAGTGTGTGGTTTGTAAATCACATGCTGTGATTGAGATTTTGCGGTACTCTAGTTCCTTAAGAAAAGACAGTTCGATACCTCCAAGATTACCAATTATCAAGACCACCAGTTCAAGTACAAGATCTGGGTAGATTTTACTAAATTCGAACAAGCCCTTTTATTTATCCCGTTTCTGGCTTTTTTCTTTGTAAGATTTCTATCTGCTGACAAAGGAAACTCAATAATATGCATTCTCTTTTCAACTAAATTCAGACATACTATATTAGTCTTGGTACTCTTGGTATCATCCAGCACTGTTCTCTACGACTGCATCAATTCCAAAACGTCAGCAAATTACAATATTTTTTATATTTTTATTCGTATTCGTATTATTTGTTAAAAACACCCTCTAACTGTTCCTTTGACATAAAGTCAGAGGCGCAGGAATTATTTTTCAGTAATAAACTAGATAATCTCATTATTTTATTATTTTCTAGATTAACCTGGTATTACTTTTAGAATTCCAGAAAAAGAAACATAAAAATGAAAAGAATGACACAACTAACATAACACCACTTGTGTTTCATCAAAAAAACTTCATTGTGGAATTACTCATGTTCATTTTCAATATATTCCTTAACATCGTGTTGGTGAAGTATTATTTTCATGCGAAATTTCCAATGATCACATCCATTTCTATCAAACTGTTATTGTGCGTGTTGAATAAATTATATTTCTACAAATTTTATTTTATTGTCAATTAATTTTAATATTATATATCTATCAGGAATTCGTTCATGCGTCCGTCGAAGCCCACTCTGGATCAGCTACTGATCGAGAGAGTAGGTTTTATGATATTCTTTGTCTATATTGTCAGTATGAAATAAAATATTGGAAGATTAAAAGACCAGATTTTAATAATAATATTTATTCAAACTAATTAGAATAAGAATTTTATCATTGTTTAGGAATTTTTCTATTTGATTTTTTCTGACTACCTTTTTCAAATATTTACTAAAAGAGGAAACAGCACAAAATGGGAATTCTTAACATTATTAGTAAGATGTTTCGCAATTAAATATTTACTTTTGTTTATAATAACAAAGCACGTTTATCAAGATTTTTGCTTTTTCTTACTTAAGGCAAATATTTTGATATGATATATTTTTTAACATGGGGTTTCTGTTGTGAGTAATGCACTCTCATTTCAAACAAAAGACAAAGTATACTCTATAAAATTAAATTTTCCATAAGCTATAAAGGATAATAAACAATTCATTGTGATATTTTAGAATTCTCTGGTCGTAAAAGATGATAACAGCTACAGTTTTGTTACAGTAAACACATAAGGCATATGAGGGTAATATCCTACCGAGTGTACCTACTACAAATAATGTTAAATTTTAATAATAACATCTTGTGTTTGTCATTTTTTTGACAGTGTATTTGGATGTTTACTTTTTGATTTTTTTCAATTACTAGCAACCAAGTAATTTAAAAAAGAAGAAGGTTCGATGCATACGTATGTTTTGCTATCTCTAGCCCTACCTAGAGGATACTTCATTATAGGGCTAGAAAGAACGCTCTATTTGTAGAAAGAACGTCTCGTAAGGGAGGCTTCTTATACTATATTGGCATGATCAGACTTAGATCATCAGTATATAGAAAGAATGGTTGTTTTTTAAACTGAATGTTTTAAAAAACCGGAAAATCTGGAAATGCTGGTATTGGTGGGCGAAGCACTGGAAGACCAAGAACAGTGAATGCCAGAAATGTAAGACAACTGGTAATCGTTTGTAATAAAGGCAGAAGGAACACAAATATTCACAAAAGTTGTTTGAGTTTTTATAAAGTTTGATTGATAAAATTCATTATTTTAGTGTACCTATTTGCTTATTCTCTGAGGTTTCTAGGCCAAGAGAAACCCGTTAGTTCAAAAGAAAAAGCGCCTTATTTGGGCAAAGTCTAAGCTCTTGTGGACTAATACGGATTGGGACAAAGTAATATTCAGCGATGAATCAAAGTTTGATGTGTGTGTGTCTGAAATTGTCTTAAAAGAGGTAAAATTCCCAAGGAGAATTATGGTATAGAGACGTACGTCAGCAAAGGGCATGGGAACTTTGACTTTTGCAGATGGATTAATAAATGCCCAGAAATAGCAAGAAATTCTACAGAATTCGTTGTTACCTAATGTCACTAAACTATACCAGAGTGGAAATTAAATTTTCCAACAGAATGGTGTACTGCACCCTACCACATGGAAGAATTAACAGATAAATAGTTTGGAACAAATGAAATTAACGTCTTGTCCCATCTCGCCGCTAGCCCGGTTCTGGACATTATCGAAACTGTGTGGCATAAGAAGAAACACTATCTGCAGAATCACCCACAACGAACCTTTCCCGAATTAAGAGTCAAAGTGCAAGAAATACGGGATAACTTTACACCGGATACAAGCAGGCACGTGCTGATGAAATGATCCCAACATGCACCTGGACATATGCCAATCATTGGTAGACAACATGCGTGCTAGAGTAGAAGCTGTCATGAAGGGTAAAGGTGATGTCACACCATAGTAAGAGAAAAGAAAATTGTTTATCCCAACTTTTAGTCGTCACCATTTTGTTACAAAATAACAATTAAGTAAAAAATTTATACGGAAATCAAAAGCCTTTTTTATTCCGAAAATGCTGAAAAATGTTGTTATATAATATATACCCAGTTGTGCATAAGCATACAATATTCTTGTAGTATCTCATATGATACGTTTAACTACATAATTCGCAAGATAGTGCTTGTCCTTAGGCCTCGTATATAAACAATGAAGAAGATACCTTTTACTACAAAAATCATTCATAAAAAAATATCATTTCATATAAAATTATTTCCAAGTTTTGCATCTTTTTTACCTCCAAGTACTATACTACTGAGAGAGTATCCGTATGCTAAATTTAATTAAAATCGTTGGAGTAGTTTTAGAGAAAAAAAAAAACAATTTTGTACCAGTTTTTAGGGGCCACTTTTCTCACATTCGAGCTAGGACTGATTTTGATTTCGAAGTGTGACTGTCATAAAGTGTATGCAAAATTTAACCAAAATCGATAGACTAGTTCGGGCTCTAGGTGCTACTCAAACAGATACTTTTTTTAAATCAATATTTTGAAACATATTAATCCTCCAAAAATTCAAAGTCGATTTTTTGCTCAATCGTAGTACATAAGAAAGTAAAAACAGCAAAAAATGTTTTTAATAATTACCACTACACAATTAAATAGTGCGAAGTATTCATCAAAAGAATAACAATCTCAAGGCAAAAATAATCTTCATGCATTAATTCAAATCAGACAAAAATTAATTAAGGTTATTCATCTAGACAACATTTTTTAACAAACTGAAAGGTCAGGAACATATTTAGACTTGAAACTAAAATAACATTGACAGTGAATACTAGTTCTGTAATGAAATGAATGAAAAGGATTGCTGACACTGATTATTCCTTAGTCTTGAATTCTTTTTAATCAGTCGATTATAACTTTATAGCGTTGTTTTGTTCATGTTAATAGACATGTTTATTTAATAGACACAATTGATTCGGCTTATTCGGTATTTAGAATATAAGTAAAATTTGCTTTCAAGTTCTCAAAAATGTTTTATCAAAAACGCATGTTTCCGATTTTTAGACCCTTGCCAAGAGTAGGTACAATAGTAATAAATTGTAAATTTGCATTCGTTACCTATGCACTTATAATAGTGTATTGCATTTTGTTTGAAACCACCCCCATAAAAAGTTTTATAATATAAAGTGCATATTCGAGGTAGGTACATTAAATTTTGTAAAAAGTAAAAGGTCGACTTACTGCTTTTGTATTTGGAGGTAGATGAAATCTTATTAGCGATTTTTTTATTTCAATGCTGATTTTTTTTTTATTAGCCTTATTTATATTAATGTCCTGGCGAAGTTCAGCCGTAGGCTGATCTTCCACTCTACCAAGACAGACCTTCACACATAGACAACATCACAACACCCATTCCCTGCGACATTGCCAACTGCCGCAGCTGAGACTCGAACTCAGGAGAGGAGAGCGACTAGACCGTGTTGCCTCTCTCACAACCGCAGTCTAGCCCACTGCTACCATCTCGGTAACACGTGAAAAACCCCACTACACATCCATACCCTAGCCAGGATTCGAACCCGGGACTCCGTGGTCGCAAGCCTAACATCCTAAGCACTGCGCCACCGAGCCGGTGGGCACCACTAGATTCTGTACCAAATTTCGTGAAAATTACCTATTTTAGGGTTTTCCTCGAGAGAAATTAAAAATCTAAATTGACAATGATAATTCTGTGTTGCATGGGACTGTGTATTTAAAAGAGTGATTTGGCTGAAACAAATAACAAATAATGTTAATGTTAATGTCAGCACCTTTAGAAAAATTAGTGTTTTACTGATACGCAATCTTAAACAATCATTTGTCAGTTTTTTGAGGCAAGGCACACTTTTAAATACACAATCCCCTGCAACAGCAGATTTTCATTTGCAATTTCATAATTTATATATCTCTCGGAAAAATCCAAAAACAGGTATTATTTCACGAAATTTGGTACAAACCTATTTGAGGCGTTGCCAAATCTAGTGATGTATTCAGATTTGAAATTAAAAAATCGTTAATAAGATTTCATTTACCTCCAAAAACAAAAGCAGTATGTTCTATAAAATTTAATGTACTGCAATAAAAAAGCCCAATCCTAATCGAGCGTAAAATAAACTTTTTATGGGGGTGGTTCCAAGCAAAATGGGACGTGTGACACCACGACCTTAATAGAAATAATTTTATAACGGCAAATATCTCTAAAGCGGTACATTTTGTATATATAGAAGCAAACAAAGTTTTGCATTATTTTCTTATGAAGAATAATGAACCTAAATGAAATTTGGGGGTTGTCATTAAAAAATATTTTTGAAACGTAACAATATTTTTATACTACCCCGCATAATTATTTTTGCTTCAGTTTATTGACCTTGTTATCAGTCACTTTGTACTCTAAAATTTTGCCGCAAAAAAGTTCTAATATATTAAACATATCAAATAGAGAGAGGCCCATGATAGGAAAATCATCTGGGGAAGTTGGGGAGCCCGAGCCTATTTTGGAGGACGGACATACAAAAATACTATAAAAATGCGTATCTATTTTAAATTAAATTAGGAAGTCAGTAAACTTTATTGGGTTTTTAGAAGACCTTGAACCTCCCTGGGGCCCGCTGTAGATCTAGATGGCCCTGAGTAGAGAGAACTTATAAAGGGGTGTAATGTGTAGACTATTACACAATGTTGCTTTTAATAGAAGTCGGCATATGAGAGTTTTTGGAGGCCACTATTTATTGCACAATATTTCATCAGATTTGTCAGTTATATTTACATATATATTATGTTTATAATGTTAATCATTTTTATAAAAATCGAACAACTAATTAAATTAATGTTTACGTGTTATTAACATAGTAATTGTTCGAAGTGCTTGATCAAAGTTTGCGACTGTCTCGGATTATTGTTTGAACATCTAATTTGTAAGTGGATATCGGTATCGTGTTTTGAGCAAATAATGGCAGTTTGAGTACCTACCACAAATATCTCGGTAAACTGTTAACAATTAGCAATAAAAAGCTAATTTAGGACTCAGGTCATCCATACTCGAATGTTACATATAGTTAAGGACAAAGCCTTACCTTTAGATAAACATGAAATCAAAGATCAGAATAATTCCTTGCTTAAATAAGTAACTTCTTATTTTTTACCAACGTTATCCATTCAATTATAATAAGATAACTTCGTTATGTATATAAGTATTCGTTATATTTATATACGATATTAACCAAATAATTCGATTTTTACCATTTAGGACCGCAGTTTTACTTTCACATTAATTGGAAGTATAGTAACCCCAAAAAATATTTACTCTCAAATAGGTTTATAATGTCATGGAACTTCGAGATTTGAAGTTTGAGCAAAAAAATTCTGTCTGTCGGTCTGTAACTTTTTTTTGTGCGCAACGTAATTCTGGAACCTTTTAAGATATTGACTTACTTACTTACTTGATTATATAATGTATAAGTTGGTTATCCTTGAACATGAGGTTTCTTCAGAGAAGGTCGGAATGACCTACAATTGTCAGAATTATAGAATGCCACTTCCCAATAACTTGAAAGATTTCTGAAGATTATTAACTAATATTGGACACCCTATACTTATTAATTGCAATAGTAGACAATTTAATAAGGATATAATGTGGCAAATACAACAATAAAATATTTTAATGACTCCTTACATTGACTAGAAACAATAAATAACAATAATAAGACAGACAGAAATAAATCTAATGAATTTGTACTCTTCATAGAGTAGTACCGACATTCTAAGAAATAATCTTTGTTGTGCTATAGTATGAAAACTTGGTAAATTCTAAAAATTCCGTATTATACGTATAAATCATGCATATTGGCACGTATGACTTATAGAAATAAAATATATTTACTTATTTTGTTTGTATTAAACGACTTATCGTGTTACTATGATTAAAAACCAGTAATTAGAGTTAATTGAAGCGTTTGATGTAAGCGAGAATGGAATGTTGCAATTAACATAGGCGTTTTATTATACTTATTGAATTGGGGATAATAAAAAAATTAATATTGCAAACAGTCACATAAGAATGCAAAATACACAATAGCTTATGGCAAATTACTATGCAGAATATATATGTGCTGTGCTAGACTTTACAGCCTGTGTATATCTTGGGCATTCTGAACCTTCAATGACATGCCTAAAACTAGATTACTCCACTTCAAATATTTGCAGAAGTTCAGCATAATTAAGTATTAAAGGATCCCGCACATTTCTTATGGGAAGTGGGCCTTGATGAAAATGGCTGAAATTAAAATATGTTGTTCCTCTTAACCTGTACATCAAAAGTTCTCATGGGCACAAAGTCTGAAAATGGACAGTTTTCGAGATACAACCCAAGCAGCAATTTTAGTAGTTTCTACGTAATAGTTGCCATTAGGGGAACTTTAAAGGTTTCCGCAACTAAGGACTGTTACGTAATGGGAACCATCCTTCTACCAAGTATTCACCAAAATGGGGAATAATAATTACGTGGAAAATTACTATTCCGGTACTTCTACCGTTACCGTGTCGAGGACTAGGTTATTACGTAAACGGGATGTAACCAAGTAGTAGAAATGACTAACTTTTGGAACAGCTCAGCTGACCGAAATAAGAGCGCAAACTATATATTTGGCTCTCTGTTATTCGAATAGCAAATTAATGTCTTACTGAGTTTGAGCACATGATATGTCCAAGGTCCAAGTTAAGGTGATTATATACAACATGCCTAAGCATATATTATAAATCATGATGTTTTGCATTTACCCTGGGTGTAGGTATTAAAACCACCACTTGTTTTCTGTAAAATGTTATCATGATGCTTCGATAAAAAAGACGCCCCCTCTAGAAAATGGTTTTTTCGGAAAAATGTACAAGCAAAACTGCAGAATTTTTTATGGAAAACGTTTTTTTTTTAAATGCTATATATTATAAAGTAATAATCTATTTAGAAAATATATTTGTAAATGGCCGTAATAAAAAGAAATTTTTTATTGAATTATATTTTTATCTGTGTCAATATGGCGTCTTCATTCAGCAACAGAAAAATGGCGATTTTAATTGCAGTAACTTAGAGGTTGCAAAAACCACAATTATTTCCCTACAAGTTACATTTCCCATAAAGTAGCAGATGCCACCAACGTTATAGTTGTTACTACTTTAAAAGTGGTGACGGGAACTACAACAATTTCACTGTGTAGTTATATTTACCTAGATGTAGCAAATGGGACCAATGACGGTATAAGATCTTGGTAACTATTGCTATCAACTAACTTATTTTCATTAGGGATTGCAATACCGGTTAACCGGTTAACCGGTTAACCGGTTATCAGGACAAAAACACTTGATGATAATTACCGGTTATTTTAATTTTTTACCGGTTATTTCGGTAAATTCAGAACTTACGATATGTCACGTATTCAACGTTCCTATTTATGTCAGTGGCTAGTATTCACTAAATACAGAGTGACTGTCCCAACACTGAGCACTTTTAACAATAAATACATAATATTATAAAAAGTAAAATCCAAACACCAAGCCCTAAGAAATACAAGAGAGACATTGACAATATCTTGCGGCAGGAAACTGAATATTTCACTGCCGCAAATATCCGTGGAATACATTTGAGGCTACCAGCGCGAAAATGGCCTAACCCTAAAAAACGGTCTAACCCACAGAAATGTGAGTTAGGCCGATTACACGCATGACATGTTGCCCTAATAATTTAAAGTAAAGTGAAACTAGTGGCACCATCTTTTTAATAGTGGGCAAAGGTCGCTTAGGCCGTTTCACATTGTAAATGTATATACTTAGGCAGCAAGTTGAGCCGATAAACTCAAATGCATAAAATGTGGCTTAGGCCGTTTTCGCGCTGGTAGCCTCATTTAGAAGTATGTTATTTCCAATTCTTATTAACTTATCGACCCACTATATCGACTGAAGAAGCTGGTGGTATTCTATGCACAAATATCAGACGACTAATATCGATATCGCTTTGAAAAACTAACCCTTTTAACGAGCTATTTTTAAAAAATATTGTATTTTTAGATTAGGTATTTAGTAAATGCCCTATTTGAGTTTATGTTTATAATTTTTATTATTTAAGTTGATAGTTTTGTTATTTGCCGAATAATTATTTATTTAAATTTATTTCATTTATATTTTTTCTTTTTGATAAAAAAACCTTTTAAGTTTGTTCATTATATTAAATCTAATATATAAAAATCTCGTGTCACAGTGTTTGTTATCGAACTCCTCCAAAACGGCTTGACCGATTTTTATGAAATTTTTGGTGTATATTTGGTAGGTCTAAGAATAGGTCGTAGGCTATTTTTTATACCCCTAGGTGATGAGGGTGGCCCTATCCAGGAATTTTATTTTTATTTTTTTGGACAAAAATTTATAATTTATATGGCAAAACAACGTTTGCTGGGTCAGCTAGTATACATATATAAAAATGTTTTTTGTTAAATTTAGATAATTTTGTTCATGGAAAAAGACAATTGCCATTTTCGCCACCGTAATTATTCATTTTAAAAATTACCGGTAAATACCGGTTAACCGGTTATTTACATTTTTATTTACCGATTTACCGGTTATTAAAACTTCCGGTAAATTGCAATCCCTAATTTTCATGTTGGTACAATTGGCAGATACGAGATAGGTAATTTTTTTTTTTTAATTGGCAACACGGTAATAACTGTTAAAGTGTCACTGTGTGTGATGTGGACAAGGACACGAATGTGGATTAAAAGCAATTATTATATTTTTACCAAGTACTTTTTATTATCTGATATTAATAAATAAGTTGTTAATAAATTTGTGCAAATAAAATATTTGTTTTTTTAATGAAAACGATGTACAATGTACGATGTACAATGTATAATGGAAAAAATACAAGAGTTTTCATATTTTAGTGATCAGTTTACATTTAATTTCATTCAAAAAATAGTAAGTATTTATTTGAATAGGAAAATCCTAATATATAAATTCACTTTTCTAATGTAATTACAAAGAATCATAATTTATACGTAAATAAATAATACAGGCACTTACACACTCAGACTAATACATATACAAATAAATTAAAAAATAACGAGGAAAAAATACCTATATAAAACAAGTGGAGTTAATCAATCGACTTTATATAGCTTACAATTTTACGTTTGAATACAAGCAGAGAGATAGATTCCTTTCATCCTCTGACAACTTGTTATATTGATCGAGGCCTTTATATAACATAATTTTCCTGGTTTGACTTAGATTTTGCCTTGGTATATAAAATTTGTTGTTATTTCTTGTGTGGTGTTGATGTATTTGGTTTGCATAAAATATAAACTTATAAATTTAAATACCTGGGTATTAAGTTATTTAAAATTTTGAAAATAAATACCATAGCCATGGAAAGCAATCTATCTTTTACAGACAGCCACTGAAGAGAAGAAAGCATATGTTGGATTGAGGTATATCGGCTGGATTTCAAAATCACTCTCATTCCTCTATTCTGTAGTTTTTGAAGGGAAGTTCTTTTATTTAAATCGAAGGAATATAATAGACTGGCACAGTAATCGAAATGAGGTTAGATAATGGTTATTTTTGTCGTCACTCATAACTTTTGAGATATTCTAGAAAATAAATATAGTTTTTTTGCTATTTTTTTTTTGTATATATATTCAGTTCAATTTATTGTACACAAACAATGTCTTATGCCGTTTATACCAGTGGCGGCTGGTGAAATTTCAATATTTTTTTTCTCGTCTGTGGCGCATGGGACCCATACGAAACTTGGGAAATAACATCTAGAGAAGCACTTCTCTAATGACCCCTAAAAAATTTTGAAAAAGCAGTTTGCGAAAAAATTTTTGAAAATTCGCTAGCCTCCCCTGGGTCTAGGGACCCCTGTTTACTTTTATTTTTTTTTGTCATATGCATTTGACTTTTCATAAAAATGCATCGACAGATTTTGGAGTTTGTGAAAATATTTTCATTACTAACTGAGATACAACGAATTGAAATATTGTAATTTGTTAAATTGTAAATTACAAAATTTCAGTTCATTGTATTTCAGTTAGTAATGAAAATATTTTCACAAACTCTAAAATCTGTCGATGCATTTTTATGAAAAGTCAAATGCATATGACAAAAAAAAATAAAAGTAAACAGGGGTCCCTAGACCCAGGGGAGGCTAGCAAATTTTCAAAAATTTTTTCGCAAACTGCTTTTTCAAAATTTTTTAGGGGTCATTAGAGAAGTGCTTCTCTAGATGTTATTTCCCATATTTCGTATGGGTCCCATGCGCCACAGACGAGAAAAAAAATATTGAAATTTCACCAGCCGCCGCTGGTTTATACCGAAATTGTCCGTTGCCCATCGACACAATATTTATTAAATTTGGAGTTTTTAATCGGAAAATTCATTTAATATGCTCAGTGGATCACTAACTGAACTATGGGTCAATCTGTGTTTTAAAGACAAGTTGTAACTTTCGTGCAGTACACAGTATCACTAATATCACTGCAGACTGTTATAGTTTTCGATTACTTTTCTCCGTGTTGATGGGAACACTTTTGCACTTGTTGCCAAAGATGATGGTTTTGCTGTGGCGAAATAATCTTTCATGTTTGCATCATATTCTGAAGAATCACTATTTCTCTACTACTGTTTAACTGTTTCTTCAGTTTTCTATAAAACGTGGATGAGTGCCGATAATTATATAAATTGTCTTAAAAGTTAATATTACTCTATAGTAGATTTTCAAGGTATATGTAACTTTTAAGTCATTTTCAATTAGTGGGGAGTAGTAAAAATAACTTCAAAGCCCCTATGTTCGTAGAAATAACCTAATTTTTACTCAAGATGTCACTAATAAGTTAGACTACTTTGAAGTGGTCCTTTGGTAAAGCTGTGCATTCGGCATTACTACCAATTTTCACTTTGCAGTTGAGGATGCTTCAAAGTAATGCAGAGTAGTATCCGTGACGTTGCAGATTCTCCAGCAGTTACTTGAAAGTGTTATAACTATACAATGCCTAAATTCAGTAGAATATACATAATTGTCACTACAAATGCATACCACAAAGTGAATATTACCCTGAAGTAGCAAAATTAGTAACAGGTATGTCATTCCTACTATATTAAAGTTCCGATGCCTCAGATGCCAGTTCCCATCACTTTGAATGCTGCTTGGGAAGGGAGTGAAAAGACGATTTTACATATAATTTTATGGTTTCTTATGGGAAGTGACCCTTGGTATGTCCGAAAATTACACCCTTTTAGGGACAAATAATCTATGACAATAAAAAAATAGAGTTCCCTATTACATAAGCTAATACAATCTGTTATGTATTAATGAAATATTAAATAAATAGTGGGAATGGACTTACATTTAACAGCTAAACCAGGGGTTTTTCTAACGTGCAGTTGGACACACAA
This sequence comes from Rutpela maculata, assembly GCA_936432065.2. Taxonomy (NCBI): domain Eukaryota; kingdom Metazoa; phylum Arthropoda; class Insecta; order Coleoptera; family Cerambycidae; genus Rutpela; species Rutpela maculata. The sequence continues at coordinate 56,780,428 of OW386287.2, read as the reverse complement.
TGTGCAGTAGAAAAAGTAAATTGTGCAGTGGGAAATTAAAATCTGTGTAGTTATTTTTTTATTTATTTACAAACAATACGAACAAAAAACATAAAAACAGAACAACCTTAAACTTAAAATATAGGTTACCAGACAGAACACAGAACCAACAGAAACAAAACGAACTAAAAATAATATATAGGTTACTATATGGTCCATATGAGGATCAGGCCCCCCGTATGGGGGTACTGAGTTTAGGGGCCCGGGTTTCCGAGGTGCCCGTAGTGGTGGCCCGCTAGAGATTTTGCCAAATTTTTTTTTTAAATTTCTACCCCCCCCTCCCCCCATCAATTATCAATTATTAAGCGCGGAGGCCCTCCAGAGATTTTAACAACAAAATTTTTTCCCGCTCATCAATTATTAGTAGCGGGGGCCCGCCAGTGATTTTAATACCGGGGCCCATGATTTGATGCAGGATACAATAGCACATATACCTACATGTAGGTAATACCTATACTAAAATTTCTTTGTGCTAGCTTTTCCCTCGGCATTATCTCCAAACTCTCTACTTGCCTTATCCTCATCATTAGCATTTATTTCCTTTATGTGCAGTGGAAAAAAATCCTTAGAATAACCTCTGAGCTAAACGTCAATATAACAAATTTTGAAAAGAGTATATCTATGGTTCCTAATGCAATGCGCTAGTGTCGTGCAGTGCGTCAGCTACGACAACTAAAAAACTATCTGTTTTGGAACGAAAATTCCTTCACCTCATTTCAAATTCAAGCACATACACCTCCCGCAGAGAATATACGCCCGTTACTACGACATCGTTTCACTAACAGATTACGCCAGTGATAACTCTCAAAAATTTCATCAACTCAAACTTGGGGATATTCCGCTAACAACCAACATTACAGAAATAAGAGAGCATAATGCACCTTTCAGGGTTAAACACAAATTACTATGCCAGACGCTGCCCACCTTTCGGCAGCTCATGTAGCCACCCCTCCTACTACCAAGACTACTACTACTATTACTACTTTATAACTTTTGTTTGTGATAACCCTTGATGTCAAAAACGCCTTTAATACGGCAAATTAAGAAGTGATTGCTGGAAAGCTCGAGAGACTGGAGATTGCCCCCAACCTACAAAGGGTACTAAGATCATACCTGAATGACAGGTGAATAGGATGGGAGAATGAAGGGACAAGAAAATGGAAGCAGGTCACCGCTGGAGTACCACAAGGGTCGGTATTGGGCCCTACTCTATGGAATCTTTGATGACATCTTTCGGATACCAATGCCAGCAGGAGTTACGATCACTGGATATGCCGACGATCTGGCCATTACGGCAACGGCAAGCGGGGTTCCCGAGGTGGTGGAGGTGGCCAACACGGCCATAAGAAGTGATGGCTTAGGCAACAAAAGCTTGAGCTTACGCTCGAGAGGTCGGAAATGGTGATCATAACTAGAAAAAAGGAACTCCCCAGGTGAGGATAACGGCAGGAGGGATAATCGTCGGGCCACGAAGCAATATTAAATATCTCGGCGTGTGGTTAGATGCCAGACTAACTTACAGGGTGCACGCCGAGAAAACAGCGGAGAAAGCGGGGAAGGCGGCCACGGCGATTGCCAGGTTAATGACCAACGTCAACGAGCCAAAGCTAGTAAAAGAAGTGCATTATGCTCTATGCTGCTCCGGTGTGGGAAGACGCGATGGCCGTGAGCAGGACGCCAGGAGTGATCGACAGGGTACAGCGATGCGCGGCACTCAGGATCTGCAGCGCCTACAGGACTGCATCTTACGAGGCGGCGCTGGTTATAGCAGAGATTCCCCGATAGATCTGCTGGCAAGGGAGAGACGCAAGACCTATGAAAGCTCTAACACAGCCGTGGCTAGAGATAATCTATTTCAAGAGAGATGGGATAGTACAACCACAGGAAGACGGACCAAGCGTCTGATACCTGACGTCAGGCCATGGTTAGAGAGAAGGCACAGTGAGGTCGGATACCATCTCACCCAGGCCCTCACAGGACACGGATGTTTCGCGGAGTACCTACTGGATATCGGAAAGCTCGACAGCCGAGAGTGCCATTATTGGGGAGAAAATGACGACGCGGAACATACTATATTCCTGTGCAACAGTTGGCAGGATTTGAGAAGAGAAGCCGAAGAGGGTTGGCCTTAGGCCGAGGAAATGGGATCCTCGATGACGGAGACGGAGGAGAATTGGCGGACATGGGCTGGCTTGATCTCCGGGATAATGACGGTAAAAGATAGAGATGAACGGGAACGGGAGTAACAGGAAGTGTAACCAATAATATATAACTTGAATGGCCGGAGGAGTGAAGTAAAGTGAAAACACTTCCAGACCTCTCGGGATACAGAAGAGGGGGGGGGGGGGGGGGGTAGTGGGTATGCCATAAGCGGTGACTTCCACACTACCATGGGGGTGTCCATAAAGGATTTCCACCTCCCCGGGGAAAAAAAACTTTTGTTTTCACGGTTTACTTAGGCCTTTATTGAAGATTATTTGTTAGAAAAATGGTAGGTAGGCACGAGTTAGAATTTTTGCCTTATTAAGTAAATAATTATTTTGTAGTAAAATCAATTAAAACTAGTACAATACATTATGTTGAACTAAGAAAGAAGAATACATTTTTCTCATTCGAGAATCTGTTTTACAGATAAAAATTATTTTTAGCTGAAAAAATATTTTTTTAACGGCCCTTATCTCAAAAACTTTTGAAGCCACTACGATATAATCTTATTCAAAGGGGCTTCTGAAGGTGCTGATTAAGAATATCTTAATAGTTTTTTCTAAAAAACCGCTGATACTTTTTTTTAAATCCAACCCCTTCTTCCATCTTAGAATCGAACGGCTCTGACTAAAATCAAATGTGGTTGCGTCAAAGACAATAGGTATTTATTCACCACCAAAATTTCAAAATATTCAGATATCAGATGAGCGAGATCCCATGAAAAGTGGGACACACTGTATATGTAAAGCACGTTGGAAAGACGTATGTAAACCATTGTCTCATAATCATAAGATACAGAAACAGTTTCAATTTTTAGTCTTGAAACTATTTTCCTAATTCAGAAATATAGCTCGGGGAAATCCCTATAACGCCCGTGTAACAAACGATATCCATTTACATTTTACTTTATATTCATCAACAGTTAAAAACGCTCAACAATGTTCCAATAACTGTGAGAACTGTCTTCTGAGAAACACTTCCTGATACAATATATAGTACCATATTATGTGTATTTATATTTGCAATTTATTGACAATAACAAGTAGTACTTGTATTTTATAACTTTGCCAAGAAGATTATTTCTGTGGACAGAAGAGTATATTTTATTTATCTATTCAATACAGTTGAATGACCAGTGACTCCAGAGTATTAACAGACAAAACAATAAACCTAAAGGTAAAATACTAACTAACTTGTTATTTTCCAACATTTTTCTAATAATTTAGAGATTCTCTTATTATTTATCAAAAATTGGACACAAAATAACGTCAGTGCAAAAAATGATAATACAATATGTTTTGTTTTTAAGAACTGCCAAACTAGCCCAGACGACAGAGAACATTTTATACTGAAATATACAAAAATTTGCAAACTGATTATTTTTTTTTAATGGATTCGTGAAAGTGTATAGAATAATACCCTGAAAAGTTTACATTTCGCTCGGATGAAGAACATAAAAAAAAAGTGAAAAAAAATTTTTTTATCCAGTTTTTCAAATTTTATATATTACTTTATTAGTGCATTCATTCGATCTCCATACTCCAGGAAGACATGAGCACCACATATTTCAACTGATGAACATCTCTTGAAAATTTGCCGGCGCCTATGAGAGAGACACGTTATGAAAATTAATTATTATAAGTAATTAAGTCCTATATATTGTATTTCCTCCTATTAGCCATCTAATAACACATGTGACGCAAATTTCGATTATTGTAATAAACACGGGTAAAAAAATTACTTTACCTTAAGATAAATGCCTATGAGTTGTTTATATAAAACTAGTTCATTATATCAACTAAAATGATTATGGTAACATTAATTACGTCAATGCGATTTTAATATTATGTTTTCAAATAGCCTTATAAGTATTTGTCACCTCTTTATGGCTTTTAAATTGGTCACTGATAACCTAACGATCTGGACACCAAAAATAAAAATTACCAAATTTTATCTGATAATTCAGTATTCTACATTTCACGTTTTTCTCAGAGAGTATATGACCAGATTGATTTACGTGCACATACCTTGGAGATACGTAGATGCTCACATACCTATCGTTATAATTTAGACATCAAAATTCTATATCTACATCTCGTACGTGGCTGGAATTACGCCATGTTTTACGTTGTTTATTAGTTGTACAGACATTGTTGCATTTAATTCTTTATCCAATCCAGGATACAGTCCACTATACTTAAATTTTTACTCGGAAAAATTCCTAGAAAATTTAAGACGATATTCTTCAAAGTAGAACTGGCACTTTAAAAAGTTTACAGAAATTAAGCTTGTAACATTTCTTATTTAACAAATTAGCTACGAAACTGGGTTTTTTGGAGATAACTTTGTTAGTTACTTTTCTTTTTCAAAAGGGCTTCATCAATCGAAAGGAAAGGAAATTTTACATAGGGATGGTGTATAGTCGTTTCTTATTTAATTTCGTCGCCTGAGCAAGGATCTTTTAATTAAGGATAGGATTTTGCAGAGTGAGAGGGAAATATGCATTTATTTTCGATTTACTATAAAATTTAAAAACCAAACATAGTATAATCTTTAAAACTGTTACACACCTTCTTAACTCAGTTATTGGTCATCCAATTTCAACCAAATTTGGATCGGTATCAAAGATCTTTACTATATACTTTTTGACTAAACCAAAACTTATTTCAGTCATTGGCGTGCATTTTTATTAAGAAAAAAAGGGTCGGTTTTTCGACAAATTTTATTAGGCATTTTTTTGTTGAAAAACTAATGCAATATTATTCATTAGCATGCTGTAGAACCCCCGTGTTCAAAATTTTTCAAATTTTGTGGTCAAGAATTTTCATTGAAAATTGCTAAAAATTTTGGGCTGTAAATTATTCGGGCATTAAGGATTACCGAATTTGAAACTATCGATGGGGTGGTAGAGAAAATGAATTTAAAGAGGAAATAAAGAATGACTTTTTTTCGAAAAAAAATTCGTTACTAATTTATTGATTATTTAATGTTTAAAATAGGTAATTTTAAAGGGGCCGTAATCCGAAAACCAAAAATCAAAATGTTGTTAAATTTTGAACATAAAGGTTCTACAGCATAGCTTGCTGATCAATAATATTGCATTAGTTTTTCAACGAAAAAATGCCTAATAAAGTTTGTCAAAAAACCGACCCTTTTTTTCTTAATAAAAATGCACGCCAATGACTGAAATAAGTTTCGGTTTAGTCAAAAAGGATATAGTAAAGGTTTTTGATATCTATCCAAATGGTTGAAATTGGATGACCAATAACTGAGTTACGAAGGTGGTTCCATTTGAAATGGGTCACACTGTATATACAGGGTGTCCCACTGCTGCGATCGATATCTTGAAAAGTAGACATTGTAAAATTTTGAAAATTTGGTAGTAATGTCGATGAGGGCAATTCGTTTAAAAGATTCTCAAGATGATGGCATTTCCGGTTATACCGGAAATGGATGTCAACTTGCTTATTTTAAGTGGGACATCCTATATATTATTACATTTTTGGATTCTTCGCAAAACTCTAGGCCGATTTTGTGTATAATGTATTTTACCTAAGTCTCTCCGTTTTTGACATATTTCAATTTTTATGTCAAAAATGACATCTGCAGGCCGTAAAAGAATTATCAATTTTTCCTATAAGGAAGCCTTTATTATCTAATTTGGGTTGGATTCTTTGGTGAGAAAGACCTACTTTAATAGTATTTTTATAATATTTTGATAAATATTAATAGTGTTCAAAAAATAAGAATAAAAATGAAATTGAGAAAACTGTCAAAAATCAATTTTTTCAAATGGAAACCCCCATTAAAAATAAGGGTAAGTTTGTGTATGGATGTCTATTCCGAAAATTTGTCAATATTGCCAATTCAATATTTTTATATCAGGATTTTGCTATGGATTTTAAGTTCAAACACTCTTAGTTGGCTATGACGGCGTTGGGTGTTAAACAAACAGTTTTCTAAAGGATACCAAAAAAATTCAAGAGACGAAAAGTTGTATTTTTAGTTGCTTAATGCGAAGAAAATTATAAAAGTTTTAAAAAAGTCAGTGGCGCACATTTTTTTGTCAGAAATAGGTGAAAGTGCCCCCCCCCCCCGAGACGCCACTAGACTTAATATTTTTAATCTATTTAGGGATAAATTAGTCCCTTTCTACCATAAATAACACTGCCAAATTTCAACAAAATTGGCTAAAGTATTATTAAAATTTTTACGAAAAAACGATTTTTTTTTAAAGTTTGACACTCTGTATCTTAAAAACGAAGCATTACCGGACATATGAATCACCCCTTGAAGTTTGGTCACATACTTAAATAGCACCCTGTATACCTGATGCCAACGGAATCATTAGACGAGCTATAGTTTCCAGAATTTTCATGATATAAGTCTTAAATTTGGCATTTGTATGAAGTAAAAAAATATTTTGAGGTTTCTGGTTTTTGTACACGCACTAAATCAAACAAATTCTTCACCCCCTTTAATAATGGGGTGGGGGTGTTAATTGAAGTGGCTAATTTTTTTGAGACCTTAGCTTCTCTTGTATATATTAAATACCAATTTTATGGACTCTTACCTGCTTGATTTATGTATTTACCACAAATTTACCCCAATTTACCCCCCCAACCCTTCGACGGAACAAGATGAAAATATAATCTATTTCTAGATCTCGTTAAAGTACATATGTGTACCAAATTTCAAATCAATATCTTAAACGGTTCCAGAGTAAACGTGCGCACAAAAAAAAAGTTACAGAGAGACAGACCGACAGACAGACCAACAGACAGAAATTTTTTTCGTTCAAACTTAAAATCTCGACGTTTCATGACTTTCTAAGCATATTTGAACAATAAAAAAATTTTAAAATTACTAATTTCCACGACAAATCCATTGATACCTTCAAATCGAAAATACACAAGTTCTTTGATGGATAATAATTAAAATATCGAGAAAATACCCTTATCAAGTAAGTATGCCGTGAAAATTGAATAAAACTAGATTTATTCATAATTTTTTGTTTATTTGTATTTTAATTTCCCACAAAAATAATAATCCCAGTTACTGATTTTGCTTTATCTCAACAAAAATTAGAGGAATCTTACAGTTGTCCTTCAGTTAAAATGAACACTCTGTAGATTTAGCAAATGTTCCTAAGTAAATTATAGCCTACAATTTAGTACTGCGTCATAAAAGTGACATTATAAGGCAAAAAATATTAAAATTTATAGTTATATCAAGCAAACAATAACCAATTTAAATTCCGTTCGCCAATCCATAGGTAAGTATAGAAAATAAATATTTTATAACAATTCCAATTCCAAGTATTCATCTTAATTTAAAAACTGTAAACAAAAAATTACTCGTAAATATAAACAATTATCCTGTAAACGGAAATTAAATAAATAACATTTAACGATTATTTGTTAAAGAGTACACGTTACGGTTTTGTTTTTTCTTTTCAATTTGGGTCATGACACTTGATAACATTAAAAATAAATTATTTTGTCTTCGTCAGTGAGCCATTTCAAGTTATTAAGGCACCATCATATCACAACGCTTTCGTTATTTGCTAAGCCTGTATTTGTCAACAGAATGAAAGGAAACATGTAAAAAGAACGTCGTCATGTTTACTCCATTATACCATTAATTATAATGTTTAACGTGCAAATTAAAAGGCTTGCATATTGTCAACATAGTTAAACGTATATTAGGTTGTCTTAGTGTCATATATTTTTGTAAATATTTTGACAATTTTTCCTTGGAATATTTCACGTGTTAAAACATTCGCGAAATAGAATGGTTTGTCCACAATTGGGAGAAACCAAAGATCGGTATTTTGCTGAGCGGTGGTATTATTAAAGGAATTTTACCAGTAGCAAAAAATATTTTACCACGAATGGCGTTCGGAAAGATTTACTTTTAATAAACCTGCATTGTCATGGAAATATATGGATGGAAATGCTCCCGACTGCTATGGTTTGTGCTATGTGTAAATGAGCAGTAATTACCCAGTCCATATAATATATTTAGAGTACATTTTTGATCACTAATAATTAGTGCTGAAATGTGTAAGGGCCATTACATTATAATGAAAAACACTATGATTATTTTGGAGTAGGTTGGAATCTTTAGGGTGACAATAGCTTTTACATTGAGAAGAAAATGTTGATACCCGCAGATACTATTTTTTGGTACAAAAACTACAAGTTTGAGAAGGTGCCAACAATTTTTTTAAAGCACCAATTTTGGCCTGTTTTTGGCCAAAAGTCCAATTTTTTGCCAAAAATCTGGCAAATGGGCAAGCAGAAAATGTTGGCATATGGTTTTTCAGCAATGAGCATTGACAACGAAAATTTTACGCCTGGTCAGAAAGTGTTATATTACGTTCCAGTTTTGACCATAATTGATGTCGCCAATGCTGCCAATTGCACGGAGAAAAAATGTTGGCATATATCGAATGTTGATTGTCAAGATACCCTCTTCAACTATCTGTTCCACAATTATTATTTTCGCTAACGCCAAAACGGGCAGAGGGGGGTGGAGGTCTGTCTCACGTAAGGTAAAATACTCAAAAAAATATTTGCTAAAACATAACAGCAATGCCAACATGTTATATCCCAGGCCCCATATATGTAGCTATCTCCTAGACTATCTGTTCAATGCGGTAAAGAAACATCAAAAGAAGATACAGAACTGTTGACGATTGTATAAAATGGAATGTTTTCTGTTAGTCACGATCAACATTTCTGTAATTTCAATATTCCGTTTGTACCTTATTATATTACACACCCACCCACACAAGTATAATGTGAAAAGTCTTATTTTGGGCATTCCGTAGATATATTTCAAAGAAAGCATCCGTCCTTTCCATATACTATTGATTCAGGTCTGATCACGCTAGTGTACCAACAAGAAGTCTCTCTTACCAGACATCTTAACTTTTTTCATACACTTAATATCTAACATTCAATATGAAAAACAAGAAAATAACTATTAGTTCAGGAAAATCTCTGCCTAAAATAGGTTCGGCGTGAAGTGTTTGGGTGCAGTTATTTCTTTATCGCAGTGAATCGCTCTATTAACGTAGGATAAGCATATCAAAGTTCCAAAAAATCCCATTTGAGCTAAAGCCACCATCTAGAAAAAGTGGCCTCCAAACCCGTTTTCTTTAAAATTTCGTAGCTCAGTAACCGTTGCACAGCTTTTAGATATATTTTTTTATTCTATTCCCCTTTTTATGTACTACATAAAGTAGTATTATGTCTTTTACCATAAATTGGACGATAACTTCAGAAAAGGATACAGAACGAAAATTTAAAATTTTGTAAATATGGGGCATTCGTATTCAAATTTGAAAAAAGTACTGAAATCGGTCAAGAATGTTTACTTTCTCAGCGAAATTTCAGATCGTAAAATACGCTATTCTAGTATTTTAATTCGTTGCTAAGCAACTATCAGAAAACAATAATAAAAATGATATGAATAATGTAATAATTTCAAAATAATAACATTTATGAGCACATGTATTGGGTCTAGAAAAATAGTAAATTTCATATTAAACATACATAGTGTCCCCGGATGAGGTAACCGACCTGTACCACAAATTTTTTTGGTAAAAAGTGACTTTTCATAAAAAAAATTAGCTCGTTAAAAAATAGTATATTGTGTATTTAGATGTGAAAGCAATACATTCCCGGACGACGCGACGATGGAAATTGTTGGCCGAGGCGCTAGCCGAGGCCAACAAGCATCGAAGTCCGGAAATGTGCTTTCACACCGAAGTACACATACTATTTTTTCTGAAATAAAAATCAATATTATTATAAATTAAGGAATTTGTATTAATGCATAACATTTCTTCATTACAATCTAACTGCTTACTAATAAATGCAATTTTAATGTGAGTTGGCTTGTCTGCGTGTATTTATTTATTGTCTAAAATATACATAAAAAACCGTACGGGACTGTTACCTTCACGGCCTAGGCCGGGAAAGTAACATTCCCGTACGGTTTTGTTGATCGTTGTTTGGCAACGGATCTTTTCTGGTCTGTTTTCTGGTAGTTTCTTAGCAACGGACTAAAATACTGGAATTGTGCATTTTTCGATCTGAAATCGCGCCGAGAAGTAGACATTGCTGATCGATTTCAGAAAAAGTTACTTTTTCTACTACCGTCTATATAAATAACATATAGATAACGAAAGTAAACATTCGAGTTACCTGGTTTCTAAGACGTTGTTAGCTACGAAAGTAGAACTTTCGTGGCCAGGACAGGGAAATTTAAAAAAAAACAAATTTTAGCGCTTCATAAGTTTGCAAATACCTTGCTTTGGATTTCTTGGGGTAAAACGAGGCACAAGCAATATTGGCTGCTTCTTATATCCCATTTACATCACCACCAAACAGATTTGTTTATTTTAGTTTGAAACCACCAGAAATTAAAATGATTAACATAAACCTCGATGACAGATAGTAAATGTTTCGTAGTACTTAACTCCCATAATATTTTTCGGTAGTAGAAAAAATTTAATACATTACACGATGCGAGAGCCCTTTCAGGTGTTCGGTGTTTCGCCTCACACCTGAAAGTAAACTTTCCCATCTAGTAATGTAAATAACTATTCCCGGCCTAAGCCGGGAAAGTAACTTATATATTTTAGACAGTAAATAATAAGCACTGAAGCCTTTTATCACAACAATAAATAAACAGTGATTATCAAGGAAACGATTTCATAAGCAATTAGATTGTAATGAAGAAATATTTTGCATTAATAAAAATTCCTTAATTTATAATAATATTGATTCAAAAAACATAGTATGTGTACCTCGTAGTAAAAGCACATTCCCGGACTTCAAGCTTGTTAGCCTCGGCTTAACGCCACGGCCAAAAATTTACATCGTCGTCCGGGAATGCGTTGGTTTTACTACTAGATACACAATGCACTATTGCCGCTCGTTGTCATGGGAGATAAGTGGTAAAGAGACATTATTTACAGCACTTCGGCAACTTTACGCTTTCATGTGAGCAAAAAAGCCTACTTTATATGTCGATTCTAGATAAAGATATTTTATGTTTATGATGGTATGTTTTATAAGAATAATGAAGGCAATTGGAAATATTTGGCAAAGTTAATACGGAAAATAATTAATATTACGTGGAAATAGCATAGCTTCCATTAGTGAAAATTGTTATTGTCTTATTAAACAATAAATTATTGTTATTGTTGGTTCAATTTATTTAGTGATTTAGCGACGATAAAAACAATAACAAAGTATTTCAGCAAATGACAATCATTAGATAAATATTATGTTCAATAACAACCCGTTGTTTGCTCTTCCGAACAGCAAAATTATTTTAAAAAAGAAATCAAATACTACTTTCAACGTCAGCCAATTTTCCGGAAATTCATGTGGTGGTTATTTTTCCCATACCTGTATCCACCTGTACCAACAAATCAAGCATATTCATTCGTTTATTTGGCGCCACATAAACAGAATTTTTACTTAATTGATTGATTGGACAAATTAGAGCAATTGCTTAAATTGGACCAGGCATAAAATGAAATGGGTTACTAGGAGAAAACAAAAATATAATAATAATCAAAAAGGGTTAATTTGAATGTTATATTTATTTCTACAATTATATATTTAATTGTATGACCAGTTTCGTGTCATTCAATCTTTAGATACTTCTACAAATTAACTAGAATAAACGTATCTAAGTATGGAATGAAGTTACTACTAATCATAAAATTAAAAATATAATTGTGGGAAATAAATAACTTTTTATTACCTTTCTCGCCATTATCACAACTGTTCACGTGGATTAAGCAATGTAAAATATAAACAAAAATGTATTCTCTTCTATTTTATACATTTACCGAGCACCATTAAAATTGGAACACAGTTATGTCGAAATAAACAGTGTAGATTTACATTGATGTGAACTTATAGATTTCCTAATGTTCAATGATCATCAAATATGGACACTTCAAGGAAATTTTGTGATTTGTCTAAGGGCCTCATTGTGATTCTTGTTTATGAAAAGCAGCGTTGTTGAAACTTCTTATGTTATCATTAATATAAACTCAAAGTGATCTACTAATATCAAATGACGTACTGAAAACTGTCTTGAATCATGACAGATTCAACGGCCTTAACATTTTTCATATACACCCATATCATCTTGTTGCCAGAGTAAGGATAATGTATTTTATAAAAACTTTGAAGCAAAATGTTACCAATGTTACTCCAAAACACACAAACATCTGCAGAAAATTTTCTGGGGTAAATTAATAATCTATCTCTCTTTATACACAAAGGTTTTCTTATCAAACATCAATTGTTTCTACTGATTCACAAATATGCGGTGCTGCGAACAAGTAAGTGTTTTGCTTCCAAGGGGAGAAATATTACTCTGACCAAACGAGTGATGCCCTTGTTTACATTCCTCTGTGTCATGTTGGATTAATGTGAATCAATACATATTCCTCAAATTAAACCACTTTTTCGTCTAACAGACTTTGAAGGAACTCACGAACACATTTTATTATCGCATATAGAATGTAAATTTCATGCCAATAGTATGCGACATGAGGTTGACGAAAACGCGATATTCGTGCCATTCCTCTAATTCTACTTTTTCCTCTAATTATATTATTTGAATCGTATTATTTCATTACGCAGAGGACGTCAGCATAGCTTATAAGGGGTTTATACAAGGCTTACTACAAGCATGGTTTTAGTTTCAGTATTCAGGCTATCTCAAAGAGACGATAATAGTTTCACAGAACAATAGATTTTTTACACACTAAGCTAATATGCTCATCAAATGTTAGCATTCATCCAGCCACAAACCCGAATTTTGAACTTTTTTAGTTTTAGATAATACTTTTTCATCTCACTTTATACTGTGAGTGGTTACGTGTTTCCTGAAAGGTGCCAAATACAATATACTGGCTTTAGATACATTTAGTACCAAATAGCTATTGTTTGACCCTGTCATAATTCTGTCAAGATCAGTGTTAACTTTAGTAGCAGCATCTTGGACTTCTACTGGATCATAGCTTAGATATAACTCAAAATCATCCGCATCCATATGCATTTTACGAAAACTTGAGTCATGTTGACCGTCCGATGTAAATATTGAAAATAACACCAGTTCCAAAATTGAACCATGAGGAACACCAGTACGAGACAACCGTTGTTCAAAAATTACTGCCACGTGACTTTGGAAATCGAGTAAAATATTGCCGTTGATTCAATGTAAATTTGAATAGAAATGATGTGTTGTTGGATTTGCATTTAACCTATCTTACTGACGAAGTGTGGTTATATGAACAGTCAGAACTACAAGACATGGACTATGGAAAACCCCAAAACTTATGTAGAAACGAGTATACGGGTGACAATATTCTGAGGGTGAGTCACAGGCCCCATATTTTTTCATGAAATAATTAATGCCCAAAGGTATTATAGGGCACTTTCTGCCACAGGAGCATGGTGATAAACTGCAAGATGTTTGCTCCAGCAAGACAACACTATTGCCTATACACTGAGCGACTGAGTTACCAGAAGTTTTATGATGATGATGAAAATATTAAACAAATGGTCCATGTTTGTTTAAAAATTCAAGGCCATTACTTTGAACAGTTATTGTAATTTTTGTATGTTTTCTATTGAAATGTATTTATCATCTTCTGAATCACCTTAAAACATTAGACACCCACAGTCAATTTAAAACTCATATAAAAAGTTTTTATTATGTAGATGTTTTCATTCACTATGAAGTGTTCGATTCAGATATTTACACACGTTATATATATGGAAATAAAAATTATTTATTTATTTATTTTGAATTAGATCTAACAATTTATTTTTGCAAGTAATATATAATTATAACATCAATAGATTTGGGGACTTCTGTTTTATGCAATACCATCTGTATCTAAATTTTTAGATAAGATTTTTTTAAAAATCTGTATCTAACTGGTTGCCTACATTTTTGTGGTCACGTGTTTTGTGATCCTTTATGAAAACCTGTAATTATTGTTTATTTAACTAACGCATTCTACAAACGATAAGTCAGTCGATGCAGCAGTGTATGCACATTCTAAATATTTATTCAGATTTGAGTTGCCTATTACCATTTAAAAGTTGTTTTTTTTTAAATTTCATTTACCAGCGTATGGTAGGCATTGCTGCCACCCTCTTAAACACGCCAGGGCATGCTTTTTGTCAACAGCGAGAGCGACTTGGCGTATGGTACAAGAATATAGGATGGGAAGCAAAGGTGTTTGCGAAATGCTTTACAGCACTGGATCGTGATTTGGAGTGTTTATGCTCCTCTTTTTGCGTTTATGGTTCTGGAGCTATTCTTCTTCTGTTTTCCCTGTTTCTGTTTGCGATAGTTAGTACATTGAGTACGTTTCTCTAATTTTTTTTGCTATTGCTGTCCTTCACCAAAAATGTTCATAACTAATTATCACTGATTAATTTTAAGAACACATATAAAGCAGAGAACACTTTACGTTATTAGAACATGGAGGTACATTTGTCACTCTATTAATTTTATAAGTATCTATTATAATATGCCCTAATCAATTAGTGTTGTATTTATAAGCTATCATCAGTTCTTAGATGCTACAGAGAACTTTGGATAATCACCAGCTACTTTCAGAGAGCCTTATTGACCTTAGGCCTGTTTACTAATTTAACGCATGAATTTCACGACCACCTTGTTAGCAATATGACAAGAAGGTCAATTTGGTTGTGAATTGAAAAAATGATACACAAATTAAAAATTATTACATTAAATTAGTGGATAATCTAAATTAACAATTTTTAATAGAGGGTATGAAATTCATTATAGGTAATAGACACATACTACTGATGTAGACGATGACTCACCTATCTTTATGTCTATCAACAATTAATATCCGTATAGAATTGAATTGAACTTTCAACCTACCTATGAAGTAGTTTATAATAGTTATAACTATATTTATATGGTCAATTACTTTTATTTGTGGTAATATCCCGAAAAAAATTAAGTAGTTTTTTTCTAATGTACACGTCAATTAATACGTCGATAAAAACTTAAACTTTGATACCTCCTGGACTGCAGTCAAGGATAAATTTTGCCGTTCAAAAATTGACCCCAGTCTCGCCTCGAATTCCGATTATAATTAGCCTGGAGGGACAGAATTCGATTACTTTTTTTTTCTAACAAATAATAGGATTCAAAAATACATTTTACATAATTTCAATTAGTAACCGAAAAAAAGGGTTCGATTTCGGTTGGTCCCAGGTAAATATAGAATACGATGATATGATGGCTTCCGTTAAGGTTCCATGATTTTCATGGGTTCCCATTCTGGTTTCAGTTGTAAACGTTTCCGTTTTCAAGCCGTAGTAGATGCAACAAGATTTGGCGTGCTTCTTTACACTAGTGAAAACGTGCACTTGACTTTGTGTATTTAGATATAACTAGCGACCTATCCCAACTTTGCTCGGCGTCAGTTCAGACTCTCTGTGACAGGCCTAAAGGACATTTGCTGTTTGTCTATCAGAAGCTAACACAAAGTAATTCTGTTTGGACCTAAGGAGAAGTGGGATCAACAGAATTTTTTCTCCTACTTTCTGTTCGTTTTTATTCATTGCTCAGCGTCCAGAAGACACAGCGTGTATTTTTTATAAGTACCCTTCCCAAAGACCAAGTCCTAGAATTACGATATCTGCATCAAATCGGTTAAATAAAAATAATTATAATAATAATAAAAGTATTTATTCACGTTAGCTATACAAACAAATAGATGTGGTTAGAGGTTCTTGAGATTAGCGCACTCAAACACACAGATATAGCGATACTTCTTTTTATACTATGTAGTGATTTGATGAAAAATAGTCCATCAACATCAGATCAATTGCTTGGTGTTGTATATTTGCTTAAAATTTTCAGAAATTCTCAGAAAATTTCTCCTGACCCATATCTCATGTTGTCTGTCTGCCTCCCTAACAGATCTCAGATGAGTAGAGAATGATGAAGAAAATAGGGCCTTAGCAAATCTGATCTTAGTGATACTTCTGTCACGTCAAATTTTACCCAACATTCAAGGTGCCGATCTTGCCATATGTATTTTTCGTCGAGTCTTATATTCGCAGTCATCGGTACTGTCCAAAAGGGCCGCAAGGTGTATCTTGTTACTACGTCACAATCATTTATCCCTTATGTCTGTGTGCTTCCATTCGCTAGATCTATAATCATGATGTTAGTCTTATTGTAATTTACCAGAGAGATTTAACTAAGGCGGTATCGACCAAAAGCTGACATGGAATTCCCATATCCATAAATTCACACGGAAAGCAACTATTGTCCTGGAAGGTGCAGGTAGATGTGCGGGAAAAAGATGGTCTTATGGTTATACACTAGAGTTGTAAGACTCATGATCATGGATCAGTGGTATGGTGGACCAAGACACTGCAACTGGGAGAAATAAGGCTTTTAAATGGCGTAAAAAGGCTTGCTTGCCTGTGCATCAGTGGGCCATAAAAACTGCTCCCACGGCTGCATTGGAAGTCCTTTTAGACCTGACACCCACACACATGTATCCAAGGGGAAGCTCACTCAGTGGTACATAGGCTAATGCACGGCACAACGTCCAAAAGGCAACAACACGGAATAGAGCATCAAAAGTTATACTCGGAGCTGAAGGTAGATCCCATTCTAGGAACGCCCAAGAACACCATAGTCCCAAAGTATACCTTCTATAAAAAAAATTCAAATCAAAATACCAAACAAAGAGGGCTCGAAAAACGGTCCTCCAATATCATCAGCACAAATGATCCAGTATACGGACGGCTCCAAGACAAAACAAGGAGTCGGAGCTGGGATTTACGGGATAAAGTCGAAAACGAAAATCTCGATAAGTCTAGGAACACACGCCACAGTATTTCACGCTGAAGTGGCCGCTATACAGTGGAAATAATGAGACAAGGAACTGTTAACAAGTCGTTTGTTTTCCGACAGCCAAGCAGCGCTGAAGACACTCGATTCCATGCAGGTCGATTCAAGACTAGTGCGGGATTTTACAAATGCCCATATGGACCTAGGAAGTCAGAACAAAGTGACCGTAGCACGAGTACCAGGAAACGAGGGACACAGGGGAAACGAGAAGGCTGATGACCTGGCCTGGGAAGGTGCGTCAAACCCTTTTGTGGTGTGGCTAAGCCATGCATGCATGCAAACATTCCTTAATGAATGGATACAAAATAAATCTCTAGAGTGGTGGAAGAGTTTCGCACGATAGAAACATGCCAAAAAAATAATTGAGGAACGATCAGGTTGGGGATAGTGGTGGATAATGGTGGGACACTGTGGCTTAATAGACATATGAGTTTAATGGGCCTGGCAGAGGATGCAACATGCAAATTCTATCAAGAAGAATAGAAAACCTCAGTACATGTGCTGTATCATTGCGAAGGCCTAGCCAGACTGAGATTCCAAATACTTGACGAAAAAAAACCAAGGGCAGATAGCTGTATCAAGGAGTCCTTATCAAGGCTATGGAGTCTGATACAAAAGACAAAGCTGGATAAGGAGCTCTAAGTAAAATTAGATTAGGAGCGACACAATAGATCCTCAGGAGTCACGGTGGTTAAGATCAATCAACCAGCTCCTTTTTTCAAACCTACAATCCAGATGGTATCATCTACAAATCTCAAGTTAGCAATCTTCGCTGTGATTTTAATCACTTCACTCTACCTACCGGTCCCCAACACATTATCTGAGCACCATAGATGTCAAAGAGGATTGGTGAAAGAACACAACACTTTTTGACGTCTTTGCCAATTTTACATTCGTCAGAATTAGTGTTTCCAACTTTCACCAAAGCAGAATTGATTCATATAATCGACGATTAATAAAGACCTGGGTGTTCCCATTTCAAATAATACAGTCCAGACTTTGCCCCATTCCACGTTGACTTAACTTTGTCTACGAAACAAAGATACATAGGCACGTAATTCTCTTTCGCCTTCTCGATTTGAATTCAAATTGCTATGTAAAGGTTTGGTTTAATTGGCGTACACGGGTTAGAAAATAACAATGAACGAAAAACTTATAATTAATTATTATTTGTAAACAAAGAAAATATATCGAGTATTTGGATACAAGTTGCTATGAAAATGTAGTTTTGTGATGCTCAGGCGTTAGAAAATACAATAAATAACGAACATTTTATAATCAATTATAGACAAAGAAATTTAAAAGTTAAATACTTTACAACTTGTTTATAATACGCACTTGTTTTGCTATATTTAAATAATTTCGTTTTATTATTTGTTTACGGTCTCTTAGTTGTTTTCTTTAGAACTATCTAATATTTCTATGTTTACTCAACATATACTTGTTATTTTAAACAATTAGGCAGGTACTTTGTATATCTTTTGCACTTAGTAATTAATATGGCACATTTGATGTATTTCAGCCAGATTTGGTTTAAATCAGAACCACGCAAGATCTCTATGTACTAATTTTACTACGGAATTTTTTTTCAGCCGCTTATCGGTCACACCACTTGTTCCACATAACATCTAAAAATAGTAAATGAGTTTATTTAGTAGTTTCAGTTGATGTTTCTGTATTCTTAACAATAATCGTTTAATTACTTTAACATGGTTTATTATCATTTATCGTGTTTACTCATTCTTATACCTTTTCCTTCATGGCTTTACTTTCTGTTAGTCATTTAAATTATCTAAATGGTTTCATAAATAGGATTACTTTATTTGATGTTTCAATTTAATATTCCGTTCAAAACAATCAATGTCTAATTATTGTAACGAATGTATTGAGACATAGCTCCATGTATTATTTATCTATTTTGTTTGTAAAACAATAACCTTGCCTAATCCAAATTTGATATTGATTGTTCATAATGCATTCAATGGCTACCATAAAGGTGTTGTATTGTCTACGTTATCTTATCCCATCAGGAAATAAAAATTGAACCTGAAACGCCTAGTCAGCGTGTGAGATAACGTGATTTCCCCGGTGAGCCGGTACAATTTTGACTAGTAGGCAGACCCTCCGTATGGGGGGTCTATTGGGTACAGAGTTTAGGGGGCCGGGATTCTGAGGGGCCCTTCCGACCTAAAGTGCTATTCGTCCTGAATTATGAGACTGAGGAAAAAAAAAAAAATTTCGGATTCCTCCCTCCCCTCTCATCAAAATTTGAAAATTTGTTCGGATTACCGAAATTTGATGCGTGGGGGCTGCTGGTAGAATTATACTTATTATTAATAATTCCCAAAACAGTAAATGTGTAATTATTACATGACCCATTTGTCAATACCATAATTGTTAGCTTTGCATGGGCATGGACCTGAGTGCGCACAAGGAAAGCCGCTGTGACACTTACAAATGTTTCGCAACTGACTTAATTTCCAGAACCGGTTTGGGTTGCCCATTCAGCGCTGACCCTAGCCGACAAACCACCTCCATTAAGCATACATAGTAAGTGATATATAGGGTGTTTTTAAAATGCATTCATATACTCCGATCTATTAATCCTCACATCTTCGTGATATACTCCAAAATATTTATTTAGTAAAATGCCCAAAAATAATCCAGAACTTTATATTTCAAACAATTATCGAGTACGCTCATAGTACAATTTCTATATGATAGTCTTTCTGCATTTGACCCTCACCTTGTTCCGCAACTTCACTGCACGGGTGCCAAGCGCGGAAAGAAATGCAACAGGTAAATAGTAGCAGCAAGTGTCAATAGTGTAGGTTTTACAGCTGTCAAAATATATACTAGTCTTTACGGATACGTGGTTTTTATGTGTGTTTACGTGTGTGTTTTAATAATGGCGAATTTTACAAACATTGAGTGAACATATGAAGGAGGGACAAGGAAGGACAAGAAAGCAAGCAACTTCCCAAGCAACACAAAAATAGACGTATGTACTGTCCAATATTATCACTCCGGATAAATAATATTTAACAATGTCAAAACAGGCACTTTTTTGCATGAACTGTTTGTGATGAATTCTTAAGGAGTTAAAGACTAAAATAAAATCTAAATCCTAGTGGGGCAATATTGAATCGCATGATGGAGAGACACAGAAGTCGCAGTACGTGGTAAGATAGAAACAACAATCGTGCTATTCGCACAAGTTAACGAACTTATTTTCCTTTTCTGGAGAAACCAAAAGTTGATTTCTAATTAATATCTGGAAACCGCAATAATCAGCTTTTCACCAGTTCTGGAGGGGATTAGGGGCGAAGCTCACCTCCTACTTTTGAATTATTCACGGTTTCAAAAACTTATCTTATACAACTTTGTCATTTGCAGAGTGAATGAGTAGTACCATCACCAACCTCTTGCAGAAAATATGATCACATATGATCAACGAATGAAAGACCCAAATTCTGGACCAATTTTTACCAGTGTGGCAACTTAGATGGTGCACAAGGTAGTCAGAGGAAAGAATTTATGCACAACATTTATGCACAACAATTCCTAAGCAGGAGTGAAGTGGAATGAACGTTGATAATCTTTAGGTAGTACTCTCCACACTTCAATTTACGAAATGTTTAATTGTGAAGCATCTTGTCTTATACTAGTAGTCCGTTATTACCTGACGCATTTCAATTCTAATGAAGATTTTCAGGTTGATTTGCATCTTAAGTAAAAATCCTTCGAGTAATCATTTGTTCAAATTTTCAAACCTGTTGTATTGGGTATCCATCTATTCGGATATTGGTGAGTACTTAATCATTGTTGCCAGGAATTACCATGACGATATTTATAAATATCATAAAGGATACATTTGCTACAGCTAAAAAAGTTAGTGATATCTGGAGGAAAGCCGTAGGAAGCATAGTCTTCGTGGCGACAATCCATGACATAAGTTAATGTTTTTTGTCCATTTTTATTTGCCTTCGAACTCTCATAATCGCTCTTTCAAGCTGCAATGGTATAACGATAGAAAAATATGGGTGAATCGGCGGCATCACGTGGTATTCAGTAATGTATTCCGTTTTTCGTTTTCCGTATTCCTTCAGCTACGTGAAGAAAATGTACTGGTGCTTCTACCTTCCTGAGCAGGATTTTCATTCAGCGTCTTTTCCTATGGCAGCAACCAAAATTTTCTGGCAGTGTTACGCCTTCTTGTTTCAGTTATTAAATTTTAATGTTTTCTTTTTGAAAGTACCTCTTTACTACCATTTTAGTTAGCGCCGGGTGAATAGAACTTGCTACTGTAACATCATATTTATTCTTGATCTGATTTGATCTGATTCCGTCCAGTCCTTCAATTGCCACGTTGTGGATGTCTGGCTGGCTTGGGGCATGGGTACCAGAACTTTGTTATAATGCTTAATTTAAATTAAAGTCTTTTTGAACTGAATTGGATTGGTACTTCTATACCGTTTGCACTCATGAGATTATTCATATATAGAATATCTTTAGAATACGACCAGAACAAGGTGTGCTAGTTTACCTTAGACAATGATACCAACGTCCACGTACAAGAGATCCTTTATGTTAAGAAGATTTAATGTGTGTCTTAGAAATCACGACGGGCTCTCTCGCCATACATTTTCTTTTTTGTGTTATTTTGTATCGCAATATTCTCGTCATTTTAAGTTTCAATAAAATCCATTTTTTTCTAGGTTGGCCGTAATTTATTAAAATCGGAGTAGTTTGTAAAGAATTTTAATTTTAGCTCTCATTATTTTTGGGTCTTGTATTTGACTTATTTTTTAACGTATCCCATTAACCCCATACACTTTGTGCTACTCTGCGTGTTGTCTTCGATGAAAATTATTACCATAATTATTATTAATTCTCCAAAAAACTTGAATACCATATTGCAAATGTTTACATAATATAATTCTAATTAAAAATTGCTCCAATTACTTCATACACTGATATTAAATCAATTAAATTTGTAATGCAAATAGCAATGCACTACTTTTGATAATTACCCTTAATTAGGCTCTAACATTGACACGATTTAGTTGTTTTTTTTTTACGACATAAATTAAGTTATTATAATGGGTTAAGTTCATTTCAGTGCGGAAGGTAAGTCACTCGACAAAGATGAACCTATCGGTTTATGCAGGAACGGACTGACCCGCAGAGCTAGTGAACAACGCGCGATGCCTCCTATCGTTTATTTTCAACTATTTGTAAAGAGAGCACACATGATATTTTAATAAAACTACAATAATATGTATTGTCAGAAAGGTCAAACGTGGATTAATTACGCAAAATACTAAACTGAAGATCGCGAACTAAAGTAGTTTGAACTAAAAAATTACTCAAAGGACATTCACTTTTAATAAAACATTTAAATACTCGCCGATTTTCATGTAATTCCCCTGTTAAATCTTCCCTTGAAATGAACGATATGAGAAAAATTTTGAGCACTGTGACAAGTGAAAAGCAGAAAATAAAATTAAAACTATTCTACTAAAGATACGATACCGGGAATTTACTAATCTGTGAAAAACTTCGCTAAAACTCATACCAACGAAAAACCGAATTTCCCAATTTATTTTTCAGATGCGGGGTTTAGCATTAAGCAATCGATATACACATTTGTTCTGTATACGTATCGATAGGTCGTTAGTTAATCATGAGTATACTGTGCTTATTTTAATATTTTAATATCTCTTCATAGAAGTCTAGAAGAAAATAATCTAAGCGACATCTGTGGGGAATACATTAAGTTGAATTCCGTGTGGGAACGAATCATTGATGAGCTTAAAGCATTAGTATTCGTCACACATACCTAAATCTAAATCCTAACCCGGGTTTTGTATTTTTTATTTAAAGAAAAAATGATTTGTCGAGCTTCGACAAGACAATGCCAAACGGTGGCTACCTATAACCGAAATAATATAAGAATAACAAAGCACCAAGTGTTTAGAGACCAGTGTGGTCAGCAGTAACTAACTGTCGCTCGCTTCTCGTATTTTTTAAATAAAGAGAATTAATTTCTCTACTTCTGTTATCAGAATAGCAAAACATTTCCTATTATGCGAAAATATTTGGTGTGTTCATTTAAAAAAAATGCTGTTTTGTTACTTAAGACCGATTTTCATTTGTTTTTCTAAAAAGGAATCCGGACGCTTCACGGTAAGTCTAATCAATTTTTTATATATGCTATTTTAATATTACATTCAAATAACTGAGATAATGGAGATTGATACAATTGGACTTTAACAAAAAATTTAGGCGATTATTTTGAAAATTACAAATTGGACATATTTGTTTCTGAACAACTTTTCATAGCACAATTTTTTCTTAACACTGAAAATAAAAACTGTGTATAGTTATCAAATATATAGAACTTGTCTCTAAACGTTTTACTAAATTAAGTAATTAGTTTTCTCATTTGTAGATATAACTCAGTATAAATCATCTGGTAACCTGACTCTTGAACAGGGCCACATATACACGTCCATGAGAGAAACATTCATCAGTTAAATCAACTCCGGTAAAGTTAATTAACTGTACAACTGTTGTTGATGGTCGTTGCATAACTAATTTAATCTAAGACTTATGAATTGAAATGTATAGTCATTTAATAGGGGATTAGAGAAATGAAAACACGATCAGCTTTTTCACAGCCCACATGTATAGTAGCTTCTACAATGTAGCACATTAAAGACTAAACCTATATCCGAGCGCCGTTAAAAGACTTTGTCAGAACATTATTGAGCCTCAATCCTTAAATACAGTTTATAGACAGGTATACCTGGTGGCTTGAGGGAATTTAGGAATTCAAGTAGTTAGTTGGAGGAGTCGTCTTCCTCTACTAATCTGTCCACCGATAGATACTCTTTTTTTCATCAAACTGATCCAACAGTTTACATCAATAGATGACATCAATAGTTTCATTCCTTAGAAATCGAGTAGCTCTTTCTTTTTATTCGAATGTAAAATGTCTCTGTGAACTTTTAAAGTAAGCTCTTTTAATGTCAGTAATGCGTGTCTCCAAATAAAGGAAAATTGTATATAGATGTTATACAAAGACTACTGCAATTGAATTCGAAGATCAATAGCTTACATATCAGAGAGAAGAAGCATGCAATGATAGAACTCTATATGAACTGACGAAACGAAATTTCAATTTCATTGAAAATGCCTGTCTAGTTTCTGTTTTGTCGGAGATTTTGTGAATGTAGAGGTACATGGCAAATCAATGTGCAGTAGAATTTTTGTTAATAATTTTATATTATGAAAATTTTATAAAACATTTAAAATCTTTGTTCGTCATCTTAAAACCATCAATTTTCCTGAAAGTGTGAACGTATGATATTTTAGTTTTCTAACCTATGTAAGAGTATTTTGAAATTTTGAAATTTTTTACTTCGTAAGTATACTGCCTACCTGAATGCTAAATTTCCTAAAATTCCTAGCTCATCCAGAACTACACATACATTTCACCGGACAGACAAATAGGTAAAAATAGCATACCCTGACCTTTGTCGGAGAAAGACGAAAAATTACTAAATATTATGAAAAATGTTTTCTATTCAATTATGAGCAAACAAAAACATTAGTTTAAAACAATATGTTTTGAGGCATTGAAAGAAACTCATATATTAAAGATACTAAAAATAATCATCTTTAGGTGGCTTGGCATCATTTCAAAATTGCGACTACAAATTAAATTTGTTTACAATCTTCCAGATTGTCTAATTCGCAAAAAGCCGCCGCTATCGACAAGGTGGGAATTTCCTACCAGTTTGGCTACTTCTATTATTAGAAATCTGGTAACCCTGACCCTTATCGTGAACAGTATTTTATGTTAATTCTCCCAGCTTTATTATAGTATGTGTTGATTTTATCGGCTGAAGTGTAAGTGTATGCCTATATAGAATATTATTTCATATTATCTTGTAGTACGACATACCATACCGTCAGCAACAACTAATAACAAATATATTTCAAAATTTCTATAACAACTATATCATTTTGGCCGATAAGAACGTTAGCTCCTGAATTTTCTATCATCTTCAAATATAAATGCTCACATCTAGACCTTACTGAACATTATACATCCTCACAGTTTAACTCATGAACTCAAGATTTTTTCGAACACAGTCCATCCCTGTATTGTTGAACCTAGTTTAATCGACTGGCACACCCATCCAACTTTTTCATATAGCTTAATAATTATGTTAATTAACTTCTAAATTTAAAAATTATATAAGCGTGAAGACGAGATGAATTAAGAAACAGTGATTTGTATAATATAGATATTAGACTGATTTATTCCAACAATCTTGGAGTCCTTGGAGAAATATCGGCTTGGAGTCTTGTCGGCTTTAAGAAACTAATAAGTAAGTGTTTTGTTTTTCTAACTGGTCTATTTTTATTGCTATTATGTATGCATATCTAATTTATATTCCAAAGTTATATATAGACAGGGGATATGCAAGTGAAAATATCTTCGTATATTTTAAAAAACACTATTAGGGAATCTCAGATATAACCTTGGGTATAACAGATATTATCCAAAGTGCCTGTTTTTTCTGGTTTAAAATATATTATACTGGTTTAAAATAAATTTCGAAAATATACTACAGCTATAATTAGCTTCTAAAAGTAGTTTAACACAAGCATAAAATAGACAACGCAAACTACTGAACGTCTTAGTAGTCAGATAGCAAATGCTTAAATACAACATTGAACAGAACATAAGTAGGCATCAGTTAACCGATGAAACGAAAGTATAGTTTTTCTTCACTAAATTCGAATTTAATTTTAACTATAAACACCGATTCAATACAACTTTTTTTCGTTTTGATGTCAGTGTTTAACCTTTAAGTTGCAAAGAAATGGTCAATAGCCTGATACCATTCTCAAAGAAATACCGTACCCCAATCGTTCATCAGCAGTTCTGTATATATTACACAGCCCCACAAAAAAAAAAAGGTTTTTGATCTGGATGACTGACCATAGTATTCCTATGTATTTTTCGACGCTGAATCCGAATCCGAGGTCAAAAAAATTCGTATACCCACAAACTTTTGCGCTACAGCCAAAAACAACCCCGAAAATGGGGTAAAACCGTCCCATACATCAGGATTCAATGAATGGATGTAAATGAATGGTGAAAAACATGGGAAGGGAAAATGTTTTTTATTCACCAGTCACTTACTTGAATATTGACTGGAAAACTACCCTTATAATATGCTGAAAACTCCCCCTGTACAAGCATAGAGTATATAAATGCCAATAAATCGCGAGAAATGTTAAAGTTTTTATAGTTTGGAATACAGTACATGAATCTTACGCGTGTCTCAAAACCACCCATATAACAGGGTGGAAACCACCCTGATATAAAAATAGACTGCGTGAATACCAATAAATTGTGGGAAATGGAGGAGTTTTCGATGTTTTAATTCCAGAATAGAATCTTGTGTGACCCTGTTCTACCTTATTCTTAGTCGGTACAAAATCTACCCCTCTAATAGTGTGGATACCATCCTTATTACAGAATAAAGCACAAATGCCAATAAATCACGGGAAATAACTTTTTTATAGTTTAAGTACAGAACATGAATCTGGAGTGACTCCCAGCTCGCTTACTCGTGACCCAAAATCTCTTCTATAAAGGGTGATAGCCACCCTTATATAAGAATAAATTGCATAAATACCAATAAATCGTGGGAAATGTTGGAGTTTTCATTGTTTCAGTTCCAGAATAGATTCTTGAGTGACGTTGATCTACCCTCTTCTCACTTGGTACCCAAAATTATCCCTAAAAAACCACTCCTACATAATAAAATGTACATATGCCAGTTTTTCAATTTCTCTTCTCAGAATACCGTTTCTTCTCATTTTCAAATGATCTCCTCACTGGCTCTCTTTTATGTTCTTCGTGCGTGTCTCTTTTCATAGACCAACAGTAGTCGGCCATCATGTGGATATCCCACCTTCCTTGATACCGCTTCTCCATCTCCGAAATATCCTGGTGAAAGCGTTCGCCTTGCTCTCCATTGTATTCACCCAAATTTTCTGGATGGCGGACAACTGTTGGTCCATAAAAATAGACACACACAAAGAACACAATAGAGAGTTAATGAGAAGATTATTTGAAAATAAGAAAGAAGGCATTCTAAAAAAATGTTCATATTCTTCAGTCAAGCTGCATTTATTGCACGAAAAGGTTAATGCAGCTTGAACGAAGAATATGAACATTTTTTTAATCTTTTTTTCCTAGAATACCTTTTTTCTTATTTTCAAATGGTCTTCTCATTGGCTCCCTATTGTGTTCTTCGTGTGTGTCTCTTTTTATGGACCAACAGTTGTCCGCCATCCAGAAAATTTGGGTCAATACAATGAAGAGCAAAGCGAACGCTTTCACCGGGATATTTCGGAGATGGAGAAGCGGTATCAAGGAAGGTGGGATATCCACATGATGGCCGACTACTGTTGGTCTATGAAAAGAGACACGCACGAAGAACATAAAAGAGAGCCAGTGAGGAGTTCATTTGAAAATGAGAAGAAAAGGTATTCTGTGAAGAAAAATTGAAAAACTGACATACGTATGTAGGGGTGGTTTTTTAGGGATGATTTTGTGTACCAAGTGAGAATAGATCAACGTCACTCAAGAATCTATTCTCGAACTGATACAAACTCCAACATTTTCCACGATTTATTGGTATTCATGCAATGTATTCTTATATAAGGGTGGCTACCACCCTTTATAGAAGAGATTTTGGGTCACGAGTAAGCGAGGTGCCCTGGGAGTCACTCCAGATTCATGTTCTGTACTTAATAAAAAAGTTATTTCCCGTGATTTATTGGAATTTGCGCTTTATTCTGTAATAAGGCTATTATAGGGGTAGATTTTGTACCGACTAAGAATAAGGTAGAACAAGGTCACTCAAAATTCTATTCTGGAATTAAAACATCGAAAACTCCTCCATTTCCCACAATCTATTGGTATTCACGCAGTCTATTTTTATACAAGGGTGGTTTCCACCCTGTTATATGGGTGGTTTTGAGACACCTGTAAGATTCATGTACTGTATTCCAAACTATAAAAACTTTAACATTTTTCGCGATTTATTGGCATTTATATACTCTATGCTTGTACAGGGGGAGTTTTCAGCATATTATAAGGGTAGTTTTCCAGTCAATATTCAAGTAAGTGACTGGTGAATATAAAACATTTTCTCTTCCCATGTTCTTCACCATTCATTTACATCCATTCATTGAATCCTGATGTATGGGACGGTTTTACCCTATTTTCGGGGTTGTTTTTGGCTGTAGCGCAAAAGTTTGGGGGTATACGAATTTTTTTGACCTCGGATTCGGATTTAGCGTCGAAAAATACATAGGAATACTATGGTCAGTCATTCAGATCAAAAACTTTTTTTTTGTGGGGCTGTGTTATAAGCAAACATATTTATGCAATTATGGATGGGAAGCAAACATACAGAAACTCTAAGTAAATTCATCCAATTCAAACTTGTGGAACGTCCAAAGGTACCAGCAATTGCTCAATAGGAACGAAATCTTAATGCGGTTAGTCCAAAAGTTTAACTTCAACAAAAAATTTCAAATCAGGCAGAGAAAACACAAAAGCGGTCCTCCAATAGGGGCACAAATTATGGTCTGGTATACGGACGGGTCCAATACAGAATGAGGAATCGGAGCTGGGATTTACGGAATAAGGTCGAAAACGAAAATATCCAGGAATACACGCCACAGTACTTCATGCTAAAGAGGTCGCTTTATAGTGGTGTGCAAAGGAAACTATTGGGCAAAAAACTGTTAATCAGTCAATTTGACATTTCTCCCGATAGCCAAGCAGCGCTAAAAGCAATTATTCGATGCAGGTCGATTCAAGACTGTCGGCTTAATAGACATATGAATCTAATGAGCCTGGCAGAGGTGTCAAGAGGAAACGTCAGTACATGTACAATGTTATTGTGAAGGCCTAGCCAGACTGAGATTCCATTTACTTGCTATCTACCAAGTGCAGATTGTTATATTTAAGGAGCCTTTATCAAAGCTGTTGAGTCTGGTAAAAAAGGCAAAGCTGAATAAGGAGCTCTAAGTAAAAAATTAGAACAGGAGCGCCACAATAAATCCACAGACCACGCGGTGGTCAAGGCCAATCAGCCAGTTGCTCTTTCTACATATGATTCTGGAATCTAATGCGGTTGAATATTAATACGATTAAATATGCTTAAACTGTCCGTGACAATTAATTTTGCTCGGGAGATATCATCTGGAAATTATCATCTTCAGATGATTGGCGAAATATATTCAAGTGTAGTAGCCAAAGGTTTTGGTGTTTATAGAAACTACTTCAGAGACAATACCACACCGTGTTGAATGTCTTGGTAATGCAGGTCAATTGGACATTCTGCCACTCTAAAATTCAAAGGTATTTTTACTTTGTAAATTGATCCACAAGACGACGCGCGTTACGTTTAATACGCTCTGTATATCAGAACATACGTACGATACCCATTTTAACACGCTTATATTAGCTTGACATGTAACATTGTAAGCAAATCTTACAACTCACTTTTCACCCACTTCTAATAGTCGTGTCGATTTGAAACTTTGCAAACATATGCAATTCTGGAAACAATGCAATAATATGTCACCAAAAACCGTAATTTTTAGTTTTTTAATCTATAATTTTGTATTTGGACCCTGCTTCCATTATCCTGGCGCATTCGCCATTTTCTTAAATTTGTATTGCTACTACTGTACCATTAATTTAATTTTTGCCACAGTATTTTAGCTGTGTGGCTTTGGTTACTATTGTGACCAGGAGGGTTTGAAAATGGGGGAGGGAGGTGGTCATGGAAACTTCTTAATTAGTTTTAGACTTTAGACCTTATGTAAGGACGATGCAATGAATATAAAACTAAAAAACAATAAAATAAATCATAGTTTAAAAAACTAAAAAGCACGCTATTATGAGTAGCGCACTAAAAAGTTAAAAATAATGATTCGGTACCTAATTGAATTTAAAAGCGTGGGACGCACTTATATAGCAGTCTAGGCATAATAAACAAAATGTAATGTAGTTACCTACCTACCTTCATAAGTGCGCCCCACGTTAAATTTTTACCCATAAAAGCATTTTTTTTAGTTTTTAAACTATAAATTATTTACGATTCGCTGTTCTTTGTTGTTTCTATTGTCAATAACTGACCGAAAGCGTTTAGGAAAAGTTTTAACTGCAATTTCGATGTGGTTGTGGTGGGCAAACCATCATCAATTCTGTCGGTATTTCCTGAGGTTCTCAGGAAATTTAAATATACTGAGAGTGTGGAAATGTAAGGGAAAAATAATAGGTGTTTACGATTAAAGCGGTACGATATTTGCCTTTAGTAAAAAAGCGTACATTAAAATATTAGATAAGAACAACTTAAAATTATGCCATGTCATTAATACTAATTGGTGACTCAATGATCTATTTTAAAATGATTGGACCTGAAAGAATTGTCGATTCGCAAGTATAGCACCAATGCAATTATACTAGCAAAGAGAATATAATGAGTAGGTATTGACACATAGCAACAAATAATAAATTATTAACAAACAAATTCATCTTTCATTAAACAATTAATACACATAAACAACATTGGAAAACATTTAAAACTACCTAATTATTAAAATCATGATTAATGATTAAGTGACAGATGTTTGAAAGAATTTTGCCTTGCAGTCATAGCAACGCGTGTTCCACAGTGAGAGTAGAAGTGTTGTATTGTCACTTATTAATAGCTATGTAACTAGGTAAATTAATGATTTTAATTGGTGCAAATAATGTTACGTGGCATATCAATTATTATATTCTCAGATATATATTAGTACAGTAAGTGAAGTTTTTAAATCCCAGCCCGAAAACGATATAACGAATTTCCAATTTTTTTCTTCAACATGCTTCATAAAGTATATACATAAGCATCCATATCGTCCATTTTTCCTGCTTTTTGGTTGGGGGTTGTCGCAAAAAAAAAACAAAAAATACATATAATCTAACAGAGAATCGAATTATAAGAAAGAAAGGTTTTTGCTAAAATTCATATTTTTCAAGATATTGCGAACTTAAAATTGCAATTTTAAAATTAGTATTCCTAGACGTTTTTTTAAAATGACTCGAAAAATGCGGACTTTAATAAAAAAAATGCAAGAGTAATAAATTAAAGCTTTTATGAAAACAAATCGAATGGTTTTTTCTTTTTTTTTTTCATGTTTAGTTTTGGAAATGTGGCATTTCCAAATTAACGCCGAAACGGTCAGAAAAAATATACGACCTTGAAATATAAAATTACTCAAAATCTAAATAATCTAGGAGGCAAATTTATGTTCTTGTAAAAGTTAAAGGTATTAAAATTTCCTTTCGATTGAGGCCAGGGAAGGCACCAGACTGACCAGGCCGGGAGGGGGGCACAATTTTTTTTAGGTTTGTAGGGGGCACAGAAATTTATATATTGTATAGTAGGACAGAAAATAGGAATTATAATTGTAATTCTAATAAAGCAAAATATAATATTTTCGTTAATTTAAATTATTAAAAAATCTAGGAATTCAGGGGGCACTTGGGGGGCATAGTTCGTTTTGGGGGGCACGTGCCCCTGCAGGTCCCCCTTGGCGGCGTCCCTGATTGAGACGTATTACGACATTTTAAAATTAAAACTAAAAAGTTACAAACAAAAAAGTAGCACATTTAAAAATATAGGCGCCATTTTGTTTTAGTCTTATTGCTCTAATTTTTTATTAATTCAAAATTTTTAAAAATTCATCTAGACATATTATTACTAACATGCTCAAATTTTTTTGAATTTTTAAAATAGGTAATTATTTTTCATTCTATACCCATTTTCAATAATGAATAATGAAAAAAATCGGGCTTCTGGAAATTGTTTAGAAAATATTTTTTTATAAAAAATGGTAAGAGTACAAAAATGAAGCTTATAAAGAAACGAATAGTTCGATTTATTTTTATTTTCCTACGACAAATTGTTCCAGAGATATAAAGGTTTGAAGATGGCACTTGAGCGCCTACGCATGAAAATGATGTGTTTAAAATTGAAATATCTCAAAAACTATAAGATTGATAGACACATGATATAAGAATGAAATGAAGCTTATCAAAAAACGAAAGAGTTTGGGTTTTTATTTTTTTCCTGCGACAAACTGTTCCAGACAGTTTGACATAATGTTGAAACTTTTTAGTTTGTACGTATATTTTAGATAATCTATAATAGGTAGAGAAACGAGCAATAGCTGTCTATTTTTCGAAGAAAAAGCGGATTGCATTGCACTTTAGCATGTTTAGAGTGCAGATTAAAAATTTTATTTAATTAGTTTACTTAATTGTTTTAATTTGATTTATTTATAACAATCTATATTTTTAATAAAATTAAACATATTACTATACTCGTTTGTGACCATTTTTAATACACTATTTTTTTTATAAATTTAGACCTCATAATCATATTCAGCGACCTAAAAAACGTAAGTATAAGGATTTTCGTGAATTTATTTGTAACATTAGAAGAATTATTGATTTCTCAGTATTTAAGGGTGGTTTTAACTCTTAATATTTTCGTCTTTTCTATGTTTTGACCTCAAAATCATAATCATTCAGCGACTTCAAAGACAAGTATATGGATTTTCGTGATTTTACTCGTAAAATTAGAAGACATTAATTGTTCAGTATTTAAGGGTGACTTCAACCCTTAATCGTTTCGTCACATAAGTTTTGATCTCACAGTCATATTCAGCGACCTCAAAAGCATAAGTATATGGATTTTTGTTAATTTATTCGTAAAATTAGAAGAGTTATTAATTTTTCAGGTTTTGGGGGTGGTTTCCACCCTTAAAAATGAAAAGCAGGTAATGCGACAATATAGATTTTGATGTACATATTTTATAAAGTATATTGCAAAAAAAATTAAGGAAATTCCTTTCATCATTTTCGGGCTGGGAATTTTACCATTTTTTCTGCTTTGCTTACTGTACTATATGACTAAACATAAAAGCATGGGGCGTTCATCACAAAAGTCCACTTTTCTTTTTCAATAGATAGCCAACATTTTGTAAAAACTTTCTCAGTTCTTTTATTTCTGGCTGAAAAAAGTATGATACCTAGCTGAAAAAAATATTTTTAATTTTCTGTGTATTTTTCATAAGAGCATGTTTTCGAAAAGTTTCTTTTTAGTCTTGAATTTTCGATATATTATACCATATCCATTCAAAATCATATTCACTAAAACACTTATTACTTGGGCATCGACTGCATTGTAATATTCAAATATTAAATCCGCAATCTCAGATGACAGCGCCGTCTTTTATATTTACACAGGTCTACAAAAAATAAGATCTTCTTGATCTAACTTTTCTGAAGTATTTTGATGCTCTGAAGCCAATTTTAAACAACAAAAAATTTCTATCATGTCAGGGGATAAAAGGGGTGGTAGAGGGAAACTGACACGATAAAATCACTTACTAGGACATTATGAATCAAGTTGCTTTATTACAATTTCTACAACCAACAGCTCTAGAAATGTAGCATTCATAAGCTTACATTACCGTCGCACAAAAAAAATGAACATGGAAAACAAAACAATAGTTTGTTACATCCGTATAACCATGATATTTTATACAGTTATATTTTGAGCATGCGTTTCAACTTTTTACTGTACATTTTTGCATCTACTGCAGTTCTGAACGAGGCAGTCCTTTATTCTTTATTTCTATGCAAAGGACCCCGCTTATTTCTTATGGGCCACGGTAAAATTGGCTGAATTTTTAATATATAGATTTCGACTTTCTGATCAAAAACTTTCATGGGCCCAACGTACCCCTCCCAAAAACCAACTCGCCACAGACCATAGAAGACTACAGAAGAATAACACTCTGCAGCATAGGATACAAATACTACGCACAATTCCTGCTCGAGCAACTAGAGAAGTACATTGGAAAACCGCCAGACTACCAGACAGCATTCATCAAAGGCAGATCAACGGACGACCACATGTACACCACCAGAAGAATACTGGAAGAAAAATGGAGAGAAGGGACAAAACTGCACATAGCCGCTATAGATCTCCAAAAGGCATTCGATACCATCAGTCACGAAGCCATAGTCAACACCCTGTATAACAAAGGAGTGCCGCACTATCTAATAAACAAGATAATAAAGGCCTGCCTTCATGAAACAACTGCCATACAATGGTTCGGACAAATGACGGAAACCAGACAAAAGAACAGAGGAGTCAAACAAGAATGCCCCCTATCCCCCCGACTATTCACCACGGTCCTAGACCAAGCGATACAAAACACAATAAGGGAAACACCAAATTTTAACGAAGACACGGAAACACTGAGAACCCCAATCGTATTAGCTTACGCCGATGACCTCCTAATCGTCGCAGAAGAAGAGCAACAAATTCTCAACTTCCTAGAAAACATGAAACCGCATTTGGACACATCTGGGCTGAAAATAAATTTCAAAAAATGTCTAATAATGGAGCGAGACCCATCAACAAAAGAAAGTCGGATCAGTGGAGAAGAACACAAAATAGGTGACTACTCCCTAAGAACAACGAACAAACTGAAATACCTAGGAACATATCTGACAAACCAACTGAAAAGGAGAGAAACAGTAAAGGAGAGAATAAAAACAGCATACAGAGTCACAAGAGCAATTATACCGTTCATCGAGAAAAACAAACTATCATGGGGCCTGGCCAAACGGCTATACATAGCCATCATACTGCCAACAATGACATATGGAGTTAAAAACGCGGCAACAACAAAAGCCAACAGAAGAAGTTTGAGAAGAGCTGAAAGAGACATCATCCAATTACTCAGAAAAACAACAGGGCAAAAACGACATAAAACATCAACACTACTAGAAGGGAAGACAATCACAAAAAGGATAGAAATGTACGCAATGAAGTACTGGGGACACGTCCAAAGAAGGGAACCAACACACCTACTGAAGAAAGCACTAACACTGAATAGCAGCAAACTTAAAATTGGGAGACCATGTTACACGTGGAAAACAACAATCGAGAGGATCAATAACAAACTGGGAAAGGACCAAACATACTGGGAAAGAAAAGTGAGGGGAAAGAATGAATTTCACAAAGAAATCGGAGCGATATATACTCTACCAGAATCAGAAACGGAGGAATCAGAAGTCTCAGAAGAAGAAGAAGACCTGTAGAAACAGAAGTACAAAAATAGGAGCACAGATAGCAGCGACACAACGCGGCAACATATCTCACAGGAAGACCCAGAATAGGCAGAAGCCCAGAACCAAAAATACAAAAAAAGGGGGCTTAAACGCTCCCTCACGACATAATGCGGTAACGCATCTCACAAATACCTACACCTCCCATCCCACATTCCTTTACCATGCGCCATGTGGCTCTCGCTGCTGGCAACAAGCATGACCTTAGTCCAACCCAGCGTGGACGTAGCTGGCCCAGCTGTATAACTTGGGAGTGGCAGCAATGCCTACCGCACGCTGGTAAATCAATCAAATCAATCAAAAAACTTTCATGGGCCCAACGCGATCCTATGTCTAGTTTCCGAGATACAGCTCAAGAAATGTACAATAATGACCTCTTATACAATTTAAAAAAAATCTAATTCATGATTTTTTTCATACTTTTTATATTCTGATACGTTCTAAGAGCCCTTTATAATATTTTGCACTAAAAATATTTGTTGTTTTAATAGAAATAGTGTAGAATAAAGTTTGAAAATTGTTAGCGCAGGCGCCGGAAAATCTATAAAAAAAATAACAAGTGAAAAAACTATGCCGTCAAGTTGGCTAAAACTGTTTTTACATAAAGTATGTGTCTTACTGATCAATAAACTTTAATAAAAAAAACTTTCGGAAATGACTCCTTTGACCTCTACCTCTTTAATAAATAAAGAGATCGAGAAGATACAGAATTTTACAAGAATTTATATCTTTTTCTGAGAAACTAGACATAGGATCGAGTTGGGCCCATGAGAGCTTTTGATCAGAGAGTCGAAATATACAACATATTAAAAATTCAGCCAATTTCATCGGGGGCCACTTCCCATAAGAAATGAGCGGGGTGCTTTGGAAATTCCTTGCATTACATTCTAGAGAACACGGCGCCATAGTTATTTTCGTTATTGCCTTCGCTCTTTCTTACTAAGCAATACTCTGTTTCTGTGCCCTCTTATCAAAATTTAAACAAAAATGCGCCCCCCAATATGAAACCCTCAGCACCTTCACTGGTAGGCCCATTTTTATCGGATTCAATTAAATTATGAAATATTATTTCTCATGTATAAATAGAACACAATATAAAGTATATTTTATTAGAATGTCCTCTTGATATTGTTAGTCATTAAAATACTGCAAGGTGACGTTAAGTCTCGCCAAGAAACGTGTGTCAGATTACTACAAAATTCGTTAAATAATATTTACGAGAATTCAGTATTATTACAGTTGCATCTTTCTTATTTGCAATAAAATTGTACTCAATACAAAACTATTATCGAATGATAAATTTGTGTGCGTAGGCAGACAAATATAATCATTTATTGGTGTTATAATGTAGGTACGTCACACACGTAGCTAATAGGCTAATAGCAAAATTGTTGTGCACTATCCCGAATACGCTCACTCAAACTATTTCTTGGATAAAATAAAATACCTGTTTCTCTCAAGGTGCGAATGTAATTACCGATTTCACAATATTACCCGAGACGCCTACGGTGACGTCTTGTGTGAATTGAAGAAATGTATGTTCCTGTTAATAAATAATAATTGTAAATTTTGTCCTTGCGTATCTGCTCAAGACTCATAACGTCATTTACTAACGTAATATTTTTTTCCAACTCATCTATACATTTCCTTAAATATGTAAGAAATAAAAAACCAGACTGCAACCAACAGCTATTCTCCGAACTAATGCCGCGCCCAGCTCTGGATTACAAATTACAAGCCCAGCCGCTTCACTATGTATTGTCACAAATCGCTAAAGCTTCGATTGCAACAAACACCAGCCGAAATACTTATTCCTACTCAAAGAAGCTCTCGTGCCAGCCACCACACACCACTTGCAGACTGCAGTTTCGAGCTGTTAACTCTCGTCAATGCAAGGTAGGTCGGGAATGGCTGTAACGAGACCCTTGATCACTCTTGGTATATGACGAGAATTATAAAACCACGACATGCAACAAAAATGGTAGGCTCGATCTAGTGGCCGATGTTTATTGCAATCGAAGTAGCAATAGTTCTGACATGGGCATAGTTAGTAGGTATGCTTTTAGAGGGCAGAATATTTACTAACTCCTCTATACATTTCCTTAAATATATAAGGGATAAAAAACCAGACTGCAACCAATCTAGCGCTCGGCGGGGCATTAGTCCGGAGAATAGCTCTCGGTTAAAGTATTGTTTCTTATTCCTTTTATAATTAAATAAATGTACAGAGGAGTTCGACAAAATATTACGTTAGTTAGTAAATATTCTGCTCTCTAATAACGTATGTACCTACTCATAGCGTCCATTTCAATATCACAATTCAATTTGTGATATAAAACTGTATTTGATGCATTAGAGCAAAAACAATTTGGCTTGAGATCCTCATTAGTGCAAGGTATGCATATTGCACTGACGGGATTAATAATTTCGTAATCCCTGCTCGTAGTGTTGTTGCAACAAAATGGAATTGTCTATTGTTGTTATAATTATTATATCGGTATACAGTGCAGTATGGTTGGATATTAACAGAAGGTATACTGACCATGTCTAAGAAACAATCGAAGCCAGTCACTTCTAATGCAGTCGATTGCAAGTGTAAGGATAATATTTACAAGAGGTGTTACTGTAAGAAAATTGGAGTATCTTGCGTTATTGGTTGTACGTGTTTAGGTAAATGTACTGATGAAAACTTATGATTATGATCGTTTCTAATTTATTCATTGTAATATATTCTTTCTTGGTTGATAGAAACACATTCACATCAATTATATTTAAAGTCAATTTCAAGTACCTTTTTAGGAGTTTCTAAAGTTATGATGAAGTAATAAACCGCTGCCTAAGAAATCACTATATCAACCTCCAGGTTTCATATCCAAATATCTTCCCATCCAAGTTCCTCACTACCACCTCATTATTAAGGGGAGTGGTAGTGGGAGTGGCTGATTTAAAAAAAATATTAGGTCCCTGTTGTTTTGTATATATATTAAATCATAATTGTATTTTTTACCCACCTTAATAATAGGGTGGGAATAGTAATGGAGTGATATGGGGGTGGCTGTTGCCAAAAAAAATTGAAATCTTGGCTTCTCATACATACACTAAATCCCAATTTATGAACTCTAGCTTGCTTTACTACTTTACCCTTATTTACCCCCCAACTCTTCAACGGCATCAGATCAAAATATAATCTACTTCCTGATCTCATTATAATATGTCAATATTGTAAACCGTTCCAGAGTAATCATGGACACAAAAAAAATTACACACAGACAAATATTTTTCTTTGCTCAAAATTAATATCTCATGATGTTCTAAGCACATTTCAACAAAAAATATTTCATTTTTACTGTTAACTGTTACTACCTTGACGATGTAAAAGTGAAGAAACGTAAGGAATTTTAAACAATTAGGTACATTATCTTTTTAAATAAAATAAAACCGGTAAAATCTAACACAGGAATATTGTTCATACATGCTAATATGGTTAAGTTTAAAAGCGCCCATTTTGGGTGAGACTTCGCCAATTCATTCGATTATATAAAAATGTAATTAATTTTTTATATTTTCTTTGGAATGAATAAAGACGTTTTATTATTATTATTATTATTATTATGATTATTATTATTATTATTATTATTATTATTATTATTATTATACAGTACTAAGTAACACAAACGACTGCCCGCATTCCTCGGTTTCTCTTCAGAAAATTTTACATCGAATACTACATTTTTCAGCTGTATGTCTGGCAGGTACGTAGGCTTCAAAAACTAAGCCTTAAATTGAAGCTCAGATTCTCGACTATGTATAATTTTCAGTTTAGCAATGATTTTTTCATATTAATTTTTACATAATTTCAGCCTCAGACGAAAAGTCGACGACCATGGGAGCGAGATCAAGAGCCTCATTACTCCATCATTTCCTTTTCTACTAGATATAATGGGTAATAAAAACATCAGCGTGTTGTGATACCAATAAATATGTGGAAACAAAATGTAACACTTCCACCTTTAGATTTTACATCTTTGTAAAGGACCCCGGAACAAAACCCATGAAAATGTTTATTCGGTGGAATCGGCTGAAATTTTGATATTTTGTAGTTCAAGTCATGCTGATCAAAAGTTCTTATCACATCGAGCCAATCCTATGGACAGTTTTTAAGATACAGCTTGTCAAAGTTAGGTAATTTGCGTCTTTTTATACATTCAAGAACTTTTTACTCTTAAACTATTAACTTTAGCAAAAAGTTGCAAGAGTCGAAATATTTTTGTTCAAGTCCAATGGAGCTCAAGAATTTGTTTCAGAATTTTTTAATCAATTTTTAGGTTAGGTAAAATATATATATGTCATATTCCGGCATGCTTCGGTGGGATTGGCTGAAGCTTTGCTATTTTGTAGTTAAAGTCATGCTGATCAAAAATTCCCATTGCACTGAGTCTATCCTATGAGTGGTTTTCGCTCCAGAAGTGCCTGAAGATCTTAACAACGAGGTAACGGGTAATCTATATGTACGTGTTTATGAATGGCTTCCAGCGTGTTTATGTACTGCGTGTATGGGTGATATTGAGGCGGGCTGTCGATATTTTGCATTAATTTCTTGTCTTTTATTTTTTTTTTCACTTTGGTACAAGAATTTTATTCACTAATTAAAAATACACAAAAAATGTCCTCTTTCATTTTAATCGTAGGACTTAGTGTGAGAAAAATCGTTCTAATGAGTTTGATGCGGAACCGCTGAAAACACAAGCGTATTATGGTTTTTGGGGTACGCACGGCATGAAAATCACATAAAATATACATCAATGATTCTTCTTCGAACGATACATGATATTGGAAACAGAGCACTTGTTCCTGAAAATCCTATGGATGTTCTCAATATTTAAAAACTAAAAAAAAAATATTAAAAAACAACAAAAATTAAAAATAAACAGATAGAACGCTCTCATAAGAAACATAGTGCCGGTATGAGCAGCAAATAAATAAAAAATAATGAATTGTAAAAAATAAATCAAGAATAGGCTTATAAATAATGAATGAATGTTTCTATACTCTACTGATGAGAACTAACGAGTTCGAAAAAACTTGTACAACTTTTCTAGAGTTGAAATAGAATGTAAGGTTCAATAATAATTGTTGTGAATGACTGAATTTCAATAAATAATTTAAGTATTTTCAATATATTTTTTTTGCCTTAAAATGCCAGGAATCCCATCATGTAATTCAATACTTCGTCAGTATTAGCTAGAAGAGTAGTTGTTTTGATTGGTTTTCCAATAATCAGTGTTTTAAAGTGTTTTCCTAAGTAGTATATTAGCGTGACCCGGTTAAGGTACCAATATACAGAAAGTAGATAATTTCATATTAAATAAAAAAAAGTGTGAATGACTAAATGTAAATAAATGATTTAAGTATTTTCAATATTTTTTTTCTTTAAAAGCTAAGAATCCTATCAAGTAATTCAATACTTCGTAAGTATTAGCTAGGAGAGTAGTTGTTTTGATTGGTTCTCCAATAATAAGTGTTTTAAAGGATTTACCTAACTAGTATATTAGCGTGCCCAGATTAGGGCAACAATATACAGAAAGTAGGTATTTTCATAATAAATAAAAAATTGTGTAAGTTGTGATTTGCATAATACCTAAATAATATTATCTAATCATGATAAAGGCAAATAAATAAAAAATAATTAATTGTAAAAAATATTAAAGTTCCTTAAACAATTATTTCCACATACAATTTTTTTTCCTTGTGAATGACTTGGATAGAAAATCTGGATGTGGAAGTAGTGATTCCTTGGGCAGCGGTTTTTTTTTGAAGACTTCAATTTTTTACAAAAAAAAATTCACCTTTATTTAACTTCTACACGGTAAAAGAACATCTCCATTGTTTTGAATGTTTAAGCTTTAACGTCAGGCTCGTAATAAATACATCCATACATTAAATTTCATTTAAATCTGCAAAAACATTGCGTTTACGGCAGCCATATCGGATTCATCACATTGAATTTTTAATTTTTGAGATCATATTCGTATCAACTACTCCTAAAATACCTAACTGTCAATTCAAGCAATTCCGATGAAATTTTACCATGGCGCTTCACCAAATTCTCGAGTACAAAAAACTTGTCTCTAATTTTGGCTCATCTTACACAAGTCGCAGCTTAATCAAATTGTTGTGCGATTGCCTCCAAGCCCTACCTTGCAGTTTGAAGAAGATTTCATAGAAATCAAGTAGAATTAATGATTAAACACAGTAAAGAAAATATACATACGGATCGAGTTGAACACCTCTTTTTTTTAAGTCTGTTAAACAAAGCACGTTAAAAGTAAAATACGAAAAATACTTATTCTTATAAAAAATAACTGATAATAGACTAGGAAATGTTCATTAGTTAATTTTCCCCGAATGAGTTTTATTAAATTTCGAGTTTAGTTCTTTCATCTTCTTCGAATTATTGATCATCATTTTTTAATTACAGTTTAAACATCCGTGTATAAAAATCGATTCTTTAAAAACAGTTTATAGAAAATAGTTGTATACCAGACGTAGTCTTAAATGGGTGTTCTTTTCTTTAAAACTAGATACAGAATTTTTCCACATTCATATAACTTTTTCAAGTATATTTTGCTCGAGATTTTGCTCTTTGAAATCCACACAGGGCTGTAACTCTTATTCAGTTTAAAAAGAAATCATTGGCATAATTTAAACACCACATTTATAATCTTTTGCGCGTATCAGGCGCCATTTTGGCCTTACTGAAAGTCACGTAAATCCTTTTCTTGAATGAAATTCTCCCGGTAAATTTCTTGACATTGATTTAGCACTTTTATTATGATTACCTAACATTTTTTTAAACTACGATTGACATACGAAATTTATACTCGTTTGGAAATTGAAAAGGTGGGTATGACTACAGTAACAAAAGCAAGGTGCTAGTTTGTAAACAATAGAAATGAGTTTCACGTATGCAGTTGTGTTAATATTTACCGTTAATTTATTATTAACTTATATTTTGAAGCATTTTGCAATTCTTAGAGTGAATTTTTCAATGATTAAATGAGTATAAATTCCTCATTTTTCATTGTAGAATTTTCTTTTAAAAGAATATTCCATTTAAAAAAGCTCTGTACATTAGATTCTTCATTAAAAATATTTTTCTTCATAAAAAATATATTTTTGACGAAAAGGTCAATGTCATTAAATCGACAGCTTGAATTTACTCATCCACTTATCAACTTCATCATCTTCATCTTTACAGGTGTATATTACCTTGCTATTTAATTCAATAAGCCATAATAAAGAGTTTATGATTTTGCCTTTATAATCACCCTTGTCCTCGTCGGTAACCTTTCCGCAAGAATATCAAATGCTAGGTCAAAGTCAGTAAAACTAATATTCCAAAAAAATGGTTACCTCTGCTTTTCCATTGTTGAAACTTGTGATAAATTAAGCAGGAGCACATGAAGCAAACACAACTTAGCACCATTAAGGTAAGTACAATCCCGACCCAGACATCTGCTAGGAACTGTTCATATTCCGGATCTGTCAGTTCCACCTCTGCACTTGCACCGTTAGAATTCACAAAAATATTAGAAAAATTAAGTTCAACGTTCTGAAAGTCACCAGTTGGCACTGAAACTGGTGGGTATTTAAAACCTGACTCATCTTCCATTGTCAACATCTCACACCACGTGCTCTCACTAAATATTATTAAATCTCAGCGATACGTGAACCTCTCACTCCGATAGTGCTAGTAAGACTGTTCAACTTCGACAACAATAATTACCGGCTTTGTGACAGAACTGGAAGCTTTCACTATCGTTAAAGTCTCCGGTCTCCCACTCCAAAGGTGTATGATACCAAGAACATTGGATTTTCGAGCAATCCACATTACGTTCTTTTCTCGATGGGGTCAAAATATACTAGCTGAGATCATCCTAAAAGGTGAATCACTAAGATTCTTATATTTATTGGAAATGTACCATCTGTGTACCTGGGTCTAATAATGATGTAGCAATAAAGTTTTAAGTGATAAATCATAACCTGAAACACTTGGTCATAGCCCAGTGCATTTGTACAAAAAATATATTGCTTAAAGAAAAAAGTCCAAAAAAGCTAAATTTTTATTTACGCTTTAATTTCGTCGTTGTGAACAACCTCTCAAAAGTTCCCAGTGATCCGTTGTACGCACAATTTTATACGGTGTATAAAAGGGTTTAAAAACTGTTTTTCTCGAATATCTCCGTTTCTTTTAAATTCACGACTGTGAACATTATTAAAAGATCGATAGATTTAAAAACTAACTACAAAAAAGTTCCTTATTTATTGTATCAGAAATAGTAATCTGCTTTCGCAGTTTCTGTGATGACTAAAAATAGTCGAACTTTGTAAAACAATCTACTTCTGAACAATCTTTACCATCTTTCATAGATGACACCGTTAATGCCTAGTGAAAGGACCCCGGAACAAAACCCATGAAAATGTTGATTCGGTGGAATCGGCTGAAATTTTGGTATTTTGTAGTTCAAGTCATGCTGATCAAAAGTT
Source organism: Rutpela maculata (assembly GCA_936432065.2). NCBI lineage: Eukaryota > Metazoa > Arthropoda > Insecta > Coleoptera > Cerambycidae > Rutpela > Rutpela maculata. The sequence goes on along the minus strand of OW386287.2, from coordinate 56,736,369 downwards.
CTTATCACATCGAGCCAATCCTATGGACAGTTTTTGAGATACAGCTTGTCAAAGTTGGGTAATTTGCGCCATTTTAGACATTCAATAACTTTTTACTCTTAAACTATTAACTTTAGCAAAAAGTTGCAAGGGTCGAAATATTTTTGTTCAAGTCCAGTAAAGCTCAAGAATTTTTTTCAGAATTTTTTTATCAATTTTTAGGTTAGGTAAAATATATATATGTCATATTCCGGCATCCTTCGGTGGGATTGACTGAAACTTTGCTATTTGGTAGTTAAAGTCATGCTGATCAAAAATTCCCATTGCACTGAATCTATCCTATGAGTGGTTTTCGCTCCAAGAGTGCCTGAAGGTCTTAACAACGAGGTAACGGGTAATCTTATGTACATGTTTATGAATGGCTTCCAGCGTGTTTGTGCACTGCGTGCATACGTTTGTGTGTATGTATGTGCAATGGAAATATCGATGATAAACTTCTGGTGCAGATTCTGCATGCAAAAATATGTTCGCAAATACCTTGAGTTACGGCCCTTTGAAAATGACACCCAAAAATTGATTATTATTTTATTTTCAGAAACCTTTTGATTTGCAGAGACGCGACTTTATACGCATATTGAACACCGGCTCGGTGGCGCAGTGCTTAAGATTGCGACAACGGGGTCCCAGGTTCGAATCCTGGCTAGGGTATGGATGCGTAGTGGCGTTTTTCATGTGTTGCCGAGATGGTAGCAGTGAACTAGATTGCCGTTGTGTGAGAGACAACACAATCTAGTCGCTCTCCTCACCTGAGTTCGAGTCTCAGCTGCGGTAGATGGCAATGTCGCAGGGAATGGGTTGTTGTTATATTGTCTATGTGTGTGTCCGTCCTGGTTGAGTGGTAGAATAGCCTACGGCTAAACTCCGCCAGGACATTAATATAAATAAGGCGATTAAAATAAAAAAAAATAATACAAGCTTATTTTTACATTATTTTTTAAAAATATTTTTTACAGTAAGTGGGTCATATTGAGGGGGGTTGTAGATATTTTGCAACGGTTTGTGAGAAAAATCGTTCTAATGAATTTGATGCGAAACTGCTGAAAGCACAAGCGTATTGTGGTTTTGGCATGAAAATCACATAAAATATCCATCAATGATTCTCCATCAAACGATGCATGATACTGGAAACAGAGCACTTGTTCTTGAAAATCCTATGGATATTCTCAATATTTAAAAATTAAAAAAATTAAAAAACAACAAAAAGTAAAAATAAACAGATAGAAGGTGAAACCAAAAAAAAATGGGATCACCCTGGTCGGCAATGAGAAGAACGCTCTCATAAGAAACATAGTGCCGGTAAGAGCAGGTTCTTTGATAAAAATAATCACACACACACGCACGCACGTACACAGACAGGCTGGAAGCCATTCATAAACACGTACATATAGATTACCGTCTACCTCGTTGTTAACACCTTCAGGCACTCCTGGAGCGAAAACCACTCATAGGATAAATTCAGTGTAATAGGAATTTTTGATCAGCATGACTTTAACTACAAAATAGCAAAATTTCAGCCAATCCCACCGAAGCATACCGAAATATGACATATATATATTTTACCTAACCTAAAAATTGATAAAAAAATTCTGAAAAAAATTCTTGAGCTTTATTGAACTAGAACAAAAATATTTCGACCCTTGCAATTTTTTGATAAAGTTAATAGTTTAGGAGTAAGAAGTCCTTGAATGTCTAAAATGACGCAAATTACCTAATTTTGACAAGCTGTACCTCAAAAACTGTCCATAGGATTGGCTCGATGTGATAAGAACTTTTGATCAGCATGACTTGAACTACAAAATGCCAATATTTCAGACGATTCCACCGAATCAACATTTTCATGGGTTTTGCTCCGGGGTCCTTTATGGAGTTTCGGTTGAAGTGTTTACATTTTCGTTCTTTCTCTACCGTGTGGCACTGATGAGCCTAAGCGAAACGCGTCTGCCACTGTTAAGAAATGAATGGCTATGCAATGGGCTTCAACCAGCTCCTAATACTTTCAATTCTGTGGTTAGCTGCACTGAAAAGTGTAGAGTATAACCAGACTAAAAAGTTAGAATAGTCTAGAGCGCCATCTATAGCATCTAAGACTCTATTATATACTTAATAAGCTTATAAATTAGGTCTTATATTAAAAAAAGAAATTTTTGGTAAAAAAGGTTTTATTTATTAGTGAATAAAATTTTTATTAAATGTAATTTTTATAGGACTATGAATTTTATTCAACAAACAATATTCCTCTCTTTCATGTGTTCTCTTTTCAGGGTTAGTACATTTATTTATGATAATTTAAACAGCTACAGAGCTGCAATAGTCCAGTGTTTGATGGTAAAAATAGGGTATTGTCCCTGAATTCTTTCGGACAACATCGATTTTGATGAAAATTTGTAATTAAGCTTATCTAACCCTCCTCTTCGAAAGTTATATGTTCCTGATATGTGCTTTTTGTTTTTTGGGGGTGAAAAAAATTTAAAAACATAGGTTTAAGCGTTACATAGATTGAAGTCATGTTTAAATATGTAGAATAAACATTATTTCATGTCTTGAAATATAATTTATGATGTGTTACAACGTTTCAACCCTTTAAAACCTCCCGTTATGACGAAATTTTTTAAAAAATTAGTTTTCAACAGCTTGAAATGTTTTAATGGTGCATTTATAATGAATTAAAATCCCGCCACAGTTTATAATAAAATTTATGATTTATTGTAACTTTCCATCAATTACAAACCGCCCTCGTGACAAAATTAACTAGGTACCATATTTACTTAAAATTAAAAACTGAAATTATTAAATTAGTTTAAAGGGAAAAAATAAAAATTTTTATCGACCTCCTCCTCTTGGTCTGTAATTGGGGGACAATTTTGAGCATGTTCCGCATGTTGCGTTACAAAAAGTCCAACTTTTCGGAAGCTACAAGCTCCGCTGCATCCTGTCTTGCAATTACAAAATATCATTTTGAGAAGTTCTTCCGGTGCAGGCATATCCAGCATTTTGATTGGTAGTAAAAATCCTTCCTTATTAATCCGTCCCCAATCAGTTAGACGAATATTTTTGTTCCCAAGCCACATCTTTGTTTGTAAATAAACCATCTTAATGTGCTTAGTCAGAGCATCAACTGTCGGAATAAGGAATGATAATCTCACAGCACTGTTTTTAGTGGTAGCCTTAATAAAGGAATCACAGCGCATCTGCTCGAGAAACGCTAATAAGTTTTCGACACGGCCCAATTTTTTTAACTGTATCTCCTTAGCAGCTCCGTACAGTAATATGGTGCAGTACCTACCGACTTCTTTCTTACAGCTCTGAAATAGTATCATAAAATATCTAACTCCACCTGATCTCTATAAGATTAAAAAAATTGTTTTGCCTTTATTGTAGAACGCGGACGTTGTATCACATTCAGTGAAACAATGCGAAAAAAGGATTAATTTCGCACTATTTGGATGATCCACTTCAAAACTTTTCGAGGAACATTTTGTTTTCCTAATTTCAGGAAATAAATTTCTTCGTCGACCTTTGCTCTGGCAGTCAAAATTACTAAGATATCGACATGTTCCGCAACTATAACTTTTTGTAATCTCGAGTCATCCTGAATAGCTACTTCAACTATTAATTCGTCAGCTTCCCTTTTTCTTGATAGCATTTGATAGATTTTTTTTTGTAATTCCTCAATGAGATACTTTATAAATCTGCTTTTATTTTTGTAGTTTGATAAAAATTTGTCTTTTGTGTTTGTGTGTGTGTGTGTGTCGTGTGAGTGTCGTGTACATATATAGATACAGGCATATGTGTTTACATGTATTTATAAATGCTCCAAAATTGTCGAGAATAAAACAAGTTACATGCTCCGAAAATTTCACCAAAAAAGGGCAATTAGTTTTTCAACGATAACTTCCTTCATTTTTAAGCTATTCAATCACTTCAAAAATGATTTTGCAGAGAATTTTAAGGGCTACAAGGCATGTAAAGTTGAACCCTTCGTATTTGAGATTTTTGAGTTTAAATGGCTCGGGGTAGGTGGTCCTCGCACTCAAATGCAAACTTATAACGGTGTTGTCTCAATTAATTTTGATCCTAGAGAAATTAAAAAAAATAAAATTTTCAGCAAAAGAAAAATTTAATTTTTATGCAGTCTAGTATTTTTTACGTATCTTCTTTAGTTTTTGAATTATTGTGAAAAAATTAAATTTTTTTAAGAAATTTCAAAAATCATTTCAAATTTGAATCAAACTTTTTTTCAAATCTAGGCATCCCAAACCAATCAAAGAACACATTGTTAGTACTTAAACAAAGGAAATTTTGAATGGATTGCGTTCAATTTAAATTCTTGCGATGAAGCCATTGGTTTTATTGCTGATTTTTTCTCCGAAAAAACGAGAAAACCATTTTATTTTCATCATAAGGCCGTTAGTTTTTATGCTAACGACTTTTACCAAAGCTCATTTTAAAGGTCTCTTCACACACTTTTAGAAATGTCATATATTTTTCTTCTAAAAATTTTCCGTTTTTCCGTTATTTAACGTTGAAAGGTTCGAACTCAGTTTTCGGCGAACAAAAATTCATCTTCAACGAGCCATAAGTCGGTTCGTATTACATCTACAGAAATAAATAAAACAATCACAAGTTTCATTTTTGCTTATAATAATTTGTTTGATAAAACGTAAGATTTTCGAGTTTTTCGCGAAAAATCGTTCTAACATGCATTTTTTAGATGAAAAATCAACATATTTAGAACATTTTTTGCTTAGAATTTATTCCCCTATCGATTTCTGTGGTTATTTTGAATGTAATAATTTCCACCCTCGAGAAGAGGTGGCACACATCGGCACTATATAACTTTTGTTCCTTGTGCCATTCCCTAATTACTGTCCAAATTTCACGTCAATCAGTTTTGTCCGAAAGAATTCTTAACGAAAAATCGTCAAACACTGGACTACAACGAATCATTTGAAAAAGAGATTTAAATAAAAAATCAAACATACTTTACTTTTTATCAAATGATTTAAATCAAAAATATTTTTGTCTATAAAGAAGCATTTGAATTATAAATCTATTTAAATTTAAATTTTTTGAGATTTAAATCTTTTATAATACTTAAAATCATTTTGCAAAAGACTTAAATGTTTTTTACTATTTTTGCTGATTTAAATCAATAGAGTATGTTCTAAATGATTTTAGAAAGATTTAAATCACCTAAAATTATTTATATCCTTTTTAACCGACTTCATAAAATTTTAAAAAGGATGAGGTTCTCAATTCGACCCGTATGTATGTATATTTTGTTTTATCTGTTCAACCATTACTTATAGATTCGCTTAAACTATTTCTATGAAAAAAATTTCTATGAAATAAAATTGTGGTCTTTTATTAATTTCATCAAGCTACGTCTAGTATAAGGTGAGCAAAAATTGGAAACAAAATTTTTTTAGTAGAGAATATTCGAGAATATGGTGAAGTCGCTAGTCATAATTTAATTATGTGATAAAAAAAAATCAAATTCCATCGAAATTGCATTCACATTGGTAGTTAGGTGTTTTAAAAGTAGCTGTTAGTGAATCTGTTGCCAAAAGTTAAGAATTCAAGATCCAATATGGCTGCGTTAATTACAATATTTTTGCAGATTGATATGAAATTTGATACATAGTGCTTTCAGGATTTTCTGATGAAAAGCTAACTGCTAAAGCTTAAAAAGACTTAACGACGGATATTTTAATGTGTAAAAGCTAAATATAGAAGCTACTAAGCCACTTTTAAATTGATTTTTTCTTTTTCTAGCATTGAAATACTTTCAAAATATTGAGGAACGGCGAAGATACAAAAATGGCACTAATAAAATTTATAAATGTATAAAATAAAACAAAAATTGTAAAATTATATTGGAAAGGTTTATTTTAAAATAACAAAATAAGAATATTTAACAGAAATAGAAACTAGAGTAAAAGCTTTCATAAGATGAAACTAATCACACTATTCACAATCACCGTTCACTACATCAACGAATTTTTCCACCCTTTATTTCTAAATTATATTGTGTATACTGGGTGTCAATGGAATCATTAGACAAGCCATAGTTTCCACAGTTTTCAAGATATCAAGTCTTAAATTTGACTAATAATATATACAAAAACGGCAAAGTTTTCATAATTTGACACTTTTCCATCACTTCCGGTTTCCCGGAAACCGGAAAACTTTGAAATTTTAAATGGATATATTTGTATATTTTTACATTTTTGGATTCCGGAGACAGTTTTAAGTACGACTGCATAATTTTAAAAGTTTTTTGATACTACTTGATTTATTTAGGGCTATTTTTATTTTTGCATCTAGAGTACAGGGAATGCACTCAAATCAATCAAATCGTCCCCCTATCACGTACGGGCGTATCTGAATTTTGCATATTTTACAGAAGAGAGCAAAAACAAAAATGTGTGACATTGAAATGAAATTTTTGTTTCGCAGTATTTTAAAATGATATCTCTCTCGAAGAATATGTACTTTACTCCCATTTAATAATAATTAATGTACCTATATCATACTTTTTTTTAAAGGACGAAATTTACAAATACGCCTTTACGTGAAAATATATTTATTTCGTTATGTAAGATACGTCTATGATAGAGACGATAAATAACCATTAAAAAATGGTGAAAGTGCGTGTGATTTTTTTCTTATCTTATCTTTAAAAAAAAAAAATCGTCGGGACCAGATGAGATTCCATGTTGCCTTTTGAATGATATTGCCGAATTTATAATTTACCCTCTGACTCACTTGATAAACATATCATTTGAAAGTGGATGTTTCCCAGAACAGTTGAAAGCAGCATTAGTAGTTCCAGTATGTAAGAAAAACAACCCCAACGATATTACAAACTACAGACCTATCGCCCTCCTTTCAGTATTTTCTAAGATATTTGAAAAAGCTTTTCAAATAAAACTATTACATTTTTTAGAGGAAAATAGTATATTGACTGCAAGACAATACGGATTTTGCAAAAACAGCTCTACGCAAAATGCAGTACTTTCCTTTTATGGTAAAATCTTGGAAAATTTTAATAATAACTTGAAACAAGCTGGTATATTTTTTGACTTCTCACGGGCGTTTGACACTATAAATCACGCCCTGTTATTAAAAAAACTCGAATCATATGGTATTCGCAATGTAGCATTATCATGGGTTAAGTCATATCTAACAGGAAGGTCACAAAATGTAAAAATAATGGAAGAGGGCAAAAAATACATTTCGAACACTTTAAATATTAACACCGGAGTTCCGCAGGGGAGTGTACTAGGCCCATTATTATTTTTGATTTTTATCAATGATATAATAAAAAATATTGACAACACTTTTTTAACACTCTTTGCTGATGATACGTCTTCTATTATTTCTGCCAATAACATTGAAAATCTTAGCAAAAATGCTACAAATTGCGTTAAACAAATGGCAGAGTGGTGTCAAAAAAATGGCCTAGTCCTCAGCACTCAAAAAACAAATCTTTTATTATTTTCCCCTATTGGAAAATAATAAAAGATTTGTTATTTCAGTTTAATGGTTAAAACAGAATCTCAGTTATTAAATCAGGATGAACATGTAAAATTTTTAGGTATAGAAATGGACCAAAATTGTTCCTGAGATTTTCATGTTAAAAGTCTAACCAGCAAACTTGCTACAAAAAATTATGCCATCCTGCAGCTGGGGTGTAGTAAATATCGAGACAATTAAATCTTTTTATTATGGGCAAATAAATTCGATGCTTTCTTATGGTATTCTATGCTGGGGTAACTGCTCTGGGATAGAGAAAGTGTTTTTATTACAAAAGAGAATAATAAGGAGTATGTTTCAACTTAACTATATAACTTCCTGCAGGCCCTATTTCAAACAACATGGAATCCTTACGGTTTACTCATTATATATTTTAGAATGTGTGTGTTATGTCAGGAAAAATATTGATCAAATACCTAAATGTAGTGACATAAACAAATACACTACGCGTGCCGCTAATGACTTATATGTTCCACCGAGTAGGTTGGCTCAGGTGGGCAGGGGACCATATACAACTTCTATTAAGCTTTACAATCACCTACCTCAGAGTCTGAAGGATTTAAGCAGCTTCAAACAGTTTAGAAACCATGTTAAAAACCTATTAAAAAATCAGTGTTTCTATTCCCTATCCGAATTCTTTCAATTTCGAAATAGCCATTAATTGAGGACCTGAAAAATCCAATTTTATTGACTGTTTTCTTTTGTTGTCAAATATTTTAAATGTCTTGGGACAATTTTGTGATAATAGGCTACGTTGTTTTATACTTTTTAATCAAGTTATTAATTTTTGTATTGACTACATATATTTTTAAACTGTGTATTTATATATATTCTCGTATTATTTTAATGTGTCATGTGTTACGTTGTATTGTGTGTACTATTTGACAATGCCAAAACTGTTATTGCAGTCTAATTGGAAATAAAATATATTATTATTATTATTATTATTATTATTATTTATCTATCTAACAAAAAAGAAACAAAGTTTTACAATGCTATAAGTATAGAAATAATATGCTGACTGTAATGTTTGCAAAGAAATGAATAAGGTAAAGATCTAAAAAATTCTTTCTACTCTGGCAGTCGAACTACAGGTGTCTCTCCTGTATAGCGTGAAATCAAATCTACATATTTTCGTTTAGGTATTCTTGGGGGATAATTATTTAAAGCATGAAGTTGCATATTGGATACGCTACTCTCCAAAACTTTCAGTGTAAAGGAGTCGTATTCTTCATCAGGATGGCTTTTTTTGAAAAATAATTTATTTTAAGGTTGGTCACCATTACTTCCATGATATCCGGCCACATCACATTATTACCTCGATCAGATTTCTAAGTTGCTTTGAAAAAGACTTGAAATCTTTGAAAATCATCATAATTAATTGGTATAACGCTAATCGAATTATAGGGTGAAGCTGGCAGGAATATATATGTTTCCTGTAGAAGAAATTGCATTGAAAATGGCACTATGAGCAGAATCACCCTAATTCTGCCTATGTGTAGTTTCGAAATATTGTAAAGATGTTTCTTCCAATGATGAGAATTTAGTCAAAGAATACAGCAACATTGCAGGGATGACAGTATCCTTATTTTGACCAAAACAGGTTGTTTGTTGTATTCTTCTAATACCGTATAAAGGCAGGTTGCGACCTCGGAAGAACCACGCTTACTTATGGCCTCATTCCAGACAAAGCAGAAACATTCCCTAATAACAATTATCGTAAATTGTCAAGTTGAAATTTTACAATAAGCTTTTATAAAAAATTGCGCTTTCCTTTGAAATGGGCAGAAGTATAACTTGTTGCAAATCAACAACGCCACATAACTTGCATTTATCTTTTTGGGCTTCATCTTTACATTCAGATTTAATTTTCCCGACGGCGGTTTTTTCTGCAATATGAGCATTGTACTTGTCTTCTAAACTATTTTTTACGTTTCCGTCTCCTGTTCGATAACTTACACATTAGGGTGGCCCATCTTTTTCGAAATCGAAATTTTTTATTTCTCACCCCTGCAAATGGTTCCATTTCCAAATTGAAGGCAAGGGGTGCCGCAGAATGCATTATTATGCAATAATAAAAGTAAATGGAATTATTTACATTCTTTGGTTGATGCATTGTTTTTTTTTTTTTAATCAGCAACATTTATCTTTAGAATGACTAATCAAGCCATACAAATATCAAAGACATTATCTGTTGTGACTATGACATGTGTCATACTACTGTAAATTCGTAGTCTAAGAAAACTAGACTAGAAGTTTTTGAAATAAAACTCTCGTTTTATCTTTGTGTATTTTATTATGAAACGTTTTTTTCATACATAGTACCAAATATTATCCTAAATCTACAAGACATATAGTAATAAAAACAATATTTTTTGCACTAGGCCAACAGGCACTAGGCGACAGGGTTTCTTTTTTTTACATTTGGAAACTGTGATTTATAATCATTTACAACTTGGTCTTCATTTTTTGTTAAAATGTCATTATAGTCAGTAATAAGTTTGATTCCTCTCTCAGCGGCATCATTTACAACTTTAATTTTGTTTACAATATTGAAACGACGGGTATAACTTTCATTTTCCCTCCATGTTGTTGGATCATTTTCCAAAAATTCCATAGACAAACCTAATTTTTGAAAAAACTGTTTAGTGTTCTCGCATATGAAGTCCTGAATTTCCTTGTTTTCAACTTCAGTAATGTTACTAATCATAAGTCGTTTAATACCCTCTTGATTTGGTGCTTTCCTATTCAAAGCTTTAACCATTTCTCTTTTAGTGGTAACTGAAATATCGTCATCAAAGAAAGATAAGCCAACATTTACTGAATTAAGGTACCACAAATGGTTCACTGTTTTCCTACTTGCGGCTTGAGATATTTCTTTGTCAATATTTTGATAATTAATGAGTTCTTTACAAAAGTCTAAGTCATGAAGCGGTGCTTTACTAGCAAATGACGCTGTAAACAAGGCCTTTACATAAACCTTTACAATAAAGAGACATATGTCCTCAATACCTATTTTTCTTTTTTAGTTAATTGGAACTGATCTTGGAAAAAAAATATTTTTAGACAGTAAATGGCTTTGGCCATCCAACGTGCGTGATGAAATGCCCCTGGTTGATAGAATGTCGTGTGAGTGGGCTCTTCTTCAACAAAAAGTTTAGAAAGCATTAAAACGTCTTTATAACCATCACGAGGCTGTTGCAAAGTTAAAGCTGCATTTAGAAACTTTACAATTTCGGCTTTAACTGGTTGTAAAATGTGTTTAATTTTTGATACCTGAAATCCAATTTTTAGTTTATTTTGATCTATTTTAGGCCAAAATTCCCTAAAACGTTTAAATAGTGGCACATTTGGACCAGATGAGGAAGGCATTTTTGTGTCAAACACACTTCTCAAAACCACTTCAAAAATATGATGTCTACAAGGAAAATATAGAATATATCTTTCTAATTTTTGTTGCAATAGTGTGGCTGCCCCATTTATATAACCCATATTTGATGCTGTTGTATCACAACACAAAGCTATTACCTTTTCGTCCAAATTCCATTCACAAAGCACATCATAAACTGCTTCAGTCTGTTCTCTTCCAGTTGAATTGGGCAAAGCTGGTACTCCAAGTAGTTGTTCAATATCTCCACTAGTAACTAAGATAGCAAGTCTATCGATATTTCCCATTCCAGTGAGAGAAGGTAAAAGTTTTCCATCCCAATGGATGACTGGGGCCGGCAATTCAGAATTACCGAAGGCAGTTTTTAATATTTCAGCTCTTTCTTCGCGGATGCGTTGTCTAGAGCGCTGAAGTGTGGTTCTGCTGATGGACAAAGATGTGGTGTCATGTCCTAGTGCTTCTGCTACTGCCGTCAAAATATGGACTCCATACCTGTCGCTTATTTTGCAAGCATCAAATGCAGCGGCTATTTTTGGTGTGATGATGTTACATGTTCCATACAATCTCCTCTTTTTTGGCTGTGACGGGCCAGGCTGGTCTTGTAACAACTCTTCTTGGTCTTCGATTATTTCATCTTCATTTTCGTTGGAGTCGGCTGAATTACTACTTGATGATGGACAGGTGACTGTTTCCTCTAATCTAGCTTTTCCTTGTTGACTTCGTTGCATTCGTTCGGATAATTTCTGTAATTTCTCCTCAGCTGATTTTTCTTGAGAAGCATGTTGGTAATCAATACCATGCATAAATCCAGGACGTCTATTTTTTCTTTGGTTAATTAAAAACTGCTTATCTTCATCTATTTTCATCAACTCCAATGCATTTGCATGAGAAATGTCAAAAAGATCGTCCAATTTTTCAACGAATTTTTTTCTTTACTCCCGCACTGGCCCTTTTAGCCGATTTTTGTAAGTTCCTCCACTCTGCACAAAGTTTATCTAGTTGTTTAACACAATTAAAATCCTGACGTGTCGAAATGCGAGCTTTATCCCAAAAAACTGACACCTCTTTTATTGTTAATTTAGCACTTTCATGTACACTTAGCTTCACTTCACGAATGTTATAAAAGAGCACTTGTAATACTTGTCTATTAGACGGCAATTTATTGCCAATGATTTGTGACGAATAGTGTCCAATTAAGTAAATGAAAGTATCCTTTCGTAAGGATCTAACATCAGCCATCGTTAAATGTTTTTTCAAAAAGGAACGTATGCTAGAACTTATAATGTCACCACTGTAAAACACAATTGCAAACTGACATAAAAACCTACCGTAGGTGCATTATATTTCCAAACTTCCAAAACAAATAGTTTCTAGGAAATAATTACACCAATAAAACATTATGAGAAAAGAGGTAGATATTTGTATTTTAAGTAAAATTTAAGTGTATTACCGTAATAAAATCTTATCCACAAATTTCTACATGAATGCGTGGGTTACCGTAATAAAATCTTATCTACAAATTTCTACCTGAATGCGGCACGGGTTACCATTCACCGAATTATCTGAAACTTTGACATAAATTATTCCTAGTATAATAGTATATTTTCGTGGGGTGAGACTTAAAAAATACGCAAAAAAAATTCACCCCCTATAGAGATGGGCCACCCTATTACACATAGTGAACATTGATCCTTCTTGAGTGACTGGAAAGATAAGTTTTTTTGCTTAAAAATTCTCCTATACAAAGAATAACTTGCCTCTTCATTAGTTCTTCCTTGACTTTCTAAATCTGCGAGGTACACGGAGTACATCTTTCTCAAAGGAAGATCTGGATGAAGATACATCCTCGATGCCCTTGCATAGCAATAGTGCTATTCAACTTTAGGATATCTCTGTATGTGTTGCTCTATTGCATTATTCAGAATTCCCTCCTTTCCTTTGATTTCTCACTTCTTTGTCTACCACCTCTTTGGTCTTTTACTAAAACATCTAAATCGTTTATTTTAGATACAGCTGTTCTACACATCTTTCCTGTGATTCCTAAAGTATTCAAAAATAGTTTCTTACACACAACAGTCTCATTATCCACCGTTATTATAGCATGCTGCCTATGAGAGATTTATCTTTATTGGTAGTAGTTCTTTTTGTTCCATTAACCTCCAAATGCCACGTCAAAAATACCCTCTGAAGTCACCAATGTTATTGAAAATACCAAAAATTGTATGCCGTTGTTCATCGTTGATAGCAAAGCAGTTTATCAGTTTTTTCCATAAATTTTGCATGTTCCTCGTGCTGTAAGTTACGCCCGACCAGTTTGTCCGTGCCAGCCAATATTTTGTCACATGAACAGGCGCATATCTGTTTTACGCCTTTACGTGAGAAATCATGTAGAGACTTTGGCAGATACGCCCTCAATGCATATACTGTTTGTGACGAAACTATAAGACATACAGTTGCGCAACTTCGTGAGATGAATAGTGCACCCAAGAAAAGCCTAGAACCGGCGTAACTCAATGTTGCATTTTTTGTTAGTTACGCCCATACGTGATAAGGGGGACGAAATGGACCAAAATAATAAGAGAAAACTTACGTGATACTGAACGTGATATTTTTTGAATTGGTTTAGTAGCTACAACAACCCAAAACTGCGATTACGATTTTGTAAAATTTGAAGTGTTTGAGAGCGTGTATAAAAAACTCGTTCTTTCACATAACCCTACACAAAAAAATCTGAAATGCTTAGATCTGGTGAGCGGGCATGCTAACGTACAGGTCCATATGTTGCAATTACTCGCCCATTGTACCGGTTCACTAAATGGGTCATAACTTAATGGCATTATGAGGCGGAGCTCCAGCTTGTTGGAAATACATTTGTTCAGAAACTGCAGGTGGTAAATCCGTCAACATGTCTTCAATATCAGTTTGTAGGAATTCTCAAAGGTCCCTGAGAGGAAATAGGTCCAATAATTCTTGGTCCAATCACCCCAGTCCACACATTTACTCCAAATCTTTTCTGAAAATTCCTTGCCTCACGTTGATTTTCCTGCGCCCAATATCTATTGTTTTGTTTATTAAACATTCCATTGTTGGTGAATCTCGACTCATCAGAAAACGATATCTCGTGAGGTGAAAACCATAGGGTTCCAAGCACCAATTTGTTCAAAAAACAGTTTTCTACATAAATTTATTCCCCAGACAAATCTGTACAGTTCAATATACAAAGTTTCCCTATTGACCCAACGATGGCAGCACAATTCACTGTACACAGAGTTCTAAATCCATGTTATGTTGCAATTTTTAAAACCATAAGGTTCCCAGTGACTAAAAGACAAATAATAGTGTGTTTCCCAACATTTTCATCTGTTTTTTTCAAGTAAAAACAATGAGTTTCAACTCCGAAGAATCTTTTGAGGATTTTGAAAGCTCTGGATCGGAATATGTGCCCGAAAAAAAGGGTCCAAAAGGTTTGTTATTATAGTAAATTTTGAAAATAATTTTTCTAACCTAACTTTTCACTTCAGAAATGTATTCTTCCACGAGTGAAGACACAGATAATGATGAATTTCCTGTACTGCAAAATCAACCAATTCAAACCGTTATAAGAAGGTAATCACCCACAAGCAAAGTTTTGATTTACTCAGAAATACAACCTAAATTTTTTTAGGATCTTTCCTGAAGTGGGCGAATCTTCCAAATCGAACCAAAGTTCTCAAACAGCTGGAAATAATAATATAATGATGTAAGTACTTTATGAATTAAAAATAGCAATTACAGTTATTCTTACACTACTAATTTTAGAACTGATGACATACAAAATAGTGTCTTAACTAGTCCGTTGGTGGATTATACTTCGACTGATACGGATGAAAGTGAGAAAACACCAGTAAAAGAAAAGAGAAGAACTCGAAAAAGAAAAAGAAACCCTGAGGCATGGAAAAAAAATAAAAGAAAAGAAAAATATCAAAGAGGTGAAAGTTATGTGAATAGTAGAGGGCATGCTGTTCCTGCTAGAAAACTTATTGAGGAGAAGTACTGCAACGAAAACTGTAGGTATGAATGTATAAAAAAAATTGAGATGGATCTACGAACAGACATTAAAAATAGTTATTACACTCTAGATCAAAATGGTAAATATCATTTTCTTTTAAACAATACAAGGCGTGTTTTAGTAAAAAGGAAAAGATCTCTTCAGCCGACTAAAAATAGAGCATTTTCATTTGAATATTTTTTTGAAAAAAACAACGCAAAAATTAGGGTGTGTAAGAAGTTTTTTTTAACCACACTTTGCATAAGTCAAAAACCTATTTACAATGTGCACCTGAAAAAAGATGACACTGGAACACCACACAGAGATCTAAGAGGAAAGCATACAAAAGACAGAATAACAAAACTGGATAAGGATGAAATAAGAGCACATATAGAGGCATTTCCTCACGTTGAGTCACATTATTGCAGGGCAAGGTCAAACAAAAAATATCTAGATCCTACCCTCAATATCCAAAAAATGTACGATTTGTATGTAGAAAAGTGCAATGAACAACAAAAAAAACCACAAAAGATATGTTTATATAGGCGCATCTTTGACTATGAATACAATCTTGAATTTTTAAAACCAAAAACAGATAGATGTGATATATGTGAACAACACAGACTTGCCCAAAGAGAAAAAAGGGAAACCCGTAAAGACGAAGAAATGTTTAATTTGCATATTAACAGAAAAACAATAATGAGACAAGAACGTGCTGCAGATACTAAGAAAAGCGACAAAAAATGTGCTGTTGTTTGCTTCGATCTGCAAAATGTCATAAACGTACCAAAATCGGAAGTTTCTGTTCTTTTTTACAAACAAAAAATGACTGTATATAATCTTACTGCACATATTTCTACTGATAAAACATGCTACTGCGCTGTCTGGTCTGAAACCATGTGTGGGCGATCTGGTAATGACTTGGCCAGTGCATTTATACGGATTTTAGAAATGATAGCAACTCATCATCCTGAAATTGATGAAATAATTACTTGGAGTGACAGTTGTGTCCCCCAAAACAGAAACTCCCTAATATCTATTGCTGTTGCAGATTTTTTACACAGACACCCTAATCTGAAAAGTATTACGATGAAATATTCTCTTCCTGGTCATTCCTGTCTTCAGGTGGTTGATAACATTCACTCTAGAATTGAGAAATGCCTACGTGTGCAAGATGTATGGTCACCCATTTCGTTCTTAAGACTTTTGAAAAAAGTTGACAGAAAACATCCATTTTGTGTTATAAATATGCAATCAAAACATTTTATGGACTATAAAAGAAGCGCTGCAGTGTATAATTATAGCAATATTCCATATTTTAAAGTGTGCCAATTAAAATTTCTCCAGGGTCAACCATTTTCTTTGGAATACAAAATAAACACACACAATTCGACATTTTTAAAATGTACAATAACTAAAAAAAGAAGACGGAACACTACTGAGGATGCAACGGAAGCTATAGCTCCTTTAATTTATCCTACAGAAACGTGTAAAACGAAATCTTTTACCAATAAAAAGATTGAACACATTCAGTTTTCTTATAAGTACATGCCACTGGAGGACAAAGAAAACATGGCATCAATAATTGCGGACTTTGCTAGAAAATAAGTAGTAGATTTTGTAGTTTTTTTTTTGTTAGTTACTTATTTTAAAGTGTTAATTAATAAACTCGTAAGCACAATCTTTGTTTCTAATTAATTTACCTCGTTTAATTTGTTAATAAGTCCAAACGATTAATTCTATAATGTACTGACTTAAAAAAATAAGCGGTGAACTTCCACATTTTACACATTTTAGCAAGTCTATCTTGGTACAGCTTCTGAAATATTGCAACCAGAGAACCCTTTTAATTTGGTGAACACTGAATGCAAAATTAGCCAAATTTAAAACTCATTTTTAACCGTAAAATTCCATAAGGTTCCAAGTACAGTGCCACAAGGTTCTAAGTACATTGCAGTCCTTTTTTAAAATCGTATTTTTTTCAATAAAAAAAATCAACTCAAGTGTATATTACTGTAGGTGGTGAAGTCAAATCTCTAAAATATATTTTAGCATATTTACTTAAACTAAATTCTATACACAAAAAATTTTGTGTTACTTCTAACTTTATATTTGCTCTCCTGAAAAATTTTGTTTTTGGCGTTTGGTTTTCACCTCTGGTTTTCATCTCACGATCTAAGAAACAAAATTCGGGTTAGCGGTATTGTTCTGAAGTAACCAGTCACATTAACCTAATCATCGGTTGCCATCATCTCTACTAATGCTGGGGCACCTGATATTTAAACGAGCGGTAACCATATTTTTTGAGAATCATTCTTGCAGATTTATGACTAATTTGCACCTCGTGGAAAATTTCTCCAGTAGAAGCAGTAGTATTCACTTCTACAAAAGCCAAAACGTTAATCTATCTCTTTTCGTCAACGATAAGAGCTGCAGGATTGTTATCAATTCCTCTCCTAATTTGTTTCTCCACAATTGAAAAATATTGAGAACATGGATGATGTCTGTTCGGATCAAGATTGGTAGAGTATAAGGTGGCCTAATAACTAACTAACGATCCTCACCAAAAAATGCCATTAGCCAATGAACATCTGGTGTGAAATCACACCAGATGCAGGGCCTTATTCAAAATATTGTAAGAATTTGTGTAATATTAAGTAAGCAAAGAACTCATAACTGGAACGGGCTCGCAATGACCCGCTTTTGAGGTCGGGGGCAATTATCCTCGCATTTTGAGTCATTGTTCTGTATGCTGGTAATGAGGATAAGTTGTAGAATGTAACACTACATATCATAGTATACGTCAGACCATATTTCGGGCCAGTACAGATGGTTCTTCTAGAGCGAGATAACTGCGCCGCTACTGCGCAGGAAGACCACCAGGGTGGAATTGTTTTGAACGGATTTTTTCGTTGAGTTTTGTTTTCCCGTGCCAACAATCCAAATTTTTTAGCGCGTGTGTGCAACAGTTAATTTTAAGAAGTTTTATTTTAATTATTTTTAAATATCTCTGTATATTATATTTAAACTGTTTATTTTAATGTTAAGTTTTTAATTTTTAAACAGGAGCATTGACTCAAAAACAATCGTTAAACCGAATCGAACCTGCCCCGTCTAGACCCACGTTCACCACGGCGCTGTTCGCCGTGGTTGTCTGCATGGCTCCGGGCTAGGCTTCGGGGAGGCGCATAATTGTACTTCTAATTATAATAAATTCTTGTTCAGCTTCAGCTTCAGCTACTGCGCATTCCAAGAACAAGGATAGTCTGACTTTTCATCTCCGCACTGACTTCTTACCTAAAAGCTCTATATTAAGGAACCTCATACTCTACAAATCTCGTGTATTCAGATACCTTTGGGCATACAAATCTGCGGCGTTTCTGGAATTTTTGTGGCATTCTCCAAAAATGAATAACATACCCACTTTTTCATCCCTTGTATACATGTTAAACAATAATAACAATAATTAACAAACAACAACAAATTTAAAGATAAAGAGCAAAGTTATTAAGTGAACAATGCACACGTATTATTATGTGTCAATCTTCTTTTTGTTTCCACAGCACACTTCTTTTACTTGCAGCGTTGTTTTGTTGACAAAATGAATGTTTTGAATCTAGTTTTATTCAATTTCCACGACTTACTTTGATAAGCGTATTTTCTCGATATTTTAATTATTATCCACCAAGAAAGAACTTGTGTATTTGGGTTAATATCAAACCGATTGTGACGTATACTTTCCGGTGAGGCCGGAAAGTGGTCACTTTTGGCACCTTAGCAACGGTTCGGTTACTCGGGCGCCACCTTTACAATTTTTTACGTCGGGCAAAGGTCCCACACTAGCCTCTTAACACAGCCTGTTACAGTAGGGCTGGGATAGCTACAGTGGAGAAAACAGTAACTTCCAGTGGGTCAATTTGGGAAAATTGGACTGTTACACAAACAGCAGTAAAACACAGAATTCGGTAAAACAAAATATCTATTTATTTCCTATAAGTTACAGTGATAACGAAACTATTTACAGCTTAACTAGTTTAATATATACAGTACATTCATAACGCACAAAAGAGCAAACCCAGGCTGTGACGTGCTGATGATTACGGTAAGTGCTACCATGCGATACGGTGACGTTACTAAGGTAAGCAGGAGTGAAGCAGCGATATGGCGGTAAAAATGGCGGTGACGTACAGTTTGACAGAAAATGACAGGTTAAAGGAGTGAATTGCCGAGTTAATCAGGTTACGGGTTGTCATTAAATAACAGGAAGAAACAAGCAGTTACCAAACAAAGCAGCAAAATTAATTAATTTAAGGGTCAAACTTGGCTAATACCAGAAATCTCAAAGCTGGAAGAGAGGAATGATTAGTCAAGCGGCATTCTGCAACTCCTGGCCTGTAACAAGGTATGATTAGAGTGGTATGCACACCAACGGTCTCTGGGAAGAGCGGCTAGACCCCAGAGTGGTTAGTGTGCTAATCCTATGCCCACGACGTACCTTCAGGGAAGCGGCTAGACCCTCGGGTACCCTGAGAACACAGAACTCTACCTAACTAAAAGAATCCTGGAAGCGGCAACCCAGCAGATGCTCTCGTCCTCCTGGCCTGAAATAAAATGTATGATTAAGGTGGTACACACACCAACGTTCTCTGAAAAGAACGACTAGACCCCAGAGTCGTTAGTGTGTGGGTTCCATGCCCACGACGTACCTTCAGGGAAACGGCTAGACCCTCGGGCACCCCGAGAACACAGAACTTTACCAGTAACAGTGTTATAGGCAACAAAGAATTATTGAAGCGGCAAACGCACCAACAGCCTCTGAAAAGAACGACTAGACCCCAGAGTCGTTGGTGCGCCCCACCTATGCCCACGACGTACCTTCAGGGAAACTGCTAGATCTTCTGGTACCCCGAGAACACAGATCTTACCAAAACAAAGAACAGAAAGATATGAATCCCTAATATCAGCCAAGTCGTTACCTGTACCTATTATTTATGAACCTACTCACTTTTCGTCCTGGCCCACGTCCGGTCTGGTAACGGTCTCGAGTCGCACTCCTCGTTCCGGTCTTCTCAGCGGTGACTATAACAGAAGATTCACGGTTAGAGTGGGGAACTCTATATTTACTGCGTGCAGTAATGACGTGGTCGTGGTAGGAGCAATCTTTAAGGATCGGTACTTGCACAGTTGGCGGGGCTCCTGCTTACTGCTGGACGCGTCTAGAGTCGTGGAGCGGCCGACCACGACTGTTTGATATCACGAGTTTTAATAAATACTTTCCTCTTTCAACAAGCCGGTAGAGGGGAGAAATGTGCAGACACGGTGCGTAGCGGTAAATGAATACTTGTATTATTTTCAGGTGAAACGGTTAAATGAAAAATATTTTACAAGTCAGAAATCGCGGACTTTACCATAATTTTCTGTCTCCCGGTCTTAGAAAAATTTCACTTACTCTTATTTCCGGAGCTGGCTGCAGTGGGCACGTCTGGTCGCTGTTGGAGCTCGTGAGGAACTGACTGTCTGCTCTCAGTGCATCGGGTATCTAATCCACTATCCCCTCTATTCGCGGTAATGACGGGGGAACGGTGCGCGTGGATATTGATTGCCGTAGGCGCAACTTAGTACAGTGTCGCGGAAATATAATTCAAATATTGTAACTTACATCTGCGGGCGGGTTCCCTGGAGAAGGCACTTCTGCTCGCTGTCGTTCACTGGTAGCAACTGAATGCTTTCTGCGGAGATCACGGTTTAGTATGCATTTTCAGTTTCGGCTGGGCCTGGTGGGGCCTATTAGTTTATGCGGTGATATAATTATTTTTCACAACCTGGTAACTTTTATTAAATAATTCAACAGAAACATATCTATTTTTGGGAAATATAAATGGTTTATTGGGGTTTAAAATATGCTTCATTACACGATTTTCGATTTGAAGGTATTAATGGATTTGTCATGAAAATCAGTATTCAACTACTGGGAGTTTAAAAAATGTTGCCATTTGAAAAAGTTGACATAATTACAAATTAGTGATTTCGGAAATGTTGGTTTGTCGTAGCTATTAAACCAATTCGAAAAATCTCACGTTTACATTTTTCTCTTATTGTTTTGGTTCATTTGATTGATCTGAGTGCATTCCCTGTACTCTAGATGCAAAAATTAAAATAGGCCAAGTAGTCTCAATTTTTTTTTAACTAAGAGATCGTACTTAAAATCGTCTCCAGAATCCAAAAAGGTAAAAATGTACAGGGCGTTCCATTGAAAATTTCAATGATAGGGTCATTTCCGGGGAAACCGGAAGTGATGGAAAATTGTCAAATTATGAAAAATTTGCCGTTTTATATATATATATATATATATATATATATATATATATATATATATATATATATTACCTCTGCCAAATTTAAGACTTATATCTTGCAAACTCTGGAAACTATGGCTTGTCTAATGATTCCGTTGACACCCGGTATAGCAAGATACACAGTGATTATATAATGAAAAATAAATAAATGGCGTATTCAACTAAAGGTAAAACCTTGAGGCGTGAGATATACAAATTTATTAATATAATGAGTGGTGATAAAATGCAGTAGGTCATGCAAATAAGATAGTGACAATAATAATATTCTGTCATTTAATAATTATAATAATAATAAACGTCTTTATTATTTCCTTTGAGTTTATATTTTAAGAGAGTAACTATTCAACCCTTATAGTAGAGATTCTGCTACAGGCTTGTTCTTCCTTTCTCCCTTTAGTTTATTCAATATTATTATTTGATCTCACATACTGTTTTACAACATATTAACTTATTTGTTGCCTGGTTATATTTGACATTTTTTTTTTTATTTTTAAACAAATTCATTGAGTTGAGGATTTTATTTTCAGGGGGGCAGGTTATAAAGTTTTGGTCCTAAATATATGTAATTTCTTTGTAAAATATGTTTAGGGTTTAATTTAGACTTTAATTTATATCTCGTGTTCTGATCGTGTTCAATGTTTTTTAGTTATTGTTTATTACAATGCTGCCTAACAATGATTATATAAAAGAACAGCTGACGAGGGGCATATATTTTAGCTTCTAGATATAGTTGGTCAGTTAGGTATGTATACGGTTTTTTGTATATTACTTTTATTACCAGTTTTTGTATGATTTCAAAGTTATGTACATAAGTGTTTGATGACCCGCCCCAGACTACGATGCCATAGTTGTGATTCTCAATTAATGAATGGAATAGTACCACGCATATGCTCAATTTCAAATATTTGCGAGAAATACTTAACTTGTACAAGATGCAGCGGATCTTTTTATTAGGTAATTAATGTGTGTCTCCCATTTCAGGTGAGAATCAAGTTTTTGATATTCCCAACAGAACTTATGATGACTCTCTGGAGCGATTGTCAGTTTGTTGTATGATGGTAAATATTTTGAATAAGAAGTAAAGGGAATGTAGAGAGTTCTTTTGAAATGTATTGTAAGAAGTCGCGTGTTAAACCATTGCACTATCTGAAATCTTTTTCTTCTATATTTTTATGGTATTCCAGTTCTCCGCTTTATATAAGATAGCAGTATCATCAGCAAAACTCACTACTGTAACTTGTATAAATTACTGAGATATATATATTGAAGAGTACCGGCCCCAGTACAGTTCCTTGTGGAACTCCATATTTTATGGTTCTAGTTTCACTTAACGTGTCGTTAATTCTTACGCATTGCTGTCTGTGCATTAAATAACTTTCATCAGTTTACGTGGAGTTCCTCTGAGGCCAATGTTCTCCAATACGCGTAAAGTTTGATATGGTCAACGGTATCAAACGCCTTAGCCAGATCGACTAAGATGCACTATGCTGGATTTTTTCCGTCAATAGCTTTACTAATTTTTGCTGTTAAATATACTATGGCATCCTCCGTGGATCTGCCCTGCCTGAAACCGAACTGGTTATTCGAAAGCACATTATATTTTTCTAGGTAGTTAGATTGCGTCTTCTGTTGTGTTTGGAATTTTTGAGTAAAGCAAAACCTGCTCTGTTTACAATTCCTCGAGACACATGAAGTGACGTTTGAGTTGTAGATATTCTGGAATGACTTAGTGATCGTAACAGGCATTTAGGAATGTAAGGCCACAAGTGAACCTGATTTTTCGAAAGGGTGTACAGTAGGATTTGTAGATTGTAGATTGTTTAAGGGGTCGCTTGGCCATGGGTTGGCCTTTCTTCACCTCGGCCTAAAAGGTCTTTTGTGAATTACCCTGCATCTAGTTGTTACCCAGGATTCCAAGACTTTTTGCAAAGCTTGCGATTTTCCTGGGGGCTAATTTCCCTATGTCTTCAGGCGTTAATTCCGCCTGTTCTAGGTACTTTAGCCTAATGCGGATTAACACCTTGCATTTACAAAGTATATGTTCCGCAGTTTCGGTTGCAGCTTCACAGTATCTGCATTTGTCATCTTCTGCATGCCCATGTTCTTGAGATGGTATCTCAAGGGGCAATGGCCAGTTAAAAGGCCTGTGATCAGCCTTAAATCGGACTGTTCCAGTTCGAGAAGCCTTGTGGCATTCTTTGTAGAATAGGTTATAAACCTTTTTGCTTGTCTTTGTCCTGGAGTGTTCCTCCAGTAGGACTCTTTTTGTTCCTTTTCCCATTTTAGGACCTCCTCCGTTATGTGTCCCCTGGATAGGCCACAGAACGGTTCGGGTCAAAAAAACGGGGCTTCAGCCCCTTTTCTTGCGAGGCTATCAGCTAATTCGTTGCCTTCTATCCCCTCATGCCCTGGCACCCACATCAAGGTAACCTTGTTGTTTTTTGCCAGTTGCTTCAGGGATTGTCTGCATTCCCAGGCAATTTTTGACTCAAAGGTATATAACCTGAAAGCCTTTAATGCTGCCTGACTATCTGAAAGCATATAGATCTTTGCCCTTCGAGTGCCTCTATTTAGGCATTCCTGGGCGCATAAATCTATAGCATAAATTTCTGCTTGGAAGATGGTTGGGGTGTTACCAAGGGCTTTAGATAGCCTGCATTTAGGCCCTGCTACGCCCACACCAACCCCTTCATCCATCTTGGATCCGTCTGTGCACCAGATATGTGACTCTTTCTCCAACCGCAATGCTCCGGCCGTGCCCGCCTGACGGCTTTCAATCAGCACATCAAACGGGCAGTCAAAGTCATATTTGATTGGCATTGAGTCAGTGGGTTTGGTCATGGATTCGAATTGGATTAACTCCAGAATCCTTAAGTGACCAACCAGGTCGCCTGGTCTGAATTTAAGTGCCTGATGCAGCCTTAAGGCACTAAGTGCTGCCTCCTTCCTCATATGCAAATGCAGAGGAAGTAAGTCCAGCATTGCCTCCATAGCTGCTGTGGGACACGAGCGCATTGCTCCTGTAGTCCCTAGACAGGCAAGGCGTTACAATTTCTGCAATGTATCATTTTCGGCTTTAGACCTCAAGTCTTACCAAACAGCCTACGGCACGTCCAAATGGCCGTTGTTGCTTTGGTAAGTGTCCTTTCTAAATGTGAGTTCCAGGTGAGTTTTTGGTCCAGAATTACTCCTAGATACTTGACCTCACTGGAAAAGGTCAGTACTGTTCCATTCAACATAGGAGCTCTCAAGTTGAGTTTTCTCCTTTTGGTGAATGGAACAATAACTGTTTTGCTCGGATTGACTCTAAGACCCTCTGACGAGCACCATTTGGATATTATGTTTAGGGCAATTTGCATGTGGTTTGAGATCATAACCTCATGCCTGCCCCTGACAGTAACGACCAGGTCATCAGCGTAGCCCTGAACGTTGAAGCCATAATTGCTCAGCTTATGGAGGAGATCGTCGACCACCATTGACCACAGCAAGGGTGATAAGACTCCACCTTGTGGACAGCCCCTAACTGCAGTCACGGTGGCCGACTCACCCCCCACATCTGTGGTAATTATTCTGCTTCTTAGCATGGATTGTATCCATTTGATTGTTGGGGATTGTATAACCCTTTTTTCCGCGGCTCTTTGTATGGATTCATAGGAGGTGTTATCAAAGGCACCCTCTATATCTATGAATGCACACAGAGCCAGTTCCTTGGCAGTAAATGTCTTTTCGATGCCTTTAACCAGGCCATGTAGAGCATTTATTGTTGATTTGCCAGGTTGATAGCCAAATTGTTTCGAATGAAGCGGTTTCACTGTAATAATTTCGCTTCTAATCTGTTGATCTAATATTTTCTCCATTGTCTTAAGGAGAAAAGAGGTTAAGCTGATGGGGCGATAAGATTTTGGCTCGTCTGGTGGACGTCTGCCTATCTTTGGGATAAACGCCACCTTAACTTCCCTCCAAGCTTGGGGAATATACCCAAGAGTGTAGCTTGCTATGAATATGCTTCTTAGGCATGGGATAAGTTCCTCAATTACATGTTGAAGTAGGGCAGGAAAAATACCGTCCCTGCCCGGTGATTTAAAGGGCTTGAAGGTCGATACCGCCCATTTACTTCTACTAGGGGTGAATATTTTTCCAGCTAGCCTTTTCCCTTCCCTGGTAGGACGATGTGCATCCTCTTCCAGGGAGGCCTGTGGAAGTTCACCTTCGATTACATGGGAGCCAGGAAAGTGAGTACCTAAAAGTACTCTTATGTTTTCCTGCTGACTCTCTGTATGTTGACCATCGGGCTTTTTGAGTAGCCCTATTCCATTTGAGTGGTCTTTTGCAAGGACTTTTTGGAGACGGACTGCTGGGGCTAATTCATCTATCCCCTCGCAGAACCTTCTCCATGATCTTCTTTTAGACCTTCTCAATTCTTTGTTGTACTCCGTGAGGGCTTTTTTATAGTCCTCCCAGTTTCCAGACTTTTTGGTTCTATTGAAAGCTTTTCTGGTCTCAACCTTAAGGCGGCTGAGATCCCTATTCCACCAAAGCACGTCTCTTTGGACCGCCTTTTGACACAGTAGGATTTAGTCAGGATATAAATTTTCTCCTGGACGAGGTGAATAAAATGTTCAGAGAGATTTTCACGGTTGTCAATATGAAAATCAAATCAAGTCGAATATTTTATATCTATTTAATTTTCTATTCGTACACATAGAAAATTCTAATTTCGCCAAATATTGACAGATTTTCAAATAAGAAAATTTTGTTTCCAATTTTTGCTCACCTTGCACTAGGCGTAGTTTGATGAAATTAATATGGGTAATGATTGAACAAATAAAAAAAATAAAGAACGCATTTAGGTGCTAACTCCACCAGCTTAGTTTAGTTTTACCAGACTATATTGTAGTATCTATATCAATCATTTATTGACTACATAAATTAAATACTCATTTTGCCACTGTCATTGTCCTAATTTGATTTTGACTTATCTCAATATAAAACTAAAATAATTCAAATAAATAATGATATACAGGCGCCGCGCCGGCCTACCAACTCTGGTGCTGCCGCGGGAAAATCTGTCTCTACTTGGTATTATTTATGAGATATTATTATATTATTTTTATATCACTTTCATTTGTTCTTTAGCCTTTTAATTGACTTTTAGTTAAAAATGTAACAATTAACATGTAACAAGTTTATTAAGTACAACCGAATAAATTTTAATTGGTTTTAAACGAATCAGTCGGTTAAAAATAATGGAGAAATTCTCACTGGTGATATTTCTTCTCCAAATATTTCTTCGTTACTATATATTTTTATTTTGTAACATATTCCTCTGTATTGACAAATGTTAACTCGTCGCGTACATACCTTCGTAGAATGAATAATTCATGATGAAAGCTTATTTTTATATATCCGAACATTTGTGTAGTTCGAGCGCAACACATTCCTATTGTACTGCCATTTCGATCCGATAAAACCCTACCTACTTCTAAATGGCTGATAAAAACTTAGTACTATTGAATCTACAGAAGTACAGAATTCATATTCACAAGTCACACCCCAAATTTTCATGTAGAGTGTAGAAATCTTTCTCGTCGTAAAAATTATTTTGTTGCTGTAATTGCTGCAACTGCACCAATAGCAGTAACAAAATATTTTTACATAGTTATGTAAATTATTTAGTATTAATATTTTATCTACAAATTTCATCACCCATCTGCCAACTTAATTTAATTTAGGATAATGGCCTTCGGTTATAAGAGGCATAATTTATTATTCGTTTGTGTGTCTCATATAAATGAGGTTATTATTCTAAATCGAACAAAGACTGAAGAATGATCTATGTTGATAGCATCATATCCTGAGATTCTTTAATGTGTTTTCAATCGTGAGAATTTCCTTCTCTCGTTTTTTTAGGCCACTTATTAGTTTGTTGAAGAAAGGTAGTTAAACTTCATGCGCGAAATTAAAGTTGTGCCAAGGAAACATACAGGGCTCAAAATAACATCGGCATGTGTTTCAGAAGGAAAGTTCTTATATATTTAAATACTTAGCGAGTTATCTAAAAAGCTTGTCGATACGAAATACTTTCTCGATTTACAAGTTTTATTGTTCAAAGTAAACATTTGCGACAGTAGAGCAAATTGATGCGGACAAAATTGAATATTCCTTCAGTATAACTACTGAAACTAAAAAAGTTGGAAGTGTATGAAGTAAAAAAAATTGGGGCCTTTGGTTCTTGTATACACCCTAAAACACAATTTTATTTTTTTTTTCACTTCCTTTAATAATGGGGGTGGTAATAATAATGACAAATTTTTTTTTCGAGTCCTTGCTTTTCTTTTGTATACTAAACACCAATTTTATGGACTCTTAATTGTTTAATTTACCTATTTACCCCCCATTTACCCCAATTTATTCCCCAACTTTTCAACAGAATAAGATCAAAATATAATCTAGTTCCAGATTTCGTTAACGACAGAGAGATTTTTTTTTCTCAAACTTAAAATCTCGACATTTCATGACATTCTAAGCCTATTTGAACAATAAAAATCTTCAATTTTTTTTTGCGTTACCATACTTCCACTGAATGTGGAAGTAAAAAACCGCTGCAAAGGAGTCACTATACTTCCACATCCAGATTTTTCATCCAAGTCTCTCACAACGAAAAAATTTTGTATGTGGAAATAATTGTTTATGGAACTTTAACAATATAACATTTGAAATCGTCTACCCCAAATACGATATCTCACATCGGTAGTGGGGTGTGGGTGGTGATAGAATAATTTTTCTCGCTCACACTTAAAATCTCGACGTTTCATGACATTCTAAGCCTATTTGAACAATGAACAATAAAAATTTTAATTTTTTTTTTGTCGTTACTATACTTCCACTGGATGTGGATGTAATTAAAATCAATTTTAATAATAATAATAATAATAATAAATTGCCTTTATTTCAGTATTATACATTAATACAATACCTAGGGCGAAGTCTAGCTGAAGCTTAGGATTAGTTCAATAGGATTCTTCCTTCAGCTAATACTAATTTACTGTCTAAATGTCGATACAAACGATTTTTTTTTTGGGTTTACAGGAAACATGACAGACGGATGGAGAAACGGACAGACGCCCTGACGGCGTTTATGTATATTCCCATCGTGTATAGAGGGATAAAAATCCTAAACCTCAGCTTTTCATCTGTCATATGGGAAAAGTAGGCTAAAAAAAATCAAACTGGCATGGTACCAAATAACTACAACGGGCTCATTTTGTGATATTTACTTTATAATTAATTTTTGCATTTTCCGTATGTTTTTAACTGTTTATGTATACAGTGTAAAAATTAAACCGCTTGCGTTAATATTAACTGTAACATTTGATTTCGAATTTGTAACATATTTGAAACGGCCGACGGCGCGGAGCAAGCATCTGTGATGTCACACCACTCCACTGGTTATGCGGTTATATTCAGTTTAAGAGCTTCTGTTGTACACTGTTCGGATGTTACGTTATATAACTTATTTGATTCTGTTATTTTTTATACATAAAAATATGTTTTCTCTAGAAAATGGATACGTAAAGCCTTTTTTTTTCCCTCCAATTAGTTGGCTTTGAGCTGCGCCCATCCAGCCACGAAAAACGTAAAGGCTGATTTCAAAATTTTGCCGTGTGTAGACATTTTTATGGTTATGGAATATTTTAATAATAAAGAGTACAATAAGTGCTGAAATGAGGTCAAATTACAGAGGTGGGTTAACTAGATACATATCTACTTTAATAAAGTTTACCGAATTTATCTGCTAGACAAAATTACGGCGATAACGCTGTTGGTTATGTGTAAATAAAAGGTATTTTATAATACATATAATTTTCCATATCCTCTTCAAGCTTATTACCGTACCATTTTTAATGATAACCTATTACACTAGACTTACGTTAAAATGATCCTCACAACAATTTCTCCCTGTGCATAACTTGCTCCACAAATTCCTAATACTTTCATCACATGGCAATGAAATACATATTTTGTTGGGAGTAGACACATGCGTTTTATCCATATTAATAACAAAATGCAGAACACTTAAAAGATATGAACGAAATTAGCATGTCTGTCGTATGTACGTGCCGTATAAAACTATATGGCAACAAGTGAGCGGTCGACCGCCGAGTGGTGTGACGACACACTGCATTTTCGCACGCTCTATTTTCATTATTTATTTTGAGGAAGAAGGAGTTGAAAAAAAATCTAATATTTTGCAGATTTCATAACTACAAGGTACACTTTCGAAATATATATTTAAAAAAAATGCTAAATGAGCCCATGCATTGAATTGGCTGAAACTCAAGTAGTGTCATATAGATTGGTGTCGCCCATGAGATAACTCATGACTTCACTCATTTCCATGGACCTCCTCCAGGCCTGGACAGGACAGGCGGGTAACCGAGTAAATGCCCGGTGGGCCGGTGGCTTATGAGGCCGGCGAGAATCCACAAAAAACAAAGACCTTTTTAAGCAATTAAATTGATATAAAATAAAAATCTTTTGTACCTTGCTGCTGAGAGAAAAGTGCTGGGGCTGGGGCTGGGGCTGGGGCTGGGGCTGGGGCTGGTGCTGGTGCTGGTGCTGGTGAAAGAACGGTTTCCAGTCCACACCTGCCCTCCTCCTGTAAGCAGATTCGTTAATAAAAACAATAAAATTTCAAGCAAAAACGTTTAAAAACTCTATCGAAATTATGTTAATTTTTTTCTTCTTATTCACATCATGGCAGACGCTTTGTGACCCACACATTATTCTAGTCGCCTTCCTTTTGGTGTATGGTATGTCAAAGAGCATCAGACTATCTGAACCTGTCACTTATCGAGTGTACGACCTCAACAAAGCTCATAATTTACCATCCATCAACTGCTTAATAACACCAGCCCGACATTTTGGAGGACGTCATATTATTCGCCTCTTACCATCAGGTTCTCCTTGTTCTGTCCTGTCTCACATCCAGTTAATGTGACAAAAAAATGATAAAATGCGGAAAAATATGATGCTCATTTTGAGAAAGCGTATTTCTTAGAAAATCGGACTGTTAATGCGATGGGTTATCCAAGAAGTTCGTAACAGAGTTCTCTCCAGAGTTCTCTTTATTTCGAAAACATCAATACTCCGTCCGTCCATCTTCTTAACTTTCCATGCCTCAGAGGCATAAAGAAAGCCGAAGAAAACCTCTCAATTAGCAAGCCTGTTGCCTGTGTGTTTCGTGATATTGTTAATAATTTTAGTTATTTTCTTGATCTGGTCAGTGGGATTATTAATTTCATAACTTCAGGCAACTGATTATATAATTTGCTGGTTTCAGCATACGATGGGTCTTTTCATAGAAATAAAAACCGCT
The DNA here is from genome assembly GCA_936432065.2 of Rutpela maculata. Classification (NCBI taxonomy): domain Eukaryota; kingdom Metazoa; phylum Arthropoda; class Insecta; order Coleoptera; family Cerambycidae; genus Rutpela; species Rutpela maculata. The sequence continues at coordinate 56,705,641 of OW386287.2, read as the reverse complement.
GCCCAAGGAATTACTACTTCCACATCCAGATTTTTTATCCAAGTCTCTCACAACGAAAAAATTTTGTATGTGGAAATAATTGTTTATGGAACTTTAATAATATAATATTTGAAATCGTCTACCCCAAAAATCCATAAAACGATATTACACATCGGTAGTGGAGTGGGGGTGGTGATAGGGGGGAATGGATGAAGTAAAAAAATATTTTGAGGTTTTTGCTTCTTGTACATACACCAAATCATAATTATTTTCATCCCCTTAAATAAAGGTAGGGGTGGTAATGGAGGTAGCTAATGTCAAAAAAATTTTTGAGACCTTAGCTTCTCTTGTATATACTAAATACCAATTTTATGAACTCTTACCTGCTTGATTTACCTATTTACCCCCCATTTACCGCAATTTACCCCTAACCCTTCGACGGAATAAGATGAAAATATAATCTAGTTCCAGATCCCGTTAAAGTACATACATGTACCAAATTTCAAGTCAATATCTTGAACGGTTCCAGAGTAATCGTGCGCACAAAAAAGTTACAGACAGACAGATCGACAGACAGACAGACATTTTCTTTTTTTCATCCAAACTTAAAATCTCGACGTTTCATGACATTCTAAGCCTATTTAAACAATAAAAATTTTCAAAAATTTTTTTGTCGTTACTATTATACTTCCACTGGATGTGGAAGTAAAATTATTTTTGGGTAATTTTACGACAGAATCATTTCTAGTGCAATACTTATGGATGGCGGCATTAGCTTGACTTGCCAATATTATTTGTACGAATAAACCTCAAGACATTGAATAGCTAATATTTTGTGTTTCCGGAAAAAATTAGCCTCATGGTTCTTTTTTGTGGATGACATATTATACGAAAGCACCAAGTGTAGATTTTGTGTAGACCACATTTGTTAGATGTATAGTACAATACCTAGAGGTAAAAAATATGCAAAACTTCGGAATAATGTCTTATTGAACGGATTCCGTTCATTTTTGGCAGCATAATAGTAAATGTTTCACAGAAAAGTTTCTATATTGTGCGGGGACTTGCTAATTTATAGGGGGTGGTTGCCACCCCCTCTTAGGGGGTGGCACTTGAAAAATATATATATTTATTGGAGCTGAAGTAGAATCAAATTTTAAGAAGAAAAGGTTCTATGCAATTTTTCACATAAATTGATAGTTTTTAAAAATTGTGATTTTAGCTTTAAAAGAAAGGTATTTCCAAACGGCTTTCGTCAAGTATCTCGAAAAGTATTACTTTATCAAAAAAATGTTACAGACAAATTACAGAAAGTATAAACTGGAAATTAATTATATTTTTTGTTTATTGATGTAGGATTAATAATTTCGGAGATATTTAAGTTTACATTTGGCATCCAAGTGTTCTTAAGATAATTATTTAGAGTGAGAGTTAAATATCTCAGAAACTGTGACACCTACGTCAAGAATGCTAATAGGTAGAATATTGTGTTAATAATTAAGCTTTCAGCTGTTTTTTTATTTGTTTCTGTAGCATAAAAAACAAAGGAGTTATGACCTAAGCAATGTGCGTCTACACATTTTTTTAATAACAACGTCGCCATTTTGTTACTGTAATTCGCCAGTAATTCAAAAAAAGGAATTTCAAACACTGTTTCTCATTAATATATAGCATGACGTAGATGCTCAAATTTTTTGGTTTGCATACAGCACTTGCTTCAGAAAAAAATACAGTTTAAAGGTATTTTCGATAAAACGTATTTTTTTTCCTTTTCCAAATATCTCAATAAATATTAGTTTTATTGAAAAATGGGTAGAGACCAAAAATAAAGCTCATAAACTGATAATGAATTGCGCTTGTTTATTTATTTACATAGATTTAATAGTTTCGGAGATATGAAAGTTTGCAAATGGCGTCCGAACGTTTATAAGACAAAAAATTTAGTTTAAATGTTAAATATCTCATTAATTGTGACACCTACGTCACGCATGCTAAGAAATGAAATTAAAGACAATTAATTGCGCTTTCAAATTATTTTTTACTCGTCCCTGTAGCATAAGAAATAAAGAAGTTATGATGGAAAAATTCGCGTATTTATATTTTTTTATATAAAGAGGTCGCCATTTTGGTACTCTAATTAGCCAGTAATTTAAAAAAATGATCTAAAATACAGTTTTTCGTTACGATGTAGCATTACCTAGATGCTCAAATTTTTGTGCTCATTTAAAGCAATTGCTTTAGAAAAAAATGCATTTTAAACTTTTAAAGTAATTTCGAAACACTTTGATACCAAATATAAACTTAAATATCTCCGAAGTTATTAATCCAACATCAATAAACAAAAAATATAATTAATTCCAAGTTTATACTTTCTGTAATTGGCTTGTAACATTTTTTCGATAAGGTAATACTTTTCGAGATACTTTACGAAAGCCGTTTGGAAGTACCTTTTTTTTCTAAGCTAAAATCGCAATTTTGAAGTCGTTATAACTTAAAAACTATCAATTTATGTGAAAAATTGCATAGAACCTTTTCTTCTTAAAATTTGATTCTATTTCATTTCCAATAAACATATATATTTTTTAAGTGCCACCCCCTGAGAGGAGGTGGCATCTACCCCCTATAAATTAGCAAGCCCCCCGCACAATATAGAAACTTTTCTGTGAAGCATTTACTATTATACTGCCAAAAATGAACGAGATCCGTTCAATATGACATTATTCCGAAGTTAAAACCTCTAGTTACTGTACTAGTAGTATAGTGTAGTAACTACTATTAATTTTTTTAAGACATGATCAACATGATCAGCATTGCATATATAACATAAGTCAGCATCAAAATTAGTACTTGAAATAGATTTGTAGACGAAATTTCTATTGTTATATTATTGATTTTTATATCGAAATGGCTACTTTTTATCTGTTATAAAGTTACTGGCGACTGGCAATTAAATCGGTTTTCCAACTAATTGGTTAATTGACTAATAATAATACTTATTTTGGAGATCTGCTGAATTTTGTGTTTCAAATCCTAGAGAGATATATCATCTGCCTACATTATAATACAATTTGCAGAAACACTTATTGGTAAGGCATTGATAATTAATAAAAATATGAGCGGACTCGGCACAGATCCCTGGGGAACGTCAAGTTGAGCTTCGAAGTTATCACAATTTTAGCCTGTACTTGAAATAAGAGATTATCCATTATAGCAATTTACCTCTTAAATCTATAACATACAGTTTCTTTTTAATAAAATGAAATTCGAGACAGTCGATACCTCTTGATACGTCCGGAAAGGAAAGCACCTACTCATTTATTTTCAATGCATTTGTGTATATATCCAGAAAAATCATAGACTCCAGTTTCTGTAAATCTACCGAGATAAAATCTATTTGAACTTTTTGTTGTTTTATTTATTTAATATAAATTTAAAAAACCTACATAGCTTTATTTACCAATACCATATTTTTGGTTTTATAAAAGGTCGTTTAGTTGCTAAGTCATCTATAATTCAAACAAAACATCTACAAAAATTATATTATATGATGTCTTGAAAAAAATATATTTAGTGAATTAATTACTACTATTATTTTAAGTATGCCCATTAATTAAAATATTTAAATTTGCACCTGTGCAAAAGTTAACCACATGTTAAAAAATTCTAAATTCCTGTACAATTTATATAACTCGCTAAGAAGGCACCTTTTTTCGGAAGAACATAAATTTAATAAACGTGATATTAAAATTATTTTTCTAAGCAGGTGTAACTTCTTTATATTCAACTTTTAACTATTTTTTTTTATTCAAATTATCTTGGGAAACCGTAATAAAATTAAATTACCATTAACATAAAATTAAATATTCAAATCTTTTTGCAAACATTGTCTTGTCTTATGTGTGTGAATTATGGTATATAGATTGGGCGGTGTTCCCTTTAAACACTGGAAAAGGGAAGTTTTTGATAACGTAATTTAAAAATCGACACATAGCCATCTCTGCATCTCTTTAGGATAAATGAGTTGAGATATTTTCATTCTCTTTTTAACCTTAGACACAAAGGGAGAGGTGCTAAAACCTGTTTGTATATAAGTTTATATCTCTTCAACGGGTGCTTCGATTCTTATGCCATATTCTTAATTTGAAAAAGTATTTTGTCGAGAAGATTCTTGAGTTAATTATTGTTATCAGCACATTTACAAAGGCCATGGCAAGTTAAGATAAGTGACAAGTGTCCGTGCCTTTGCAACCTTTTCGGGTGTGGTTCCTTCCAGAGATGTATCTTTGCGTAAGATACTACTACAAAAAGTTTTGACTTCAAAAACTTCATAATATCTGGGAAAAAATTGTTTTTCGAAAATCCGACAAAAATGTTTTTTCTTAATCAAGTGAACCAATTTGTTTGTATTTCACATATATATTGTAAATCTACTCAAGACAATTTAGTAATGATATTTTCAGGAAGAAAACAAAAAAATTGATGCTTTTGAATTTTTTGAAAAATTTAAATACGTACTTACACGTTAGCGACCACCACCATTTTTTTACTAAATATGCATCATACAATAACATATATTTTTCACAAAACTCTATCGAAGGTAGTCAAATTGGAAAGATAACGTTACCTGCTTACACCCCCCTTAGTAAACACCCTGCATCGTGGGTTCAGAAATTATAACACCAGGGTAACACTAAACAATAATGTATTTATTTACGTACTAATTACAACAAATAAAGAAAAAGATAATAAATTGGTTAAAAACTCGAATATTAGTAGATATATAAATGAACAACAACTGCTTGGATTACACGTATTGAAAATTTTTTGGAGCAGCCTACGTATTTTTTTGAAATAACGAGATGTAGTTTTCTATAAAGCTCCATCGAAACGGTAATACATAAAATAGTATATTAAAGTATAAGTGGATAATAGGGTGCTTAAAACACACGCGATTTTTCGAGCACGACGGCGTAGCCGAGTGCTCGAAATAGAGCAAGTGTTTTAAAGACCATTTATCCACGAATACTTTACGCTATTTTTTTTTATTGGTACACTTTGAAATCCTAAATACTGGTATTATTACTACAAAAAATGGAAACAAGAATTAAGAATGTAAATTGGTTGAATTTGTGATCTGACATCAAGATACCTGTCAGTGTCATGAAAATGAGAAAAACAAAAATTAATTTGCAATCTGTCACATGATTAATTATTGTCAATACAGTTACTGATTGTATACTGCTTTAAAATGAGGTTCTAACATTGATTACTTAAATAGAAAAGCCGAATCGCGGTTAATACCGCAAAAATCGGAAGGCTTTTGAAACATTCGTTAGTAATATTTTATTTGAGTTACAGTATGTTATATCAACAATTAAAAAGTTGACATTTTGACTTCACGTTTCTTGGATCGTTGATGTTACCATGGTAACTTTAAAACGCGCGTTTTTAAAACTTGGATTTAAACACTCCGAGGCGTACTTTAAATAAGCAAAATAGGGTACCAATAAAAAAAATTATGTGTTTAATAATAAGAACACATAATAAAAAACATGTTATGCTGATGATATATGATAATATTAGTCGTCTTCATCACTATCCTCATTTATTGTAACACTGATATCTTCTGCGAATAATTCAGACAGATTTTTTCGGAGTATCGTCGAGAAACCTTGCATATGATAAATCCATCTATAAGTAACAGAAAACTAACTTAGTTTTAATGGTGGTGGTCGCTAACGTGTAAGTACGTAATACGATTTTTCAAAAAATTCAAAAGCATCAATTTTTGTTTCCTTCATGAAGAGATTTCCTGAAATACAAACAAATTGGTTTACTTGATTAAGAAAAAAAAATTTTCGGATTTTCAGAAAAAGAAAATCCAGATATGTAATTTCTGAGGTCAAAACTTTTTGTGGTAGTATCTTACGCAAAGATACAGCACTGGAAGGAACCACACACGCAAAATGGTTGCAAAGGCACGGACACTTAACTTAACCTGCCATGGCCTTTGGCAAATGAGTCAGTGATTTACATTAAAAACTTACTTTTCAATTTATTAGGAAGAGTAGTATGTCGAGAAGGTTTTTAATGAGGTTTCATCTCAGTGGACATTCAGAGAGTTACGCTAGGTTAATTATTCTCACGTAGCTCTCTAATTAACTGACTTCATAAAATTTTAAAAAGGAGTAAGTTAACAATTCGACCCGTATGTGTTTTTCTTTTTATTTATTTGTTCAATGAATACTCTGGTGTAGCTTAAACGATTTCTGTCAAACCTTCTGAAAACTGTAGGCTATGGTTCGGCGGTGGTCCCACATTAAATTTATCAAGCTGCATCTAGTGTAAGGTGAACAAAAATTGGAAACAATTTTTCTTATTACGAGCATATTCGAAGAGTCGCCGGTGACATCAATTAAAAACTTAATACTCGATTTATAATAATGATAACACAGCCCCACAAGAAAAAAAAGATTCTTGGAACTGCTATCGAGACAACTATATCCCCATGTAATTTTCGACGCTGATTCCGAATCCAAGCTCAAAAAAAATCGTACAAAATCAAACCTCCAAAATCAACCCCTAGCGCTAAAAACCACTCCCCAAACATGGTAAAAATGACTTAACGCTCCACGAATAGTCTTAAATTTTAATAAAGCGAATATGATGACGTTTTTGTAACGTTACATCTATAATATTACTTGTTGAATTTTACCGCTAGTGAACGTTATAGGATGACGTTTTTGTAACGTTATGTCTGTAATATTACTTAACGTTGAATTTGATCGTTAGTTAACGTTGTTAAAACGTTAAATAGCGGTAAAATTCAGCGTTATAAGATGACGTTTTTGTAACGTTATGTCTATGATATTACTTAGCGTTGAAGTTGACCGCTAGTGAACGTTATAGGATGACGTTTCTGTAACGTTATGTCTATAATATTACTTAACGTTGAATTTGATCGTTAGCTAACGTTGTTAAAACGTTAAGTAATGTTACAGACATAACGTTACAAAAACGTCATCCTATAACGTTCACTAACGGTTAAATTCAACGTTAAGTAATATTATAGATGTAACGTTACAAAAATGTTATAAAATACTTTGAAATACACGTTGAACCGCGGGACATTCGTCCGTTGATTCAACGTCGTAATACAATGGTTACTAAACGTTCGGTTATCGTTAATTTTAACGTCTTTTAAACGTTTGTGTTCTCATTGAGTTATGTTATAAGGAATTAAAGTGAGATTATGATGTATTATTTGGTTATCCTCCAGACAGGGACCTTGAAATATGTGAAGCCACTAAGAAGATTGAAAAAAAATTTTTTTTTAAATTTAACAGCTTTCAAGAAAGATCTAAAAAGTAAGAAATAAAATTTCACCCAGTTTTAGAGGAAAGTAGCCAGGAACTGTACCTTATTACCAAATACCAATTTGAAGTCGGTGCAAAAAAAAATTACTAATTTAGGAAATACGTTTTGCACCGACTTCAAGTTGATATTTGGTAATAAGGTACAATTCCTAGCAACTTTCCCCTAATAGCTAGAGAGAGGTATTTATAAAACTGAGTGAAATTTTATTTCTTACTTTTTAGAGATATTTTTTGAAGGCAGTTCGATTTTTTTTTTTTGATTCAACCTTTTTAGTGGCTTCACATATTTTAAGGTCTCTGTCTGGAGGATAAACTAATAATGCATCATAACCTCACTTTAGTTACTTATAACAATATACTCTTAATACACAGAATAACAATCATTATTTTCTTAAAATAAATATTTAAAAACTCCGATAATTTTTTTCGTTAAGATTTAAAAAAAAATTAACTTTTTTTTTAAGTACCTACGAATTTTCGAAATTGCGGTAATTTTCAATGGGTAAACTTTTTAGTTTATGGCATTAGAAATCCAATAAAAAAAATCATTCAAATCCATATCGAAATTTTGAGGTCACAGGAACACAAAAAAGTTTTTTTTTTTCACAAAAGAAAATTAAAGAATTATTTTTATATTTTTATTTGTCAAAAAACGCTCTCTAACTATTCCTTTGAAGTAAGAGTCACAAGTCTAGACGCTATTTTTCACCAAAATACTGGATAATTGTATTATCTGGTATTATTTCAAGGACATTATTTTAAAAGAAAATACAGAGAATCCCACAAAGAAAAACAAAAAGATAAAGTAATGTGATTCTGATTTGAGTGATATTGTTGTAGAACCTCCCAGAATTGACCTAGGTCGAAGTCAAAATAAAAATCCGACTTAGGTAACATTTTTAAAAGTCTGAAAGACGTCAGAGCCATAAACTAACATAAAAGGAGAAATATGAGTTCATTAAGACATGAGGCACAACTAAGTACAAAATTTTTACGAATTTTTTTTTTTTTTAACTTTTTTATTCCTTCACCAAAGACATTGAACATGGAGGTACAGTCATTATATATACTGTTCGAAAGAATAACTATAAAATTTTAACTGCATATCAAAAAGGGTAAAAACGACAAATATGGCGAAGGCGCGTAGCGTCTATAGGCAAATTTACTAGTGAAATATTTTGTCGAACTCCTCTATATGTTTCCTTAAATATATAAGGAATAAGAAATCGATTGTAATAGACACCAGCCGAAAGACTTATTCCCATTCAAAGGAGCTCTCGTACCAGCCACCCCATACCACTTGCAGACTGCAGTTTCGAGCTATTGGCTCTCGTCAGTGCAAGAAAATCAGTGAAAATGGACAAAGCCGGTTTCTCGCATAAGACAAGTTTAGATTCACCCACACCCAGCGACTCATAATTTGGACGAGTGCGTTGGATGGTCAATACAAAGCGATGGTAGGAAAGCCAAATGCAGGGCTTTCCAAATAATAAAGTTATAGAGAAAACCGCCTTGTGCATAAATGATTCAAAAATCCATTTTGCCAAAAAGTCGCTCGGAGGCGAGTCGGTGTCATTTTTCCTATATTGAACCTGCACGGGGACTAGTACGTCGTAAGACTGGCCGAACGTTAGCAAACTCATGTAAGTACCTATTAGTCGAACTCCGTTCTGTGAATGATAAAATCACGTTAAATAGAACAAAATTTTTTAGTAAAATATTATTTTCAGTCAGCCATAATGAGCAAGATGCATGAATTTTAAAAATGCATTAATTTATTATTTTTTCATTATACATATTATATAAGCCGAGTATATAATAAAAAGGAAACTATAAAAAAAGTTATTTTGTAAAAAAAAATCATTTTAAAATTCAAATTTTATCGGAACAAAACCACGTGACTATAAACGGTACTGATGTCATCTGGCATAACGTTTTAGTTTCATCCATAGACCGCAGATTTCTAAATTCACCGGTGGAGCGCATCAGTAAGAAATAACATTATATGATTGGCTAATTTGAAAAACACAGCCAATCAGCTTCGTATTTTATCCACCCAGCGGTAAATTTAGAAAAGTACGGAGACAAGTGACAAGTTTGATAGCTTTGACAGTTTACATCTGCTAGTGCTGAAATATTAAATTGTGTGTTAATTAAATGTTAAATTTTAGTCTGCTGACCTTTAAATATCGATTTGTTTATTTTTGTAAAAATTATTAGTGTATTAATTTATCTAAGTGGTAAAAATGACGAACAGCGACTTTGTGCAAGCTCAAAGTGACAATTTGCCGAAAATCGACGTGTTTATGATGAGCAATTTTTTGGTAATAATACCGATTATATCAGTGCAGAAATTGGAGGTGGAAAAGCGACAAGGATGCATCATTCATTGTTCGTAACAATAAATTTGTTTACGCTCACTTTTATCCTTTTACTGCAGTTAGATTTAGATACCTAACCTCAGAATATGTAAACATAATGCATTATTTTAATATTTTTATCAACATTAACTATTGTTTTTCGTCTCAGATTATATAACTTTTTTATATTAAATAGTTTGCCACCACTAAGTACATAGATTAAATATCTGTTGAAAATAATACTAATAAACATTGCCAATGCTAAATGCCGGATGACGTCACACGCAAATGGCGGGAAACTTGCTTCGTTTGAACGTGTCTAAATTCTCAGCGAAACTAAATTATTTTTTTATCCTTTAATTCCGATAAAAAAAATAATAAAAAATACATAGAAAATAACGCTTTTTAGTGATCTATTATTTGGTGATGTCAAAAAAATTTATGCATTTTGCTCATTACCAAAAATAAATTTATAAATTCTTTTTAAAAGGCTTGCATTAAATTCTGAATGAATCTTTTCTACCAAATCGATTGTCTTAGTTGGGGAGGCGTGATTCCTTCACATTATATCATTTTGCAGAATTTAACTGCATCGTTCTAAACCTGTTAAATAAATGGGTATTCTTTCAAGCATTTTGTTGATGTAAGGACTTGTTGCTAGTCTTAATCCCTGGAGTTTTCGTTTGGAAGACCGAAACAACTAAGTTAATCGGAATCTCATGATTCTGCAAGTTGATACTCAGTGTCGCCTTACGGGAGCTTGATAGGGATTTTTTATGTGATTTTTAAAGAAGTCATTGAGTGTAGAGTCCATTATTAGTAGGAAAACAGATATCAATCACGTCAAATATTAATCCCGACGGAGAGAAATCTTCGATAGGGATTTTTTATGCAAAAATTACAAAATTTCCTAGGCATAAAACCCATTAGTGTCAGTAAATAAATGAAATTACGTCCTGAGAAAGCGTCGTTAATGATCTGAGGTAGTGCAGCCTTGACCTATTACTTGTCTGTCGAGCTATATTTTACCTAGAACCCCCTTGGGAGTGAAAGAACGGGGCAGAACGCGGCTGGCGCCCTTCTAATAATAAATTGGTGTCGCGTCACCTAGACGCACGGTAATGAGTTCTTCTACAATATCACACTTCACTCTTTTCTGTTCATTTTCCCGTCAAAAAACGTGAAATCGATCCACCAGTGGGGAGGTTCCAGCCGCCTCCAGTAGCTGCTCGTTTCTTTATTACACTATTCCGTAAAATAGGCCGAAAATAAATTAATTATATGAAAGAAATCACGGTTCTAGGTTTAAATGATTGGATGATACAGACCATAGCAACGATGATATGGATGAAGCTGTCCTATTACATGTTCTTTATTATGAGGAAATTTTAGGTAATGGAGTTAATGATACGACTGTATGAATGATTTAATTTAGATAATATATTTGAAGTAGAATCTAAAAGCTCCACTTCCGCAGAAATGTTATAGTAATAAGACTTGCTTAGAGTTCTTGGCATACCAGAAGAATTGCAACAAATGATCGAGTATCAGCGTCTGGTAAGATTTTTACTTTACGCTTTCATTAATGAGGTGGCAAGACACATTTATAAATCAACTATTAGTCATGAAAATTATTATTTAGGAAAAAAAACTGCTCGAGTGCTCGGATGGAATCATCGTCATTTTAAAATGAGCTTATTAAGAATATTGACCTGATGCAGGAATATTTGGGGAATCTGGACTATATGAAGAATAAGATATTTCTAAGCCAAAATTAACATTTTGTACTGTATAGTGATCAGGCATATGGGTTAAGAGAGCTTTTACTAAAACCATATTCTTAAACTAAAGTTGCTGGCATGTTGGGATTTTACCAATGTAATGAGTGTTTACGGATTGTATTTGAAAGCTTTTAATAAAGTAATTCAAGAGTTTGCTTTTCTTGACTTCAATAAAAATCAGACATTTCTATTACAGGAGGTTGAGAAAATGTATAATGTAGGTATAATTTTAACAAATTCTCATACTTGTTTATATGGTGGTGAAGCCTTTCATATTTTGAAATTAATCCTCCACCATTAGAACATTATTGGGTTTAAACAATGAAATAACAAATTACTAATACTGCATATAAACAGTTGTCACCCATAATTAAATATGTTTATACTATTTAGATACTGATTATAATACAAACCAAAATGCAATTGTCTGAAAAATAAATAAATGTTTTATATACGATACCCCACATCGGTAGTGGGGTGGTGGTGGTGATAAGTGGTGGTAGTGGGGGGTGATAGTGGGGGGTGGATGAAGTAAAACAATATTTTGAAGTTTCTGGTTCTTGTACATACACTAAATCACAATTTTTTTTTCATCCCCTTTAATAATGGGGCGGTAATAGGAGTGGCTAATGCCAAAAATCTTTTTGAGACCTTAGCTTCTCTTGTATATACTAAATGCCAATTTTCTGGACTCTTGCCTGCTTGATTTAGCTATTTACCACAAATTTACCCTGAATTTACCCCAAATCTACCCCAACCCTTCGACGGAACAAGATGAAAATATAATCTAGTTCCAGATCTCGTTAAAGTACATATGTGTACCAAATTTCAAGTAAACGTTCGAGTAAACGTGCGCACAAAAAAAGTTACAGACAGACCGACAGACAGGCAGAAATTTTTTTTTCGCTTAAACTTAAAATCTCGACGTTTCATGACATTCTAAGCCTACTTAAACAATAACAATTTTTAAAAATTTTTTGTCGTTACTATACTTCCACTGGATGTGGAAGTAATATTACGCTGGATTCTAAATAAAAAGAGGATTTCATTTAATGAAAATTTTATGACTTATCTATTACTACAAGGTCATACTTTTACAAACTAAAATATTGACAACTATAAATAACAACTATATCTGAACAAAAGTGCATATTATAACTTCTTATCGCATAGGAACATTATTGTAAGTGCAAGGAACAAGTAAAACAAATTAACTAACGATAAATAAAATATAAGTAAACAAGTATACCGGGTGTCAACGGAATCATTTCATTAGACAAGCCATAGTTTCCAGAGTTTTCAAGATATAAGTCTTAAATTTGACAAAGGTAATATACAGTGTGTTTCAGTTAACATTCCCACAGCCGATATTTCGGAAACTAAGAAATATATTTTTATTCTGTAAACGTAATAGATTTCTATGGTTAATGCCTTCTTCAGGAAGTACAATTTATTATTATAACATTATCACTAGAGATGGCGCTGCAGTTTCAAAATATTTTTCGATCGAGGAAGGTTTGGAACATATGCCATTCGATTAAGAATTAAACAAAATTGTTCCTATTCCAAAAAGTCAGATCTGCAGTAGATTTTGAGTTATTTTAATTTTACTGTCTAATTTTTGAATGTTATATATATTTTTTAATTGCTTAATAACTTTTTTAATCTTGATTTTCAGATTTTTCAGATTCTTAGTAATATTTTTGCCTGCTATAAGAGAATTATTTACTGATGGGAATTTTTTTTAACACCACTTCCGATTTTACCGGATATAAATTTAAATTGAGAAATTTAAATTAAAACAATTGAATAACTGGCAACTGTTTATTTATTAACTGTCAGACGTTTAATATTCGTTTGCGTGTGTCATTTTAAGAATACGTTAGTATTTGTCCAAAATATGGCCCACACCAATGTTGACAAAGTTAATATGTTATTAATTTATGGAAAATGCAATAAAAATGCAAAAGCAACCAAACGTATGTATCAGTTACAATTTCCAAACAGACCTTTTTCCAATTTGTGTAACAACTGATTACAATATGGTAGTTTTACAAAGTTGAAACGTGAAAAAATACCAACAGCAAAAACCCAAGAGAATACGGCTTTAGTTTTACAAACCGTTAACGATGATCCCCACTCATCATTGCGACAAATAAGAGCCTCCACCAATGTATCACTATCGTCATGCCAAAGAATCTTAAAAGAAAATAAGTACTTTCCATATAAACCACATTATTACATCATTTGCTGCCTACGGACTATGATCCTCGCTTAACCTTTCCTGCTGAGTTTTCTGTTCTTTATGAAGGAAATCGTAAAAATGTACTGTGGAGTGACTAAAGTAAGTTTCACAGTAACGGCACAATTACAAAACATAACTGTAGATATTGATCGGAAAACAACCCAAGATGGATGATTCGAACAAGAAACGAATGAGTTACCAAGACTTTTACCACAACAGAGCTGAAATTTGGTTTCAGCAAGATGGCGCCCCCACCCCACAAACTCTAATGTTGTAAATTATTTGAATCACACGTTTCCAAGGCGCTGGATTGACACCTCAGGGCCGGTTAGATGGCCCGCGCGTTCTCCGGACTTGACTCCTCTGGACTTTTTCTTGTTGGGATATTTGAAAAGTAAAGAGCCAATAGAAGATATGGCAGATTTATACATTAAAATCTACGCTTGCGCTGGTGCAATTAATAGTCATACATTATTAAGGATATCGTTTTGACATGTGTATTCATTCAAGCAGACGGAAGTTATTTCGAGCATCTGTTTTAAATATTGTTGTCAAGATGTACTGTTCAAAAATAAAATTATGTACCTAACTTGTTTGTTGTTTTTCCATTTAAATTTCTCAATTTATAGTAATTTCCGGTAAAATCGGAAGTGCTATTAAAAAAAATTTCCACCAGTAAATAATTCTCTTATAGTAGGCAAAAAAATAATTATTAAAGAACCTACATCCGAATATCAAGATTAAAAAAGTTACAGCAATTAAAAAAATAAATAACACTCAAAAATTAGACAATAAAATTAAAATAACTCAAAAAACTACTGCAGATCTGACTTTTTGGAATAAGAACAATGTTGTTTAAAATTTAATTCTTAATCGAATGGCATATGTTTCAGACCTTCCTTGATCGAAAAATATTTTTAAACTGCAACGCCATCTCTGGTGATAATGTTATAATAGTAAATTTAACTTCTTGAAGAAGGCATTAACCATAGAAATCCATTACCGAATATATTTCTTAGTTTCCGAAATATCGGCTGTGGGAATGTCAACTGAAACACACTGTATACCAAAAACGGTAAATTTTTCATTAAATTTTTTGATTCCGGAGTCAATTTTTAATACGACTGCGTAGTTTTAAAAATGTTTTGAGGTTACTTGATTTCTTTAGGGCTACTTTTATTTTTGCATATAGAGTACAGTGAATGCACTTAAATCAATCAAATGGACCAAAGCAATAAAAGAAAGATGTAAACGTGAGATTTTTCGAATTGATGTAGTAGCTACGAAAATTTTCGAAATCACTAATTTGTAATTATGTCAAACTTTTTCAAATGGCAAAATCTTTTAGACACCCAGTAGTTAAATACTGAGTTTCACGACAAATCCATTGATACCTTCAAATCAAAAATCGGTTTGATATTAACCCAAATACAGTCCTTTTTAAGATAATATCCGAAGTATTTGTGCAGCAGTAAGAAATATACCGTGCGTGTAATTTCCCATTAGGCATGTACATTCACGTAGCGCGAGAGATCTGACAACATCGGCAGCCGTAAATTCGTCCGTCGATGGACATCCCAGCTCTGTTATTTCATTTCAGCCAGCTGGCACCCGCGATGTTGTAATTCTACTCCCCATGCCTAGCCCGCGACTACACACACGGTATAATAGTAGAGTGCATTAATACGCCTGTTGTGACTTCCGTGGGGGTTTCGTTGTTACAAGTTGAATTTGATATAAAATTAATGATGATATACTGATGTTTCAAAATCTCAAAGCCGTCAAAAAATGTCCTGCTGTCATTATAATCAAAAAACGAGTTATTTCTTAGTGACTTAAGTCAAGGGCGGATCTAGAAATTTCAATAATTTTTTTTCTCGTCTGTGGCGCATGGGACCCATACGAAATATGGGAAATAACATCTAGAGAAGCACTTCTCTAACGGCCCCTAAAAAGTTTTGAAAAAGCAGTTTGCGAAAAATTTTTTCAAAATTCGAGTGCCCCCCACGAGCCAAGGGACTCCCGTTTAAAATTATTCTCTTTTGTCATATACATTTTACTTTTCATCAAAATCCAACAATAGGTTTTGGAGTTTATGAAAATATTTTCATTATTAACTGAAATACACTGAAATTTTGTAATTTACAATTTAACAAATTACAAAATTTCAATTCGTTGTATCTCAGTTAGTAATAAAAATATTTTCATAAACTTCAAAACCTATTGTTGCATTTTTATGAAAAGTAAAATGTATATGACAAAAAAGAATAATTTTAAACGGTAGTCCCTTGGCTCGGGGGGCACTCGAATTTTGAAAAAATTTTTCGCAAACTGCTTTTTCAAAATTTTTTAGGAGTCGTTAGAGGAGTGCTTCTCTAGATGTTATTTCCCATATTTCGTATGGGTCCCATGCGCCACAGACGAGAAAAAAATTATTGAAATTTCTAGATCCGCCCTTGACTTAAGTGTTTTGATAACTTTTGACTTGACTTGACTTTTGAGTAATAGCAAATCCTTTTAACCATGAATAGTCAAAATAAGTAGATTTTCGAATAAACCCACCTCAAGAAATCATGCCTGCTCCCCCTGCCCCCCCCTCAAAGGGGCTACCTGTGTATCTGCCTATATACATATAGATACATATATATATATATATATATATATATATATATATATATATATATATATATATATATATATATATATATATACACATTTTTTTTTCAAAAACGGTAGGAGCTAGAGGAATGATCTTGGCGCCATTCGATGGAGTATAAAATTTTGCATTAGGCCTTCCATTCGCTTTTTGCTATTTTCTTTTTTTTAAGGCCCCACAGCAAAAAAAAGGGTGAGGAGCCTTCCAGCAACGACACATGTTTGGCTATACCTCTAAAACGGCCCAATAAATCAAAATTCTACAAGATGTAAAAAATAGAGACCATTATTTCTTCTATCGATTGGTATATGTTATTTGTTTATATAAAGCCGTCAGGGGCGTACAAAGAGAAAGCTGCACATGTGCATAATGAATTTATTTAAAATAATTTATTATTGTTGTTACAAACAATAATAATGTAATAATTTTGAACGGGTACAATCAATAATTTCGAAGTTTGTAACAACAATAATAAATTATTTTAAATAAATTCGTTATGCACATGAGCAGCTTTCTCTTTGTACGCCACTGAAGGCTTTATATAAACAAATAACATAATAGGATACTAATCGATAGGAAAAATAATGGTCTTTATTTTTTATATCTTGTAGAATTTTGATTTATTGGGCCGTTTTAGAGGTATAGCCAAACATGTGTCGTTGTTGGAAGGCCTCACTCTTTTTTTTTGCCGTGGGGCCTTAAAAAAAAGAAAATAGCAAAAAGCAAATGGAGGGTCTTATGCAAAATTTTACACTCTATCGAATGGCGCCAAGGTCATTCCTCTAGCTCCTACCATTTTTGAGAAAAAAAAAAATATATATATATATATATGGGCAGATACAGGTAGCCCCTTTGAGGGGGGCAGGAGGAACAGGCATGTTTTCTCGAGGTGGGTCTGTTCGAAAATCTACTTATTTTGACTAGTTCTATTCATGGTTAAAAGGATTTGCTATTACTCAAAAGTGGAATTATCAAAACACCTAAGTCACTAAGAAATAACTCGTTTTTTGATTATAATGACTTTTTGAGCAGGACATTTTTTGACGGCTTTGAGATTTTGAAACATCAGTATATCATCATTAATTTTATATCAAATTCAACTTGTAACAACGAGACCCCCACAGAACTTATTTTTATGCGTATATCTGGGGCACCGAGCACTCTACTATAAATTAAATTAATACAATTTTCTGAACTCCATTTAAACGTTATTACGGTGGACTATGAAGTACTGTATACATCATTAGCAAGTCTCAACTGGAAACCCAAGTATTCACATAAAAGAAATATTGCCTAATCACAGATTGCCGAATGTTTCTCGTCTGACCACAGAAGACAAGAACTATAGTTCCTGTCTTCTGTGCGTCTGACAAACATCAACATAACATCATTCAATCAGAATAGAATTTTCACACAACTTATTGGATTGTTTTAGGTTTGATTAGTAACAAGTTTTCAGTGCTCTCTATTTTAGTTGCTTTTTAGTAAGTATGAATAAAACCAAAATGCTGTTATTTTTGAAAATTATTTTAACTTGTAAAGGAAATTTCGCATTTGCTTTATCTTCCTTATGTTATTAAATGCATTAACTAGCAATTTTACTTTGCAACGTAATTAGCGTAAAAGTTACGGGAAAAACAGTAAAAACTTTGATAAAAACGTAAAGCGATAAAAACCTATATACCTACCTACGATAAAACAACGCTTAAACATATATATTTTCTATTTTAATTGTCATGGTATAGTAAGTAATAACTATTAAGTGGGCTAACTATTAATTATCGCGCATCATAAGTTATTAAAACAGGTAAAATAACAGAAGCAGTGACAACCTTATCAAAAGTTAAAATATTGTCTAGCACTAAAGTTACCTGTAGCCTGAAACAAAAAGTTTTCGGAGCAACTGCAAAAGTGATAAACACTACTTATATAAGCATTTTATAACAGTGGAGAATCAGAGGAAAGAATCGATATTCCTAACATTATAGTATTAAAACTACATAACAATCTAGCCCTAGTAAATGAAGAATTATCAAAAAATGTTGATGAAAAGTCTCTACAATTTTCAGCTCTAAACTGGAACTGAAGCGGTTGTGGACTTAAAAGAACATCTTGTTGCAAAAATGGTTCTGGCTACCTGTTTGTTTTAGATTTACTTGGAGGTTCATCAGCAGGTCATCAAACATCTCTGAGCCCTTGATGAAGATAATTTTTGAATTTCCGATTTTATATAAATAAATTCAAATTAGTAATAAAAAAAATTTGGAGTGGTTCCTAACATCAACATTTAAATTTTTATTGACATACCGTCTATAGATGGATAGACGCAATACAATTTTTGATTTTGATTTTTTTTTTTTTCATTTTTTGTTATTTTGCCCTTTTAATTTGAACTAAAATTATTGAATTATACCTATATATGTAAATCGTCTAGTGTAAATAGAATATGTACTTTTTATAGAATAAAATAATTGTTGTTTTTTTTTATTTAATTGCGATGATGCTTTTGAAATATATGACAGAGGTAAACAGAGTGGGAATTCAAGAGTGCATAAGAAAATGGATAAGATGAGCAAAAGAACCCAAGAATTTTGTATATTTTCAAGAATTTTTTTTTATAGTTCAAACTATATACAGGGTGGCTACTTTTTATATTGAACAGTATTGCTATCTCTTAAACCATAACAATTACAAACTCAGTTAAATGGGAGAAAAGTTTCATATTTTGAAGGCCAATAAAATGAGTTGTAGAAGTTTAAAATATTTCGATTAGTTCCGGAGATATACGATAAAATCCGAAATAGCTCATTTTCTTTTTTTTTATCTAACGCTGTCACTATAAAAAATATTAAAAAATTTCATGGGAATATTTTATTGTAAATTAACTTTGCTATGACTTGCCGTAATCAAATTTTTATTATGACGTTTCGTCTGTTCAGGGGCACCATCAGCTTTATTTTTTTAAATACGGACCTGTCTTTTTTATTTAAAATTTTTAAAGCATTTGAAATTTTAATTTCAAAACTATGTCACACTTGACAAATTTACTGCGTTTCGTCAGAAAAATAATCATCATTAATTTTATTGCCTTCGCCCGTTACAAAACGTTTCTTTTTTTAAGTCTTTTTTCACTACAGTGCCTTGAAAAACAAAAGTTTCATTAAATGTCATTTGATTTTAGTTTATTGTATTAATGACGTTTGTTTTCGTTAGCTATTGCTGTTCTAATTCAAACTATTATTTAATACTTATTTCTCAGTATAGTTCGTTATTCTGTAGAAGAAAAAAAAGACATGTATGATGTTTACATTAAGAATTACAGAAATGTTGACAGGGCAGTCCAAGAATATGCCAATTTATATACTGACAGACACCATCCGACAAGAAATACTATTTACACTGTGTCCAAGAATTTATTCCAAATAGGCAGTGTTTGTAAATTTGGACGCAGGCACCAATTGAGAGAAACGGTAAATGATATTAATGTATTGGCTCAAGTATACATAAACCCAGAAAATTCATCAAGAAATATTGCAAATGAATGCTGAATATCGGCAGCAGCTTTCAAAAAAATATTAAAAAAGTACAAATATCATGACTATTAATTTCAAACAGTACAGAAATTACATCGACCCAGACCCAGACCGCAGACTAACCTTCTGTAATTGGTTTAGGAGAAAATTGACTAATAATAGATTTTCTTTGGACTGATGAAATGATCTTTACAAATTCTGGAATGTTTATCAGGAAAAATAAACACTTCTACTCAACAGTTAACCCTCATCTGATGCATCAAGTAAGTACGGCCCAGGCACGATTTTCAGTAAATTTGTTGTGTGGCATAATTGACAACATTATAATTGGTCCCAAATTCATTGAGGGCAATTTAAACGGTGAAAATTATATCCATTTGATACTCGAAGTATTAGATGAAATGCCGTTACTGATTTGGAGAAAAATAAAATGGTTTATGCAAGATGGTTGTGACCCTCATAATGCTAACGAGGTCAGGATTTTTTAAACAGGGATTTTCAAAAACAGTGGTTGGAAACCAATGGACCAGTAAGGTGGCCTCCTCGTTCACCTTGCTTGAATCCCATGGATTATTTTGTTTGGGATATTTTAAAAAACAAAGTATACTATAACGAGGTCCAAGATGTCCAATGAATTACGTAATCGAATTGTTGAAGCCTTGAACCAAATTACCCCAAATATTATTGCGAAAGCCAGTAGTCTAAGAGAACGCGACTTTGCATTCGGGAGAATGATGGGCATTTTGAACAACTTTTGTAAATTTACTTGTTTACTCACTAAATTATGTTTTTTTGTAAATTTTATTCGTAGTTTAAAGAAATATACAATTGACAAGTTGAAATACATTTTTTATTTGGTGATCACTCTTCAAATAATATTGAATTAACAGCAGAATCGGAGTAGCTACGTCAGTGCATTGGATTTTTGATAAAATAAGCTTTTAAATGATGAGTCACACCTTGTATTACTTAACAAAAAATGTTGCAATAAAATTAATGAATGCAATAAAATGCAATAAAATTAATGATGATTATTTTTCTGACGAAACGTAGTAAAATTGTCAAATGTGACATAGCTTTGAATTGATAATTTCAAATGCTTTAAAAATTTTAAATAAAAAAGACAGGTCCGTATTTAAAAAAATAAAGCTGATGGTGCCCCTGAACAGACCAAACGTCATAATAAAAATTTGATTACGGCAAGTTATAGCAAAGGTAATTTACAATAAAATATTCCAATTAAATTTTTTAATATTTTTTATAGTGACAGTGCTAGGTAAGAAAAAAGAAAATGAGCTATTTCGGATTTTGTCGTATATTTCCGGAACTAACCGAAATATTTTGAATTTCTACAACTCATTTTATTGGCCTTCAAAATATGAAACTTTTCTACCATTTAACCGAGTTTGTAACTGTTATGGTTTGCAAGATAGCAATACCTACTGTTCAATATAAAAAGTAGCCACCCTGTATACCGAGTGCCACAGGCTATAGTGGCTCCCCCTATATTTCCTTTATTTCTTAACTTATCCATTTAAAATTTGGGGTGCATAGACTACCTGTAAAAATGGATTTTTGGACGTGAAAAACGGTATGAGACCATTTCCGGTTTACCCGGAAATGACCGCAACTTTCGATTTTTAAATGGAACACCCTATATATTTTTACATATTTGGATTCAAGACAACATTCTGAGTATACCATGAGATTTTTGCGAATTTTTGAGTCGATGTTCAATTTTTTTTTAAGCATTTTAAGACATTCGTCTAGAGTGCTTTGGAAATTTTGGCAGGTAAAGTCCAAGGGAAAAATTAATTTTTCGTTTAATTTCATTAATAGCTATTAACGAAGCCTCCAAAATTGAACATACCACTTTTTTATCGAAAACTTTTTTATTCAAATGGGAAGGTGGTGGCTTATAGTGTTCAATAAATTATAGATTTTTTTCTGAATTCATTGATATCCATTTCAAATCTATGCTATTTGTTTTTCTATTTTATTTTTATTTAAAAAAAAACGCTGCCCAAGGAATCACTACTTCCACATCCAGATTTTCTATCCAAGTCTACGAAAAAATTTTGTATGTGGAAATAATTGCTTATATGGAACTTTAATAATATAAAATTTGAAATCCTTTGCCCCAAAAACCTATAAAACGATACCCCACATCGGTAGCGGGGTCGGGGTGGTGATAAGGGTTGATAGTGGGGGTGGATGAAGTAAAAAAATATTCTGGTTCGTGTTCACACACTAAATCACAATTTCTTTTCATCCCCTTGAATAATGGTATAATGGGGTGGGGGTGGTAATGTTGGTGGCTAATGCCAAAAATTTTTTTGTTGGTATACTAAATACCAATTTTCTGGACTCTTACCTCCTTGATTTACCTATTTAACCCAAGTTTACCCCAATTTACCCCAAGATGAAAATATACTTAATCTAGTTTCAAGTCAATATCTTAAACGGTTCCATAGTAAACGTGCGCACAAAAAAAGTTACAGACCGACAGACAGACAGAATTTTTTTTTCGTTCAAACTTAAAATCCCGACGTTTTATGACATTCTAAGCCTATTTGAACAATAATAGTTTTAAAAAAAATTTTTTTTGTCGTTACTATACTTCCACTGGATGTGAAAGTAATAAAAAATCACTTTCAAAATAATTTTTATTGATCCTTATAGTTTGCACTAGTACCTATGTACATATTAAGAAACAAAAGAAAGAACCAAAGGGCTATTATTCACAAAAAGGTAGTTATTCACATTTCATCATTAGACATATGATTTTTACAAAGGCAACTACGTTGACGTTCAAGAAAAATTATATTTTTAAATAAGTTCAATAAAATAGAAAAACAAATATCAGAGATTTGAAATGGATATCAATGAATTCAGAAAAAAATCTATAATTTACTAAACAGTATAAGCCACCATCTTCCCATTTGAAAAAAAAAGTTTTCGATAAAAAAGTGATTTGCTCAATTTTGGAGGCTTCGTAAATAGTAATGAAATTAAACGAAAAATTACATTTTTCCTTTGAACTTTACCTGCCGTAGAACAAATTTTGGTATTGAATCCAAATATGTAAAAATATACAGGGTATTCCATTTAAAAATATTTTCAATATAAATATATTTTGTATTTTTAGTATATAGACATGTATGAATTAATCTCTTAATGTATGTACATTTTTCCTGAAAGTATATCTCCATTCTCCAAGTATATTTTATCTTGAAAACTGACTCAGTTTTACGCTTTTCTCAGTTTAACTGAGAAGAGTGTAACTCGGGATGATTTCGATCGGCTGCCCTAATCACCAACCAATTGTTATCACGAAAAAGCAAAAAGAAACAGAAATAGCCATATCGTGTACGTTGATTTTGTATATGTATTATTTCTGGTTGTACAGGGTTTTTTATTATAATTTGTCACTCTCTATAAAAAAATTATTCGAAGAGGTGCAGAAAAAGAATTGTTTATATAAGTTTTAGACGTTTTTCTTGAAATTTTATCAGTCAATAAAAATAAACATGATTTCAAAAAATATGTAAATTTAAATAACTGATATTTTTAAAATAGAGCATCTTAGGCGCGTGTTCCATTTGGAAGATACTGGATTCACATTTTGCGGTTATTATTTGTTTTTTTAGTTGACAATTTACAAAATTTTAGTAAGACTACTTTTTTGCATCTCAAAGTAAATTTTTTAGATGGATGGCATATCATAAAGAAAAGGATGTTCATTGTACATCCAGATTATGACCCCCTGTACACAGACCGCAGATTGGACATCATTGGGCACTGTTCTTTATGTGCTGTTATGGTAAATGCTCACGCGCACCATCGCATTGTCATAATGGTACTTTTATAGAAAACCATAAACGGACCCGAAACGAAATGTTCCACTGACCAGCATCTGGTCAACAGTGTACAAAAATAGGTCATCAAATGACCACTGCGATGATGCCACACCCTTTGACCATTTATAACTACATTGCAGTTTCTTAATTGGTAATGCATTGTGTGCCAACTCTGGTGCCATTTGGTGTGAAACCATTAAAGTAAGTGCTATGGACACCATATTTCCGACTAATCTCACACATTTTTCAATATATTGGGTTAAAAGGAACACTTTCAAGCAGCCATATATAGGTTTCATAACCTACTATATATTCAGGTTATGTAATTTTTTTATGTGAAATTTACATAGGAGAACCCGCAATAATTTAGCAAAATATATACCTACGTTATAAAAGTATTATAATCCAATCTTGAAAAATATGTTTAACAGGGTTCAAGCTTTATGTAGCTAGAAAAAATTCCGGTACATAACAGTAATCATTGTTATATTAAACGCGATTTTAGACAACCAAATAACTTTTTGTAATACATATTTTTTTAAATTTAGTCACAATTTAAAATTAATTTAAAACTAGTGGAAGCATTATACTCATCTTCACCGATTCACTGAGCTTTTTATATAATTGTTACGCTTTCTTTAGGATACTCTTCACAGTTCTCTTGTGAATAATGTTAGTTTTTGAACATTCTAAATTTTGTGATACCAACTTCGTCGTGAAAAAAAAATATATGAAAAAAAAAATACCTTGTCGGGGATTCGAACACAAGATCTTTGGATTGCAAGACAAAGCATCAACAACAACAAGCATTTATTAAGACAAAGCTTTAGCCATTGGACCATGACACATCACTACAAAAATTGAATGTCTGACATATATCATTCGACTATTATATTTCAACGAATTAGATATATTATTACGAAATATATATATTAGTAAAATGTGTAAACAAAAAAAAATTATAGAGAATAACATTTCGCAAGATTTCCGTTTAAGTACAAATGACAAAAATTAAGAAAAGACATATTTTTATTTACTGACTGATTTTTTTCAAAAACAATAAGGTTCTTCTTCTAGCTAACGCTAACTTACTTTCCAAATTTCAATACAATCGGACTTTTCTTTCTTAAGTTATCGTGCTTACAAGAAACGTGACGGACAGACAGGCGCACATTTTGAAAGTTGCTCAGAATTCGTTCACTAACGTAATGATATGAAAATTTTTTCTCTACGAGCAATATTTACTGTTTTAGAGATGTGTCGATCAAATGCAATATACTCTTCGTTTTTGCGAAGGGTATAACAATGGCAGCTCGTAATTTGTTTATTATTTGCCATATTGTGATTTTAACTATTTTTTAAAATTCCCTGAGATTTCTATGATTTTTTTACGGTTTTCAAAATTCTCTGATTATTACAGGTTTTTCAGGTTTTCCATAAAGGTCCGAAACCTGTTTAAATACCAGACCAAACTACATCTGGTATTTAAACAGTCATTTTTTATATTTTGTTAATTGAGAAGTTTGGAATGTCAGATATCAATAAAATCAAAATAAGTTGTAAGCTAACAATAAAATATTTGTTATAAGAAAGTTATTAAAACAATAAAACGTATATGACAACAGAACTAAAATATAAAATTCTCAAGAAAACAAAAATGTTCCCTTAATATTAGGTTTGACGTTGAGATGCACGATTTTTTTCAAACTTTTATATAAAACACTTATTTGAAAGTGACTTGATAAAAAGTGGCTAATGAAGAACTTTAGCTAACTTACTGTTTCCCCATAATCACACTATAATTATAATCACATCAACATAAGATCACAACACATTTTACCAAATGGCAGATGCTGCTCGGCGACATCTTGAAAGATTTTCCATATTACACAATGCGCATGCGTTATCATTTAATTTTCGAATTACCTTCGCTAGAACTTTGGGTAAAAAATTAGATGCAGTACTTTAATATTAGCCTGAATATTACCATAAAAGTACCATCAACGTATAAACTGAAGCATTTTTTTTTTTTTTTTGGTTACACAATAATTGATCATTTCTGGTTATTATGTATCAATTCATAACAACATTAAGTTATGAACGTCTGTATATAATTTATTATAGAATCCTAGTTGCGCACCTTTAGCAAATCCTAGCTCGATGTCCAGGGCTTACTGCGGTCTTGATGGACAAGAGATAAGACAAGAAATAAGTGATTAGAAGATCCAGAATTCAGTCGGGGTTGAGAAAGTTATAAGTAGATATTTTAATATAAGATATATTTATTGCTACAATAAAACATCAATTATACATTTTCGTAACAATACAATAATTACATTTAATACATTAGAAGTTAATTAAGTCTTCATCAGGTTATATGCCAGGCTTATTGATCTTATACTTACAGGTAACAAATGCAGTTGCAAGCAGGGGTTATATAGTAACAAAAATTAACATGATATAATTATATTATACTTGTTATATTTATGCGATAAAGGGATTGGTGACCACATGACTTCTGCTTGCAACTGTCACGAAATAGAAATATACACCAATAAAATCATTTCGTTAAATAAGGAAAAATTGGTTAAATAAAATAAATCACAAGTTAATTTCTTGGTTCGAATGACTAGCGTTTTCTGCGACCACCAAACATATTTAGAATATTCTTTATGCCAGATAATCCAAGAAAAAATTTTAACAAAACTGAATTTTGGCACAGGCGCTTAATTCGGATGCAGTTTAACATATTCAAAGCCCCCATTGCTGCATAACCCATTTTCGCTGCTATTACATTCATAATATATCTAAACTCGGTTTTTTATGAATATCTTTGCGAATTGTGACACTTACGAGAAAACGTTTTAAATATAAAATGTAGTAACTTTTTATTCTCTAGAAAAAAGGCGCTTATTATTTTTCTTTGCTACAGAAACCCCAACCTCTATACTTCAAACAAAAAATTACCGTGAAGACAAAACTACCTAAAGACATGTAAATACCTGGTAATAATATGCATATTTCCACACTGCCATCGAAGAAACAAAATGTACTCAATTTTATTTTCTATTGAAACTGTCCAATGAAGGGGAAAGGGGGTGAATATGCATGTGCTGAGCTAAGCCACACTTACTGTTGATAGTATTTGGCCAAATGACAGAAATTGTTCAAGACCTCTCGTGCTGCCTTAACTCTTTCAGAGTCAAGAGACATTTTTTTATTAAACTTGAAAGAGACAAAGTTCAAACCACCTTCTACTCATCTTAAAATCTCAACGATGAAGTTTAAGAGGATAACATTTTGTTCCTTCACACGCGATCGCAGCACCTGGAAGAAAGATTTTTTTCACAGTATACGATGCTCAAGAGGAAGTGTTACTCTAAACAAACATTGATATTTCTATATCAAGAAAAGAGTTGGTGTTAGGAAAAAACTCCTGTCATCATTGTCACCAACAGATGGTGCCGGAGTACCACATAGTTTTCTGCTTTATCATCGGGTTCAACTATGGCAAGATAATAAACCACTTCTTCAAGGTTGGGGTTGGCAAATTGAATTTAATTATTCTCAAATTTGATACACCACAATCGTTCTTGATTCGATTTTTTTTATCTGCATAATGGGAGGTATGTACCTGTCACAAAACTGGGTTGCTATGTTCTGATATCTGCTGGTATTGCAGCGAATCTTCTTGCGACAATGACAATTGCAGCAGATCTTCTTGCGATCATGTCGACAAAGTGTAAACTGATGAAAATGAAGAGAATTTTGACAACGTACAGAAAATTGTCAAATCTGACCTCCAACCAGTTTTAAGTGAGGAAGAAAAAGGCACTGTTGAAATTGAACCACATATGGAAGAATTGAAACTTAAATGGAAAGAGCAGACAGTGACCAAAAAGAACAGTCGCTGACTGAAGAACAACTTCCTAAAGACAATCAAATGGAATGTAATGAATCAAAGATAATGATCAACCAACAAAATGATCTAAGTGCGAAACGAAGAGAGATGGGATTCTAATAAGCAATTATTAGTAGTATAGGGAAAATTACGCAAAAAAAATGTGTCAAATGTTGACCTCAAGGGTGGTATGGAAATATGCATATTATTACAAGATATTAACAAGCGTTTAAGCGAACCTGCCATAATGCCTTAATTTTTCTCCAAAGTACGTTTGTTGCTTCTGAATTTTAGGTGGGAAGGATTGCTTTGACAGAGAAAATTGGATTTTTTCTTGTAAGTGCTACCGTTCCCAAGATATTCGTGAAAGACCGTTGTCGGTGCAATTTCAAGGTTATAGCAGTGAAAGCAAGCTGCGCAACAATATGGAACTTTAAAATATTAAACTACACACCCAACTAAGCAATGTTACAAAAATTCAGCTTTATTCAATTTTATCTTCTATTTTATTGAATATTTTGAATTATGATATCTCTACGAGACAAGTGATATTAGTAAACAATACAATATTGAGAACTCCATCAAAAATTTTCTGGTCAAAAACATAAAATCGAAAACAATTCCAAATTTAAATTTTCCTTATTGCACCTTTCCATACAATAACATTTTGATATATTCGTTAGTTCTGAATTATTACAGCCTCGGCAATAGGCAAGCTATTATTTATTATTCTAATGACGAATACATTTCCTATCCGTTAATACTAACATCGGACACGCAAAAATAACCTGTACATTCTTCTGGAATAATTTGATATAAATGGCCAAGTACCACATGGAATAAAGAATGATATGTTACGTCACCCAGGAAACAACACAATGTACGAATTACTAACCTACAAAACAAATCTGCAAAATTTCAACAACCACAATCATTGGAATGCTACATTTTCTAACAATTAAAACTTGTCCCTAGCAATCAATTGACCTATTTCTTACAACTTACTTACTCTTTATATGTAGGTTTGAAAACAGTGGAGAAATTGAGCAAAATCAAATGGACAGACTAATATATAAAATTTGCTACAGTAAAGTTAATATAAACAATAAAATTATACAGTCTTACGTACTTAAAAGAACAAAAATCATATTTTAAATGGAATAATCCACTACAGAAACAACCTCCCTTTTAACATAGTACCCAGGGGAGACTACCGTCAACATTATTGAACTTGCACCCTATTTAACTCATTTGGGCCAGCTCAGTCTCCTGGTTTAAACCCTCTAGATTTTTATGTGAAGGGGCGTAAAGTTGAACTACTTAGTTTGAAAAATCAGAATATACAGCAACTTGTATTTAATTTTAATGAGAACATTTTTTAATCCATCTATAGCTGTATGCCCTTGATATTTCACGTATGCCTATTTTATAATAATAAAATAGGCGTATGTTTCCGAACGGTAAAAAAAATTCAACTGGTGCTTCCCTCAAACAAGGACCAAATTCCTAGTCTACTAGCCAAGGGTGTTTACCAATTGGAGTGCTCATGTGGTAAAAGTTATATCGGACAGACAGGGCATAATATCCAGTGCAGAATCAAGGAACAACAGAGAAACACAAGACTCGGGTACACAGATCAGATAAGTCGGCAGTGGCAGAACATGTTCATCAAAATGAGAACCATAAAATTGACTATGAGAGCATCAAAATATGTGTTATTACCCAAGGATAATTAGAGAATCACTAGAAATTATGAAAAACAGGGACAACTTCAATAAAGAAGATGGGTATCAACTGATTGACACATGGAGAGTGGCTTTGCCAAGCACCAGTGATTTAAAAGTCACGGTCAACGAAGCACAACGAATAAGCAGCGAAGCGAAGCTGCGCCAGGGTATATAACGAGAAGCAGAACACAACTTCAGTCTTTAGAATTCCTCTCACAGTATTATCAGTGAAACGTTAAGTCAAATTTGACAACCACGTGGAAGAAATTGTTACGTTAAAACCTATTGTTATTGGTCTGGCAAATCTAAACGTGGAAGTCAGACAAATAAAAACAAAGTTACTATAATATGGTTTCATTCTGCAATTATTATCACTCTATCTATGACCCCATTACTTTATAAAAAGTATTTCGTTTCAGCTGTTAAGTTTTATTACACATACCAGAGATGGGTCGAGGAAACTTTCCATATTTGATAAAAGTCTGTAAAAGTTGTAAATAATATAATTGTATGCACTTATTTGGTATCACAATGAAGCTTGCATCATCGCGAATCAGATTTCACCATAAAATAGGCTATCAATATACCCAATGGAAAGTTAGAAGGAAATTTCCTGGAAACTTACCGTTCTGAAAACTCCGAAAGTTTCCAGGAAGTTTTCCTTCTACTTTCCATTGGGTATATTGATAGCCTATTTTATGATGAAATCAGATTTGTGACGATACCAAGTAAGTGCATACAATTATATTATTTACATGACTTTTATCAAATATGGAGAGTTTCCTCGACCCATCTCTGACACATACATACGAAATAACAATTGCTCCAATACATTGTAATAAGGATGTTTTAGTATCACAGTAGTCAAGAAGAGATGTACTTGAAGCCCTTAGTACGTACAGACATATTTCATGATTATATATACAACTTACTCAAGCATACTAAAAGCAAACTATAATTCAATTTTGCTGGAAAAACTGGATAAATACAAAGGAAGAAAAACCAGACAGGGACTACCATTGAATGAGGATTATGTTAGCCTCTCCTAGAACAGATTAAACGTGTGATTACAGCTACAAATGCTCTTAAACAATCATTTTTCCCTTTAAACAATAGATACTTACAAGAGAGGTTGTTTACGAGAAAGTACCTAATTTATTTAACTAACTTATTATTAAGTTTAATTATAGACTATATATGCAAAATTACATGAGCGCATATAACAATAAATAAATTATAAATTATGTTAGTAGTTAATCTACACCCATTGGGGAAATGGAAAAGAATTGGAATCTGCTTAAATTAGGTCAGCGTTAAGATAGTATATGGAATAATATCAGTCAAACTCATTACTTACTTAGTACTTTCTGCCTAGTTTAAGGACAACCCAATTACCTTGATTTATATTTTCCAAATTGGAATAATACGTCTGTATGTACAAAAGTACCGAATCTGTATAATAATAGTATTTATAACAAACAAAATCTAAATGTACATATAGATATATCACAATCAAATAACAAAGCAGCCAGTTATATATTCACGCTATTAAATATAATATATGTATGTAATTTTGCTAAAAATCTATGAATTCCTATAGAATTTTTCAGATACTTATTTAAATTCTATACCATTAAATCTTTACAAATAAAATACGATTAAATTATGATTACAATAAATGTAAATTCATAAATATATCTTAAAATTTCATACACAACATTCAGATGCATTGCACAGTTGAAATATTCTGTAAAATAACTAGGATGGTTTAATACAGGAATGTCAGAATTAACATAACAAATCGTCCACTAATAAAATATAGCTTAAAACCGATATTTAATACCTCATTTTCCATTTTAGACATAAAAGTAATAAGTAAAAACTTTTCAAAAATGAATAAGGTGGTATATTGTCAGTTTCAACAAAATTGTGATTCCTAATAAAAAACCATACTGAGACACAATATTAAAAATCTAAAATTACGAATAAATTAAAAGTTATATATATATTTCACTACTGAACCGTTTACTGCTCTATAAATAGTCTATGAGTAGGGAGATGTTTAAAAAAAAATTGCGAAGACACTGATCAGACATTACTGTCGAAGACTGGAGCTCCTGTAAAACTAATGGGTTGAGCGTTGGCGACGAGATTGGAACGCATACTGGGAGTGGGTCGGGTTGTGTTGGTCTCCACTGTTGCTGCCTGTCGCATTTCTTCTGCAGTGGCCCTAGATAACAGAAGACCTGTCAGTTAAATCATTCATATCTAATTATTAATGTTCCTACTTTGGCTCAATATCTTAAATAAAGATGCAGGAAGATATTAGACAAGAAAATAAAATTTTTACTAGCATAAGAAATACAACAACACTAGATTTAGAGATCCTTGATGATATTTGACATAGGTAACGAGCTATTTTGAGACAACTTTCGTTTTCCTTGTAAAAGTGTAGTGACTATATTCTATTTCAAATGATCCTAGCTGTGTAATTAATAAGAGGTTAAATTGTGTAAAAGCTCAGATTACATTTTTTGTTTACAACTTATTTAAAATTGTATATTTTTAGGGTTAGGGTTGTGTATTTTTGGCGTCAGGGGTAAAAAACGAGCCAATCTGACAATTCTGACTTCGGATTCGGCTTTAGCAAAAGGATACACTGGTCTGGTCCGCAAGCCAGACCACTTTTTTTTTGTTTTGGAGGTGTTTTTTGGAGTTGGGGATGAAAACCGAGTGAATCTGACAATTCTGACTTCGGATTCTGTTTCAGAGGGTCCAAATACATAAGTATGGTATGGTCTGGACAGACCATTTTGGGGGGGGGGGTTAGGGATGAAAAACAAGCCAATCTGACAATTCTGACTTCGGATTCGGTTTCAGCGGGTCCAAATACGTAAGGATACACTGCGGACCAGACCACTTTTTTTGTGTGGCAATGTCATTAAACAAAAAAAGTAAAATATTTGCAAAAAAAATGTCTGCGATGAATGATTTTATATATCATGGAAATTGGTTCTATATACATCCAAGAATGTGTAAAGAAAAAAAATTCCTAGTGGCAGCAACTTTGATTTAAATTTGGTTGTAGCACACCGTGTCAGGGTACATGTATCGGAGTAAATCTTGGCCAATAAATTTGATTTGATTTCAGCAAATTCCATTGAATCATGAATAAAATAATGAAAGTAACAATTTCAAAAAAAAAAGCAAAAATACCTATCACAATGCGAGAACAAATAGATCAATTAGAATGATTTTAATTCCAATATTAAACAAACTTGTTGTTTTTAGGTGAGCATAATTATAATTAGAACTATTTTAAAACCTGGACATAACTAAAATCCTCTTCTGGGATATGAGAAACAAACAAACTATAGATTCTTTATGTATAACCACAAAAGTTTTAAAATGAATCAAAATGTGATTTTGTACATTTTTGTAAAGATATAAAAATATGTGATGACCACATCACCATAAAATGTGAGGTTACATAAAATTATCTCAATTTTATGATTACTGTAGAATTAAACACCATTTCTTGAATGATATATAAACACTTTGGAACCAAAACAAAATTCGATTTAACTTTTTTATATTCGATTTTTGTCTATTGTATGTTCCTCTAATAATCTATAATTAAAAGAATCAATAAAAAGAAATTTCTATACATAAGTACCTAGTACAAATGAAAAACAGCATAGGTTAAATGTCATCAAGGAACTCTAGTCAAAATTATTCACTACACCGTCAGCTGAGTCGTGAAGGCAGCATAATATTAATTTGACCGATTCAAGCCAATGCATTGCCAGAATCTACACATAACCTTTTACTTTTATCCCAATAGGCCTTTGCATATGACAGTGAAATGGGTGTCAAGTGCAAAAGCTGCTGCGACATAAACAATATCATTTCTCATATTTGAATAATAAATAAGCGTTATTGTATAACTAAAGCATTTGAAAATGAGTACTTATCTAATTATTTATTAGAATTGGAAAGTGAATTTACATGATACACAACCATGAGATTAAACAAATATGTTTATACTCCAGCGACCATTGTCGTCTGACAGCATGTTGGATAGACCTATAATCTAAAAGGTATCAGCCATTTTGTCTACATGATTTTCTGATGAAAAAATTTCGATACAATATTCTCTCGATATGAACTGTACATGAATGAAGTGAAAATTCGGCAAAGACAATAAGGGAATGTAAGGGTTAAGATAGTTCGGTTAGGGGCAAGGTTAAACCAGACCACACCAAACCCTATATGGTCAGCTGAGAGATTTTCGTTTCATTCATCTACAATATCGATATAGATATTGAAATTGATGTTTAGCTGTTTATTTCTTTATTAAAAGTTGTTGAAATCATTCTTAAAGACTAGTTAATACATAATTGATTACTACCTTTCCCAACACCTCTTGGGATCATTTACTTTCAATATGAATTAGAATTTTGAATAATGTCAATAACATATTTTTCATTTAACTCTTTCAAAAAAATACAAAATTTTTCAGAAATCTTTTACAGATTTCAATATTTACAAGTAACATTTTGAATACAATTAAAGTGTACCAATGCGGGAAACGTACACATCCGCGAACGTGATCCTGCAACTGCAGGAGACGTACAAATCCGCAAAGCCTTACGGCAGCCGCAGTGAATGGGTTAAATACATAAACATATCTAGGAATGCATTAAAGCACCCTAAAAAAGAGTAGGCAAGGACCTAGGTATTAATCCATAATTTGAATTTTAAAAATGCAGTCAAATTGCTTTTAAACAAGATAAACAAGCACAGATAGGCTATTGAAACAATGAAAACATTCACAAGTGTTAAAAACAAGTATCAATGAGTCTATATTGCCCAATCAATTTTTGTCAAAATAAACACCAATATTCACACTAGATAAGATAAGAACATAGTAGCTGGCATTAATCAATAAAACAATGAATCACGAATTATACACTAGGCAATTCAGCTGACAATGACTACACATAATACAGAGATATATAACTTAATACTAATAAACAAATCAATCATTTTTTGTAAAAAGTCAACAAAACAGCTAACTAACTAATTTTACACAGCAGGCACTGAATTGTCCAAATTTCCATACCTACTGATAGGTACTTAAAATGTTACATCTATTCAACATAATAGTACAACATCCAGCATAAGAAGATAATACCCTCATTTGTTATTCATATAAGAAATAGTTTTTATGAAAGATAACTTGTAGGCTAATAGATCGCGACTACGTTGCCTAGCCATATCTTGACCCCATGACCTTTAATATGAAAAAAAATAATTAATTTTTGCTTTTTTTTGTCAGGTGAAATCGAAATGTTGTCTTTAAACGTATATAGCAGCGAAACATCATTAATCCTACAGGAATTTTTCAAGAAAGCAAATTCATCATCATTTTATAATATTTCTATAGATCCCTACCAGTTTTTTCTTAGAACCAACGTTTATCTAGATATTCGCGAGAGAAGAGTAAAAAACACGTTTCCTTGGAAAATGTAAATTTCCAGTTGTATCACTCCTAGCGTCCTTATTTTTGGACGAAGGGCAAAAAATAAAAAAGAAACTTGTGGCTTATTAAATTCTCTACAAATTCGTTGGGTCATAGTTTTTCGCCATAGGAGCCACCGTTTAGGAGTTATGGATGTTTTAAGAAAAAAGTGCAAGACACCGCCGGTCCCAAACCAAGAGTCACAGTAAAATTCGGAACGTGGCAAAACGTTCCTCACATTATGTAGTTTTCCTTTGGGAGTTTTTATTTTTGAGCTATCTCTCATGGATTCCGAGTTACAGGCAAAAATCCGTTTTCAGAGATGCAGAATCTGAAGGGAAATTTTTGTCGAAAACCCGATATCTAAATATACTCATATTTTCAAAAATACGAAACCGTGATGCCCGTATCATGTCGATACGGCAATAGGAAGACTTATAGTTGATCCACATCGTAAATCGCATGCTGAAATTCGAAAATTCGGCCCGACACGAACGAATCAAAATTGACATTTTTGGCATTTTTCGATCGCGATTTTATGTTAGAGATAGACGACCTTCCCCTGTTAATAACTAACCAACCATAAATAATACAACAACGAAAGATAACCTAACAAACGTAGACTAAATCGACCTGCACCTATCCCGATCCCGTCAGATATGTTTTAAAAAAGCCTTTGTTAATGCAAATTCGCAAAGAGTAAGGGGTACAGACGTGGCAAATAAAATGAGTAAAAACATATTTGTACTAAGAAATCTGCACCACACTGTGCCCGCAAATATTTTAAAGATTGCATACCATTCTTTAATAGTGTCTCAAATGGCATATGGTCTGATGAACTGGGGACATGCACCCCAAGCCAGCAGAATTTTCGGACTACAGAGAAAATCATTAGAATCATCGCAAACTTGGGCTACAGAGACGATTTAAACAAAAATTTATTCAAATGAAACTTCTCACATTTCCTTCTTTATATATTTATACATGTTTACTATACATACATGACAATGCACACTTGCTCGAGAGAAAAGGAAATAATCATAAATACCATACTCGAAATGACCAAAACATAAAAATTAATTATAACAGACTAAAGTCTAGTGACTCGGGCAGTAACTATTATGGCCCAGTATTCTTCAATAAGCCCCCTATTTACGTAAGAAATCTCCCAAAGTTGAAATATCAACATAGGATAAAAAATTTCTTAATAAAAAATGCCTTTTACAATATACAAGAGTTTATAAACTGCGATACTACAGACATGTGATTTAAAAGTAACTGTGATACTAGTATAATAAATGTGATAGTTGTAGACTATTTACATAGATATAGAAGTATACAAATGTGATATGTCCATATTTATTATTTGTAACAAATTGACTTGTGTAAAACATTATCATATGTTAAAACACCAATAAATCTATCTATCTATCTATCTATCTATGTAGAATTTTACTTCAAAAACCCGTTACAAGAATCGAGCTATCTTTTATTTTTTGCCCTATGACAAAAAATAAGAACGCTAGGAGCGATACAACTGGAAATTTACATTTTCCAAGGAAACGTATTTTTTTCTCATCTCTTGCAAATATCTAGATAAACGTTGGTTCTAAGAAAAAACTGGTAGGGATCTATTAGAAAAATTATAAAATGATGATAAATTTGTTTCCTTGAAAAATTCTTGTAGGATTAATGGTTTTGCTGTTATATACATTTAAAGACAAAGTTTCGATTTCGCCTAACAACAATTTTCAAATTAAATGTCATGGAGTCAAGATATGGCTAGGCAACCTAGTCGCGATCTATTAGCCTCCATGTTATCTTTTGTATAAACTATTTCTTATCTGAATAACAAATGAGGGTATTAATTTCTTATGCCGGATCTTAGACTATAACATACAACTAAATATTATTTTAAGTGAAGTGTTATCTTTATAAAGTCGCATAGAATTGTGTTACTTATCTCGTTCTTCGATTTCAAATATTATTTTGAGGGAAGTGTTATCTTTATAAAGTCACATAGAATTGTGTTACTTATCTCATTCTTCGATTTCAAATGTACCTAATTTCGAAACAAGCCGTTGTTGTAGAAGCTCCATTTCCTGCCTATGAAAGACAATATTCTGTGGTCTCATAGGCAATTTGAATTTACTTTTTACATTAACCGATCATATAAAATCATACTTGTCCTCAAGATATCCTTTATTTCATTTTAGTCCAATCAAATGGTAGTTTGAAGTGGAAAGTTCTGGTGTAATTGTTTTTAGTGGTTTATTTTATATTTTTTGGTGTGTTGAACACGAATCTGGAGTCGTCCAACAAAAATTTTCCCTACAAATATGAGAAATCATCAAAAAACTACTAAAAATAATGTTTTGGTTTTCAGCGTATAACTTGCAAAGCAAGCTATTTACGCATAAAGTGGTCCTGTAGTAAAATAAAGAAGAGAAAATTACCTACAATTTATGTCTTTAACATTTTTTTGTACGTCGCGTCGTATGGTTTCCACGCAAAAGAGTGTTGAAATATCGGGGAAATCAGTAATTTTTGGAAAATGGCAAAAAAAAATATATTGCAATTTTCCCTTCAAGTGAATTATTTCACCTGCAGTTCCTTTCCTTTCAACGTGTTTACCTGGCAAACCATAGAAGAAGCCCTTTGTGTCCTTTGTGACTTCGAACTCCCCCTTTACTAAATCACAGGGGGAGGGGGGTCTTCATACCTAAACGCCTAACGGTCCTCAGTTCCCAGTTCGTTCACTGCCGCGGTTGTGTCATAATTCTCTCTCTGCTAAACAATCTAATGAAGAACTTAAAAAATTCTTAAAATACGAACTGTACCCTTATCCGTTGCCTCTTTTTGACAACTATGGTATGAAGAACCGAGTCTGCTTTGTAGGGATGCAACGGATAGTGTTTTGGCCGGATACCGAATACCGGAAATCCGGCGTACTTCTTGTACCGGACACCGGATATCCGGCCAAATATCCGGCTTGCATTGAAAGTTGGATTAAAAGCATGTTTTGGCAACCTCAACGACAAAAAAATACTTACTGGCAGCAACTCTTCTAGACCACAGATTTAAAATAAGTTTTTTCGATAAAAATCAGGCTGAAAAATTCCGTCAAATTATTCTGCTGGAGGCTTAAAAAAATAGTTGTGATGATTCATATTCAAGCATGATAATGAAAGTGGTTCTTCTCCTTCCAATAAACAAAGTAAGAAAAACCCACTAGATAATGTTACTGCTGATATTCAAAACACTTTTTGGGACTGTTTTGAGGAAGTGGCGAAAAAAATAGTAGCGTTAATGAAAACGTTTCTGAGAAAAGTTCAATGGCCCAGGAGATTGATTATTATTTGAAAGGAGCACAGATTCAAAGAAATAATGATCCTTACATTACACATGGTGGTATACTAACTCCAATCAGTATACACTTTTGTTAAAGTTTGTATCTTTCAGCCCCTTGCAGTAGTGTATACAGTGAGAGACCTGTTTCAGAAGCTGGCAATGTATATGAAAAGAAACGCAATCGTCTACTACCTCTAAATGCTAAAAAACTCATCTTTATTCACCATAATTTACCATTGGTAAACTTTAAGTATTAATTTAGTAACTAATCTATAGCCAGTTTGTAGTAATAATTGTAATGCAGGATATATGAAAAATAATAAAACCGTTTCATTTTTTATATCATTTTTTATTTTTTAACTATCCGATTTTGGCCGGATATTAGATCACTATCCGGTGCCCAGCCGAATAGTAATAAAGAGGCCGGATAGGCCAAATACCGGATAGTAACCGGATATCCGTTGCATCTCTACTGCTTTGTACAAAGCATTCACACCAACTGAACAGACAAATCTCCAAGGGTGTGTGTGTACATCATAGATGGAGGATACTTACTGCACAGAGTCGTGTGATCAATCAAAGGTCAATCATTTTCATCAATTTGTGAAAGTTATGTTTCATTTATTAAGTCCAAGTACAAGGATAGTGCTGTAGTCGTCTTCGATGGTTACCCTCAAGAAGGTACTAAATATGCTGAGCGAGCAAGAAGATTACGCAAACATATGTCAGTAGATGTCCTGTTCGACGAAACAATGATCCCGACTGCCACAAGAAAAATTCCTAGGCAATATGAAAAACAAAAACCGTCTCATCTCAGTTTTAAAACTTATTTCTTGCAAATGCATGAAAACCTGTCAGACTAACTCTGGTTGCAAAAAAGAAGGCCTCAACTGTTCCAATATGTGCCTGAACTGCGAGAACATCTGCTATAACATGCCTGTTACAGAAATTGAAGAAGAAGCAGAGTATGACCCGGAGTTCCCTGAATTACTTGAAGGTAACTATGCATAAATAATTCTCACGTTTATTTCTTCACTCACTATTTATTCGTGTGTTCAAAATATGTTTCTTAATAGGTACTGCTTTCATATCTATTCAATAAATTGTACAAGTATTTGGAATTAAGTCACTGATTATTTGTTTTACGCGTAGAAGAACTGGAAGGCTGCCCTGAAAAAATTATGGAACCCGTGTCTAAGAGGACTCGTATTAGTACTTAAATACATATAAATTGTACAGAAATTCGCCTCTTTCATTAGCATATAGAATAATGTTTACCTACATGAAATAAAAAATATATATTAATGGTGTTTTTTGCTATTTTCAAAAAATTACTGATTTCCCCGATATTTCAACACTCTTTTGCGTGGAAACCATGCGACGTACAAAAAAATGTTAGAGGTAATTACGAGGGGGCAACCGCTGAGGGGAAATAGTGTACAAATCGGAGGAATTAGGAAGGAATTAGAAAGAAATTGAAGGTATTTCGGAAGGAATTATTAGGTATTAAGGGAATTACAGGGGAATTTGGAGGAAATAAATATTATTACGAGGTATTAGAAGGGAATTAAGAGGAAATAAAAGGTATTAGGAGGGAATTAGAGCGTAAAAATATTGAAATGGAATGTTTGTCTTGTGGAATTACATACCAATTCTTATATAAAGGACGTCAGTGTTGTAAAAACATTAGCGCAGAGATTAGCGCTAAAAATATCTAGTAAAGAAAAAATATTTAATTTAATTAAACTACCGATGATACTATGGACTTCTAGTTCAGTAATATAACGATTTATATCGGACAAAATTCATAAAGTTTTAAAAATTGGTAGAAATGTTAAGGATAGCATAAGAATTACTAAACCGAAAAGTTCCTAAATAGTGTGCTTCATCCCCTAGGACGCCGTTTCCACCCCCATTTTGAGGTTTTATAGATTATCTCGGGAACGGTGCACTGTTTGATCAAGCATTCCTTATAAAATTCTCTATAAAAAACGTCTTTACACTTTTTTTCCTAAAATTAATAGTACCGTGGGAAATAAGGCGCACATATAAGGGTTGGTTCCGGTCAACACAATAAATTGTAATCTTTACTATAATCTACTTTAAAATTCAATGCTTAACGCTAAAGCAGTAACTACTAAAGTCCACCTAAAATTATAATAAATGTACGACTTCCACCCTCTCACGTCTATAAAATAACGCGATTTTTAAAGAAGCGAAAATATTGTGTATTGTACTTGTTTCCACGCCACCTTAGAGGTAAAGTACTTGGCGTGTGGTGTGTCCTTTAGGCCGAATCCACTAATTATCAAAAGGTTTCCTACGTTAATTAATCTTCATCGTCTTCCATAGATTCCACATTCATGCATGCTTGTGCGTGGTAATGGTAACACATTATGGAGCAACGTAAGCCTGCTCTTCTGCAACTGCACCTGTTTTCGCACTCTAATTTGCATGAACAAGAAATTAGTGTTATAACGGATTCTTTTGTTGTCATAGTTCGAGTTAATATACCGCCAACTTTTTTCCATCCCCAATCAGTAGCTTCTAGAGCAACGTTTTTCCATGTTTGAAT
Organism: Rutpela maculata; assembly: GCA_936432065.2. NCBI lineage: Eukaryota > Metazoa > Arthropoda > Insecta > Coleoptera > Cerambycidae > Rutpela > Rutpela maculata. Next base: position 56,664,773 of record OW386287.2, on the reverse strand, counting down.
TTGGTAAAAAACGAGATATGAGTGTTGCCGAGCAGCAGCAGAAGTTATTGGTAGTTTTGATAATATTACAGTATTGTTCGCTTTACCAACAAGTTTGTTAAAAGTCATGAATCTGTATACATCTAGACTTTTTTCTGCGAACGTAGAGTTGTATAAAGCTAGAACAAATCGCTCTCCTACGTCTACAATTTCTCCATGACTAGCTTTTTCATTATTAAATCTTTGCACAATGTCTTGTAATACTTCAGTAATATAACAGTTAAAATTGTAATATATTGGACAAAATTCATAATGTTTCGAAAATTGCGTGCTTCATCGCCTAGAGGACGTCGTTTCCACCCCCATTTTGAGGTTTTCTAGATTATTTCTGGAACGGTGCATTTTTCCATAAAAAAACCTATATACAGAATTATTCCTTATAATATTCTATATAAAAAACTTCTCCAAACTTTTTTCCTAAAATTAATAGTACTTTGGTAAATGAGGCGCAAATGTAATCAGCGCAGGTCATATCATTCGCTGAATATCTGTATGGCTATTTCCAAAGCTGTCTTTACGCGAAAAAAGTATAAATATCTGTACACCACCACAATGTAAAAAATTTCAATTTCTCCCACTACATCTCAGACGACCCAAGGTCACTGCATTATTTTAGAGCTTGCTGTAAACGCTATTACTGTTCAGGGCTGCCAATGTGCGGGATTTTACGCAAAAACCGGGTATTTTAAACCCGCTTTCGGGTAAAATCGAAACCGGAAGTCGGCCATTTTGGTTCTTTACATTATATAATTGGAAATTATATCCCACATCACTACACCAAATTTGAAAAAAATCCATTCGCCCATTCAAAAGTTACAACAGTGTTCCTATCGACTGAGCGACCCGGTATACAATATTCTCGCTTCATCAAAAATCGCGTTATTTTATAGGGGTGAGAGGAATTTATTATAATTTTAGGCGGACTTTAGTAGCTACTGTTTTAGCGTTAAATATTGAACTTTAAAGTAGATTATAGTAAAGACTACAATTTATTGTGTTGACCGGAACCAACCCTCATGTGTGCGCCATATTTCCCACGGTACTATTAACTTTAGGAAAAAAGTGTAGAGACATTTCTGATAGAGAATTTTATAAGGGACAATTTTGTATATAGGTATTTTTATCAAAAAGTGCACCGTTCCCGAGATAATCTAGAAAATATTAAGGTATTAGGAGGAAGTAAAGGTATTTGAGGAATTAGGGGAATTACAAGGAATTGAAGGGGAAATAAAGGGTATTTTTCTAGAATAGGTATTAGGTGTACAAAATTTCGCCAGCGGTTGCCCCCTCGGGTAATTATCTTCTCTTTATTTTACTACAGGACCACTTTTGCGTAAATAGCTTGGTTTGCAAGTTGTAAGCTGAAAACCACTAAAAAACATTATTTTTAGTGGTTTTTTGATGATTTTTCATATTTGCGGGGAAAATTTTTGGTGGAAGACTTCAGATTCGTGTTCAGCACCCCAAAAAACTTAAAATAAACAACTAGAAACAATTATACCAGAACTTTCCACTTCGAGCTCCTTTTGTGCACCATTTGACTGGATTATTTTGCTTCAAAGCAAAAAAATATCAGTCCAAACAAGTGAAGTCTGCAATATTCACGTTGAGAGCTAGTATATAGTCTACTGAATGGTGCAATTATGTAGCAAAAAATATTATGGCTATTAGAATACGATTAAAATTATTTGATAACAGAATGAGAGGTTAATTTCTTGCAATGTCAACAAATATTTTAAGTACTTTCACACTATTTTAAATTACTGTGAATTATAATATCAAGTAATTCAATGTAAAATATCTATTCGCTTAAGAGTTACATTTTTTCTCGAAACGAAATATTGACTGTTTTAGTATGCCAATCATCGATTTAAAAAAATGGATTAAAAACTCCCGTGAAAATAATCATTCAAACCTGTCAAGCATGAATACTAGAGTTAAGGATGACGCACCCCGTGATTTCAGCATGTCCGTGAAACTGGAAGAAAGAAGCTGCACGTTAGGTGGCGCTGGTCTCACTATCACACTGGAACGCGGAAAAATATGAATTTTATATGCAATCGTGTTATTTGATTATCGTTACTCATGACCATTATAAAGAGTTTGTGATGAAAGATGATTTTATTGTTGGCAGCGCTATTCATTATTTAAAATAATAAACACAAGCGTTTTTGTTTTTGCAATAATAACGACACGGCACTGAACGACACCGCGACAAAATCCAATGGCGGATCTAGGGGGGGGACAGGGGCACGTGCTGGTGGTTGGGAGATAGTCAATAATAATATAGGAATGAATAGAGTCTAGAAAAAGGCTTCAAAAAATGTACTGATATACATAGCATTCCATTTAAAAAAAAAGCACTTGATTCTGTAATTTCGTCTTGGCTCGCCCTGTATATTCGAAAATAATTTCCGGTTATAGACTTTTTCACTTAGTTTTCTTGTGTTTTTTTAAATTTCTAGCTATCGTAGAACTCGAAATATCGAAGTTCACCCTGTACGTGCCCTCCCTGCCGTTTATTTTGGTAAAAAGGCCGATCATAAATAATTTGTTGATTTTTGAGCGGAAAAATTTTTGGTGATTTTCTTCCACTCGCTCATTACATTAATTTTCATTGTTGAGCGGAAAATTTTGTGATTCCCTCCCGCTCATCAATTTTATGTATACCTGAGACTTTGTTATCACAAGAATTTTTATAAGAATTTCATAAATATTTATGATCTAGTCATAAGTAATGTATTTATAAAAGTATTGTGATTCGTTGTGTTAAGTATGTGTACTGTAAACCTTCTTTCTTGACTTGTGTAATCTCTGTTTTTTAGCACCAATAAATCTTTCTTTCTTTCTTTCATCAATTTTCATTGCTGAGTAAAAAAAATTGTGATATTCTCCCCCCCCTCCCGCTCATCAATTTTTTCATTTCCGAATGAAAGAAAATATTTGTTTGTTTGCTGCGGCGAAGCATTTTTAATGGTTATGCCCCCCCCCCCCCTGTTAATTTGTTCTGGATCCGCCACTGACAATATTCACAAACTTAGTGTAGTATTGTTACTAGCGCCACCTGTGGCACGTCTTGAGTCTTCACATTTCGGGAATTGATTTTCATCGGAATTCCCATAAACGTCCGTAATCCTGGTCTTTAGTATTCATGGATGCTATGTCCAACAACACCACTCGCATATGAAACACCTAATGGTGTAAATCATATAAAATACATTAACTAGATATTATCTTATGGTTAATTTACAGTAGGTACAACTAGCAACATATAGCAGTGACTTAAGTCGTGCTCTAATACATCAACAGGAAAGTAAATGGATGCGAAGTGGTTTACTAAATAAAGTGCAAGATACATTGGAAACAGCATGCATGGCATCATTATCAGCATGCAATCGGACCTTTGGGAATCAGCAACACACTAGCTATAAATGATTATACTTTTGGTTAAATGCTTATGTGGGGCGCCACACATCTGGATCTTCCATAAGAGTAGTGCGGTGGTCAGTCTGACTCAGACCAGAAGGAGAGGTGGCCATTTGTGGAGAAGCAGCTGCCGCCATGTCCTGTCTAGAGGCTCTAAATTATTAGATTAGAAATGGAGAATGAAAATGTGCAATGTAATACTAGGTATCTTAATATCAAGAACCTTACGAATTTTTTAACTATCCTCTCCATATTAGAGAAAATTATGGGCCTATATAGTTAAGGTTAATAGGGAAAAAAATGTAGTGGTCATTCATTGTCACCAATTAAGCAACTGAGTATGTAATAAACTGCATTAATTATCGTTTCTTTCAAAAGGCTGGCTGCAGAAATAAATTTTATTTGATGATTGACTATGACGCACAGCCCAGTGCTTATAAAATAATATGAAAAACATACAGGCAGTTCATTTTACCGGGGCCCTAGGATATTGATAGGGTAAAAAAATTTTTGTTTATTAGTTCACAAGTAAGAAAATGAAAGTATAAATCATAAAAAATAAACATTTATTTCATAATGTTCAAAATACATATTAATGAAATTGTTTTTAAGATTTTATACAGTGTATCCCCGGATTGAGTTTGGAATAGGTGTAACATACCAAAAAAAAAAATAGTACGGCTTTCATTTTCTGCAGTCTCGGTCTGCATGACGTAAAATGGACTTTTACCAAATTTCAGTTAAAATTGGATCTAACTCGTGGAGTTAATCTAAGAAGAAAATAAATCTTTGTAGGTAAACTGATCTTTCTGTTAATTTTACAGAAAATTTCTATTTGCATAAAATATCAGACATTGAAAGTTAGAGCCACATGTCAATTTTCATTGCATCTGAACTATCCATGGGCAAGTACGATGTTAGCTAAAAAAAATTTTTTTACTGATTTGAAAGATATTTTTGTAATTACTTGCTTAATTTTAATGAATAAAAATGGCATATGATATATCCTTGAAAAGAGAGAAAAATATTCTATTTAATGCCAGTTTCTTCCTGTTTCAGAAATTTTTTTAACACTGAAGTGTAAATCTCGAAATTCGGCGGTTCTGAAAAAATTCAGATACCTCGTTAACAGACCCCACTAGGAAAAAAAAATTCGTATTAGAAATTTTTTCATGTCCCTTCGAATAACAGAAATATCTGACTTAGATATTATGCATTTTCGAGATTTTCCGTCATAACTCTTAGGTCGTAGGTCATGGATTTCTTATTTCTTTAAAGCATTTTTTGGTTGTAAAAATCGGCATAATTTTTGTAAAAACATTTTTTTGTACGACTGATATTAACCCAATAATGGCCAAGACAATAAAGTTGCCATTTTAGAGATATTTTTATAAAAGTACATTAAAAATACATAAATTAAGGCTACTTTAGCATTAAAATAAATATTACATATTTTCGAAGAAAAAAAAAACACGTGGGTGCATATACGCACCTTTGGCTAAAACAGACATTTAAATTATTAAACAAAGAAAAATCTCAAAGCAATGTGGGTGCAGATGCATTTTGCACTTCTTACATAGATAAATAGTATTACTTGACGTTTCGTGTTTAGCCGTTGCTCAATTCGTCATTTCATTTTTTCCACGCGGCTCGTTTTTCCACTTTGTCGTGGTTTTCCTATTTCGTCCGTAATGATTCTATCGTCAGGTGGACTTTTTGCTGGCCGATCTTAGGGTATGCTATTCTGGTGTGCTGTTAAAGTTTCCATAGTCGCAACGATTTTCGTCGATGTTACGAAAACGGAAGGAGATATCGACTTGTGAATATCAAGGCAATATCCTCGTACTATTTTGTGACAATGTCAAAATAAGTTGAAAATGGCAGTTTCGCTCTTATTGTTTCCATCATCGGGTGTTTTTTTTATTTCTCCTAAAAAGAACGTTGATATCTACTTGCAGTTTACGTTCTAATAAAGTAGGTGCATATGCGAAAGCGAAATGTTTGTTGTAACAAAAGTTAAAGCTGAAAATAAGATGAAAAGTGTGGTTTCGTCAGTCTTAATTCCATTATCGGGAGGACTCTACATCGATTTCCGTTTTAGAGGAATTGAAAAAAAAACGGTAGAAAGTCACCTGAAGATGGAAATGTTAATAGCGAAATTACAGTTTCTATGAAACAGAAGCCGATATTGATTGGGTAGTCTAACTATATCAAAGTAGATTTTGTCATATTTATGTTGCGTGAAGCGGAAGGCGATATTATTCGACAAAATAATTTGGGACAAAAAATAAATAATGGACCCGTGTCTGCTTCCGTGCACGATGTTTACATATCGAGATTTTCGACTTTTCCACACTTGAAATAAAGTACATAAAAATGTTAACTGTTATTGGCCAAAGGTGCGTATACGCATCCATTATATGGCAATATGGACGTCATTTTTAAAATATATGTGAATACAAAAATATAGTTATCACAATGTATGTATTTTATTGATGTATTATAGCATAAGAGAATCGCTGTTATTTTATAATTGTTAACGCAAAAAAATAATTTTATGGTGATGTACATAACCGGTTAAATTGTGGCATATTCAGAAAAGTTTTTAAAGATGAAAGAAAGATATTTTTAATAAAACAAAAATATTTGTACACTCTCTGATCTGTTAATGTACATTCTGTAAAACTAAGAAGTGTAAAATAGTGGTCTAGACCTTGAAAAAAAAATTTGATTGAAAAGTTACCTTTGGCCATTTGTGTTAAACGAGACACCCTCGAGGACACTGATAAAATGGACTGCCCGTATTTGCATCCCACATTAGAAATGTTGATTTAACACAGTTTTTTTGTTCTTTAGAAAAATTGATTGTCACGTATGACATCAAAACACACCACAAATGCTTTATGCTCATTAGCTCCTATGAATAACCACCTTAAAGTTTGCACAAACTCTTGTTATTTACATCTGTTACAACAACATTGGAAAATAAATTAATATTTTCTATTTAAGCACATATATTAAACAAATAATGCATCACACTTAATTTTGCAGATGGCCCAATTTCTAATCTATTATGATGATGATGATATTTTACAATGTATAAGATCTGTATTTGGCTTTACTTACTTCCTTCCTAATGCCATCATTCCGTATATAACGCCAGTGGCGAAAATGAGACCACTTCCAAATAGTGTAACGAATCCAATATCAATTATGATTGGTGGTAGAGCTAGTCTAAAAATAAAACAAATTCATATATTTATTTATTATTATCAATTACACAGCCCCACAAAAAAAAAGTGGTCTGTCCGGCGGACCAGACCAATATATCCATATGTATTTGGACACGCTGAAACCGAATCCGAAGTCGGAATTGTCAGATCAGGTCGTTTTTCACCCCCAACCCCAAAAAACTTTGAATCCGGATTCGAAGTCAGAATTGATGGATTGGCTCGTTTTTCACCCCCAACAACGAAAAACACACCCCCCAAAAAAATGATTTGTCCGACGGACCAGACCAGTGTATTCTTATGTATTTGGACCTGCTGAAACCGAATCCCATGACAGAATTGTCAGACTGGCTCGTTTTTCACCCCCAACCCCAAAAAACACCCCCAAAACAAAAACAAAGTGGTCTGTCCGGCGGACTATACCAGTGGATCCTTATGTATTTTGACCTGCTGAATCCGTATTCAAAGTCAGAATTGATGGATTGGCTCGTTTTTCACCCCCAACAACGAAAAACACACCCCCCCCAAAAAAATTATTCGTCCAACGGACCAGACCAGTGTATTCTTATGTATTTGGACCTGCTGAAACCGAATCCGATGTCAGAATTGTCAGACTGGCTCGTTTTTCACCCCTGTAACGGTTTAAAAACAATATCGTTGAGCGGTCGACTTTAAATTTATTCGCGGGGAAATATTCTACTCCGTAAGCTAATCGAGTTATTAGAAGACGATATCAGCAACGTTAATTTAACCTAGGTGTATATCTGGTTGCGCATCATGCCGGAGTCGAGCGGTCTCAGTTGCCGAGGAACTTGTTTTTTCCCTGGGACTGATAACTTTTTGTTGGGCATAAAAGTATATGGTGACAAGTGCTGGGTTCGTATTGAATTTGTTTATATTTATAAACATCCGTGAGGGGATTTATAATACGAACCTAAAAGTTAATAATTTTCAATTGGTGTATTGGTGTCTGGATTGGAGAAGATATATATTTGTTGGAAGATTGAAAATTTCCGCTTTCGGGATTTATTGTCACCATAGCTCTGGGTTAAGTTATCTAGCCTTTTCGACTGTTTGGAAATTAAACCCTCTTGTCTAAGAGGTAAAGTATCCAGGTATGTTATTTACCATCATCTCTAATTTTCTCGTATTATTTGTAGGGTTTTCGTACCGGTTTTCATTACTGGTTATATTTTAAATTAGTTCGTAGTTTAAATTTTACCACCTACATGGAAAATACGTCTGCTTGGTGTAACTAGGACTAGATTGTATCCTGTTGGGTGTATGTAGTCAGATATAGTTGGAAATTCAGTAGAAGAAAATATATTTTCCAAGGAGGAGATTCAGGCCTCAAATGGAAATCTAATTTGGCAGTTCAAGGAGCCCCACCAAACAGATAAGCCTTACAAGTTATTCTAATTTTACGTTTAATTGGTTTTGGTACTTGTTATCTTAAATATTTAAGAATAATCGAGATAAATTGCATTTAATGTCACCTGAAATTTAATGTGCTGAGTTCCAAAATTTACATATATTATCAAATTGTGTTTGTTTATATAGAAGTGCTGCCTTGAAAATATGCAGTTCGTATTCGCCCTATTTTATTAGCACAGATTAATTCTTACGTATAGCTAGCTATAGCTCGCAAAAGTGCATCTGGTGCGCTGCAAAATCATATGTAATATATCACTTATATTATTGTCATTATAATTAACTAATTTGTTAACCGTACGTGATCACGTTTGGGTATAATTCATACGTAATATACATAACATTAGTTATTTTGAATTATTGTGCATTTTGATATTAGTTTTCATATACACTGCTCGCACAAATTAATGATATATTTTCTCGATTTGTTTTGTAAGTCAACTTTTCTATTAAATTAAGTATGAGATTTTACTTGTGGCTATTATTTGGTGTGGCATGAATGCTTCCTGACTTTCCTAGTTTTTTTTACAGGGTTACTCCTACAATAATTAATCATTCAGGTATTATTTACTTTATTGTATTTTCGTAGTTTCGTAATTTCAGGAGAATACATTATAGATAGTGGTATATTATACAGCCAGATTAAATTACGTGGCGCCTACGCTTTTATTATTACTTAACCGTTTACCTAAGTACAGCTGAGGCACTGGCACGCATATATACTTATTAGTCACCAAATTATTGTAGGGAGAGATTCCCCTTTTTTAGTCTGGGCATTTATATGGAGATATTCAAAACGAACCTGGTATAAAAGTAAGTTACCAAACGACCCTGAGATATAATTCCAAGTAATCGTCACACCCCCAACCCCAAAAAACACCCCCAAAACAAAAACAAAGTGGTCTGTCCGGCGGACTATACCAGTGTATCCTTACCAAATACATAAGGATACACTGGTATGGTCCGCCGGGCAGACCATTTTGTGGGGGGAGGGTGTTTTTTAGGAGTTGGGGGTGAACACGAGTCAATCTGACAATTAAACTTTGGATTCGGTTTCGGCGGTCCAAATATATAAGAATACACTGGTATGGTCCGCCGGACAGACCACTTTTTTTGTTTTGGGGGTGTTTTTTAGGGTTAGGTGTGAAATACGAGCAAATCTGACAATTCTGACTTCGAATTCGGATTCAGCAGATCAAATTACAAAAGGATCCACTGGTATAGTCCGCCGGACAGACCACTTTGTTTTTGTTTTGGGGGTGTTTTTTGGGGTTGGGAGTGAAAAACGAGCCAGTCTGACAATTCTGTCATCGGATTCGGTTTCAGCAGGTCGAAATACATGAGAATACACTGGTCTAGTCCGTCGGACAAACCATTTTATTGGGGGGTGTGTTTTTCGGGTTTAGGGGTGAAAAACGAGCCAATCCATCAATTCTGATCCGCCGGACAGACCACTTTTTTTTTGTGGGGCTGTGTTATATATTGGGTGGACAACAAACTAGGTCCATGCTTCCCCTCTGATATTTGCCATTATTATTGGACAAATATTGTTAATAGAATATCGGACCACTAGACGCAATTCAGCTGTTTCTCTAGTATAGTACCTAGAGGCACGGTGTATTAAATAGGTGGTCCGACGTACGGCACTTTCCTATTATAATGGCTTCATAAGTGCATGGTTTCTATTTACTTTAGTAGATGGCGCAAGCAATAAGGTCCTACAATTACCTGGGCATGTGCATCGTATAACTAACATAACCTCAAATTTTAAGGTTTTCTCGTTTATTCTCATTTTTAATGTTTGTATAGGCATTTTTAGCTTGGAGCCATACTGGCTCCAAGCAAATATTTAAAAATTCACGCAAATAATTTTTCAATATTGTTATTAATAAAAATAGATTATAGATTATAGGTTAAATTCCTAACCTAACCTAACCTGCAAAAAATGTCTTATTTTATTGTGACAAACTATTTAAAACTTCATACACATTACATTGAACTTGATTTTGGTTGTAAGTACAGGAACCAGGCAGAAATTTTAATAATAGCAACGTAATAGTTGTAAATCTTAAGAAATATATATTTTTGAGGTTAGCTGTGGCGACACGTGCAATGCTGCATGTAGTGTTGCATATATTCTTTCAATGTTTTAATTTAGCTACTTAATGTCAGATGTCACTGGACTCTTGTTTCACTAAACAAGAACAAAAGGCCGGGAATGTATGCAACACTGAATGCACGTATGCACAGAACCTGTAAAATTATCTATCTATGCGTAAGTAATGAGAGAACTTATTGGTCCTGCCATCTATTACATTATGTACAAAGTAAGCACTTATGAAGCCACTGTGAGGGTTGTCGTCGCATCACCTATTTAATACACCCTGCCTAGAGGCAAAAAATATGTAAAATTTAGGAATAATCTGATATGTAATATAATTATAACTGCTATACACCAGAGCTGGGCAAATTACTTTGAAAAAGTAATTAATTACAAATTACAAATTACTAATGTTAAAAAGTAATTTGATTACCATGTAATTAAATTACTAATTATTTGGTAATGGTAATTGAATAAATAAATTACTTTTATAATTACTTTAGAGCTTCTAAATTTGTTATATTGGAAATGGGAGATGTTTAGTAAATTATAAGATCATTTGTTGCTGTACAAATAATTATAAATATATACAAATACTAAATAACACAAATTTTTTAGTAATCAGTAAAGACAGTAATCGCAAAGGAATGAAAATCTATAACTAAAAGCAAATACAAAAACCGCTGCCCAAGGAATCACTACTTTCACATACTGATTTTCTATCTAATTCTCTCACAACGAAAAAAATTTTGTATGTGGAAATACTTGTTTATGGAACTTTAGTAATATAATATTTGAAATTGCATACCCCAAAAACCCATAAAACTATATGCCACATTGGTAGTGGGGATGGGAGTGGTGGTAGTAGGGTGGTAGTGGGGGTGGATGAAGAAAAAAAATGAGGCCTTTAGTTCTTGTATACACACTAAATCACAATTTTATTTTTTCACTCCCTTTAATAATGTGGTGGGGGTGGTAATGGGGGTGGCTAATAGCTTCTCTTATATATATTAAATACCAATTTTATGGACTCTTACTTGCTTGATTTACCTATTTACCCTAATTTATCCCTTCAACAGAACAAGATCAAAATATAATCTAATTCCAGATCTCGTTAAAGGTGGCGGTGCCGTGCTTAAGAAAACGATTTCGTAATTCGACAATTTCTTCTATATACCTGAACGACTTGAAAAAATTCTTTGATAGGCCTTTAGAGAAAACTTGATAGAATGATACCAGACAATTAAAATCAACAAAAACTTTTTTTTATTTTCGCACGGGAAAAAAATTTTTCCTTCTTTAGTTTTCAATAGCCTAGTACCATTCTATAAAGTTGTCTCTTAAAGCCCAACAAACATTTTGTTAATCGGTTCAGGGATGTAGAAGAAATTGTCGAGTTATGTTCACCGCACCCACCCACCTTAAATTAAGGATGCAACGGATAGTGTTTTGGCCGGATACCGAAGACCGGATATCCGGCGAACTTCTTGATCCTGCTTACATTGAAAGTTGGACTGAAAACAACTTTTGACAACCTCGACGACAAAAAATATTTACTGGCAACTTTTCTAGACCTCAGATTTAAAACAAGTTTTTTCAATAAAAATCAGGCTGAATAATCCTGCCAAATTATTCTGCTGAAGGTTTTAAAAAATAGTTGATGATTCATGCTCAGGCAGTGATAGTGAAAGTGGTTCTTCTCCTTTCTCCTTTGGAAGAGTTTTGACGAAGTGGGTGAAGAAAATGGTACCGTTAAGCATAAGATTTTGTAGAGTGAGAGGGAAATATGCGTTTATTTTCGGATTATAATAAATATCTAAAAAGTCATAAATGGTATAATCTTTAAAATAGTTTCAGATACTTCCCATTGCTCTAAGGAATACAACCATAAACAGTTTTTATCATAAATTTTGTATATAGTATAATGCCATGCTTTAATAATGGAATTAGGAACTATTTCCATTGACATATTCAAATACAACAGATATTTATAATAAAAAAATATATATAGTTGTATGCATTAGAACAATAGCAAGAATCTAAAATAGGTTTAAAGATTATACTGTTTGGTTTTTTAAATATTTATAATAAATCGAAAATAAACGTATATTTCCCTCTCATTTTGCAAAATCCCATCCTTAATGAGAACGTTTCGGAGAAAACTTCAATGGCCAAGGAGATTGACTATTATTTGAAAGGAGCACGGATTCAAAGCAATAGTGACCCTTACACATGGTGGTATACTAACTCCAATCAGTATAATAAAACTCGATTCATATTTTATACCAATTTTTATTTCTTAACTATTCGGTTTTGGCCGGATATCAGGTCACTATCCGGTGCCCAACCGAATAGTAATAAAGTGGCCGGATAGGCCGGACACCGGATAGTAACCGGATATCCGTTGCATCTCTACCTTAAATACATGCGTGTACCAAATTTCAAGTCAATATCTTAAACGGTTCCAGAGTAATCGTGCTCACAAAAAAGTTACAGATAGACAAACAGACTGACAGACAGACATTTTCTTTTGCTCAAACTGAAAAGCTCGACGTTTCATGATATTTTAAGCATTTTTGAACAATAAAAAATTTTAATTGTTTTTTTTTTGCGTTACTATACTTCCACTGGATGTGGAAGTAAAATGACACAAACTATGAAATATGAATGATATTATTTGTTTATGTTTCCTTTTAATAGGAATGTAAAGTAATACTCTAAAATAATTTAATTACGGTAAAACAATTAAACTCTACAGTATTCAAATTATTCTAGAGATTTGAAATTATTGAGAAGTAATTTAAATTACTTGAAGTAATTTAAATTACTTGAAGTAATTTAAATTACTTGAAATAATTTAAATTACATGAAGTAATTTCTATCAGTAATTAATTACTCTGCAAAGGTATTTTCAGAGTATCGCTTGAAGAATTAATACTTTTTAAGTACAATTACTGCTTTGAAAAATGTAATTCAATTACAATTACTTTTTTTAAAAAAGTAGTTAAATTAGTAATTTAATTACTTTAGTAATTAATTACTCCCAGCTCTGCTATACACTGTGTCCCCGGATGGAGTCGACAAGAGGACAAACATCTCTGTTATTGCTTTTGCGACGAAAAGTCATTCTTTATAAAAAATTCTGCTTGTCGAAAGAAAACATCAAAATGTCTCAATCTTTTATTTTTTTGGACAAAATGTTTATAAAACAAAGTTGTTTATAATCCAAAATAAAGCACAAATACAAATTTTGAAGTCTAAATTTTGACTTTTATATTTTTATTGTGTTTATCTTTTTATAGAGCGGGAGCTAGGTGGCTTTTTCGGCAGCTCATCGTTTTATGGTTTAATGGATGATAACGATTCATAAAATCGACTTCTGGCGGGGCACATCCTGTCAGGAGCATCACGAACACTGTTTAAAAATTAGTGAAATCATGTCATCGTTACAAGGCTCATTTTTTTGTGTGTACACATTTTATGTTTAGAATGAATAAAATAAGATCGCCAGAAAGTGTGGGCCGTCAGGAGGCTCAGCCAGAAAGGTAATAGTGATACAATACAACTGAGGCACGGTACGGAGTCAAGTTAGCCGAAAGTGTTAAATTCCTGTATTTAAGAGCCTATGGTACTTTTGTTGACACTAAGAACTTTACGGGGAGGCTATTCTATTGTTGAAGGAGCTTATATTTACGTTTTAAAAAGGAGCCAGAACTTGTAACGATGAGTTTAGAGTTCTGAGATGAAATATGTGAAAAAAAATCTAATTTTCTTCAAAAATCTTAAACATTTTCTTTCTGGCTAGCCTTACTGACGGGAGTTTCTTTCTGGAAATTTTTTTCTGTGTTCAAAACATTTAAATAAACATGCTCAACCTTAAAAAAGTTTGTAACGATGATGTTATATAACTCCGTTTTTTTACTTCTTTGATCTTTCTGGTTACGCCCCTGATGGCCCACACTTTCTGGCGATCTTATTTTATTCATTCTAAACATAAAATGTGTACACACAAAAAAAATTGGCTTTGTAACGATGATATAATTTCACTGATTTTTATATCTTGAACCATGGCCAACTCGACGGGCTGACATATGCCAGAAGTCTATTTTGTTGTTATTTAAGTTCGATAGAATTAATCAGCGCATAGAAAATGCTTGTAACGATGAGTGTCCGAAAAAGCCATTATGTTTAATTTATTAATATGGAATATGAATAAGAATTCGAATAAAAAAACAGAGTATGCAGTGGATAATATTGAACTGACAAACGACATTGTGTCATTGTGTAGAATATTATTATCTTACATCTGCATTTATTTTGTTCATAAGTTATTCTGTTATTTTTTTCCAGTATTTCAGTTCTACTATTATCGTTATTGTTGTCGATCATTTACAAACTGTTTACCACAATGTGTATTTAGGGTTTATTTTGGATTATAAATAGCCGGAGACCGAGACCCTCGAAATATGCAAAATAAAAGTGGCCTATGCAACTCGTGAACACACAAAAACGGAAGTCATATTCTTATGTAAAATGACCTGCCGAATTCGAATATGGAGGTCGCAATTTGATTGGAGATTGCGAAATCGGAGAAAATTGCACTTTTCCATGAAATTCCACGAAAGTACAATATTTTACATTTCTCATCCCATAACTTTGTTAATGACAATTAATTCGGGTTGAAAATTTGGACACATATATTTTCAAACATGATGAATCCATTGGCATACATAAAATTATACTAAAGATAAAATATCTGGTGAAAAAAATATATTGTCACCCGAGATCACATGAATTTTTCAGTAGCGACATTGAAAAAGTCTGCATCGAGGAAACTTTTTTATTATTGAAGATAGAATACTAAAATAAGCGAGTGGAGTATAGCTTAAGGTCTGAATTAATTTTTGAAAAACATCAAGTCGTTGTTTACAACAGTTTGGTGGTCATAAAAGTGTAATAAACATGAGCGCTGTACGCGCTGCATTAAATTCTGGGTTCACCATGCACCAAACAGCATACAGAACATGAAATGACATGGTACGGCATTCGTTTCGAGATTTATTCATAAAGTAATATTGATAATATTATACTGGATAATAAAATTCTGCAGTAGCACACAATAAATACATTTTTATTCGAAAATTATGCATTCACATAAACAGCTTATGGAACGAAGTACATTTGCTTTTGCACAAGAACATGATGTGTTATGTTTAGAAAATTTGGCTTCGCATTAATTGTCATCATGATTGGCATGTCTTGTGCCATCCAAATTCAAAAAGGGTTGGTATTTTTGGCTGAACGAAATAAGCAGTTTTGTAAAAAAATTGTATAACAAATTCGGAATACTTTTAGAAGCACATTCTTTAGTAATTTCTAAGTTATCAACTGCAGATTTACATAATTGAATATCTGTTTTTAAGACTTTAGCAAGATGGTCGATGTCAGACTATAAATGACATGAAGAATTGGTCTGCCCGGCAACATCCTGCGTATCTAATGACTGAGATGTGCTCTCTTCTGGTACATTCAACAATTTTATTATTTTTGCCGTTGAACAAACATAACTAGACAGCTTTGAACCCCTTGCAATTATTAATAATTTATCTCCGAAATGTTACTTTAATTTCTTGGAAATCTCATCTGAACATGGATATGATTCAGTCCAATAGATGTATTTAGTGGCTTCTGTATGAAGGTTACGAATTTGAGCTATTGTTATAACTTCAGCATTTACCAATAAAAAAATGTCTAATTTTAATAAGGCTTGCAAAATCTGATCTTTAAATTGAAGAATATTAGCTTTGTTTTGTTCCTTTGAAGTATTAGTTTTTTTCAAAAAATCTAGCACATAAATTGTGATATTTCAAATCATTTGCTATCATGTCTATGCAACTGTCGCCGAATCCTTGAATTCCATATAGTATTTCCTCGTCATTTAATTCCTTAGCTTTCTAGAAATTTTCGTTTTGCCAGTTAAATTACCCTACATACAGTTGCTTTCGGTTTCCTTTAATGTCGTGTTTTTTATTGCAAATAAGACATTTTTTGTGTCCGTAGACATACTCAATCTGGTTTTTAATTTCGAAGTAGTGGCTTTATTGTCGGCATTTTTCATAGGAACCTCTATGTCTTGATAAAAAATCCTCGTATACGATCTTCTACACTGGGCGTGATAAACGGGATTCTTAGAAAAAAAATTCCTTATTTTCCAAATGAGCTCTTAAGGCCACTAATATATTGTCCGATTTAAATAACGCCGAGCGTAATAGTTTTGTATAGTTTTCTTCTGTAACATTTTGAATAGTTTCTGAAGTTCCTGCCTGACCACAGATAGAGCTAAAAAAGTATATTTAGGAATATGCACGTTTAAGGTAAAAATTTCCCACCCGATCTCTTCATGTTATACCAACACGATGAATCATAAACCACTTGAAAATATTGAGAATATTATGTATTTTCTTAAACACAACAATGTTTACAATAATATATTCTAAAAAAAGTAATAACAGTGAACTGTAACACCCCTTACTCACATAGAACGTATTAAAATGAAAACTATCTGTTGCCCGATACGGTTAGGGATTGCGAGCCAGAGTGCCGCACGTATGATTCATGTTACACAGCCTTTTTCTCACTTAATACACATTTTACGAAAAAACGCTCCAAATAAAAAAACTTCCCCACTCCATTAGCTACAGCTTACTCGCTTACAGTATGCAGTTATTTTCAAAAATAAAAAGTTACCTCGATCCACACTTTATCGCTGTAAAGTATACAAAAGTGGTAACTTTCATTAATAATTATTTATTTTTCAGTCATATCAAGACATATATTGTTTTTACATATATCATTGAAAAGCGAAAGGTTTAAGTATTGCAGTACTAAAATATCGAATTTTTAGATATAGGTATAGAGGAGTGGGAACATTAAAAACGCGAAAATAGTGATTTTCGTATATAGCATGAAAAAGTGCAATTTTCTCCATTTTCGCAATTCCAAAACAAATCGCGACCTCAAAAATATGTTTTGTGAGGTGTTTTTATGTAAAAATCAACTGTCTGTTTTTGTAGGTTCGAGAGTTGCATAGCATGTGTCGAATTCAGGTCTCCGACTAAAATGTTATGGAATTGGATATGCACTTGATCTTTTCCATAAAAGTTCCCCAACACAGCGGTATCGTGCCAATCATTACGCAAACGTGTAAACAAATTTGATGAAACTGGATCTGTATATATATATATATATATATATATATATATATATATATATATATATATATATATATATATATATATATATATATATATATATATATATATATATATATATATATATATATATATATATATATATATATATATATATATATATATATATATATATATATATATATATATATTGGTTTGGCTATACTTTCCAGACCCGGTCGACTTCACAGGCGACCTCAGACCCACAAGAACTATTGGTTCTAGTGACCTAAAACTTAGCGTTGTATGCTTATTTCTCATTGAACATATCGAGCACACTGAGAGGGGAAACAAATTTTTATAAAAAAAAAAATATATTGTTTCTTATACGTTCCCAGGACCATGTCATTTTGCCGCATTTACAAACCATTTTATACAAATTCTGTTAAAATGCCGACCATTACAGACCCTACAGTGTTGCCATATTTAACTAACCAATAAGATACTTGTTTAACCCATCTCTCCTTGAATTCCATGTGATTCCCGCGAAAATTTGTAACATTTCATTACCTTAGTGCCGTAGTGGTTTAATAGATTATAAGACAATACAATATTATCAGATATATAAGTAGTGAAACTAATTCTTTTATAGGATATAATATTCGCTGTGTACCAAATTAAAGGTTAAAGTTATTAAAGGGTAAAAATTAACATATTACTTCCATATCCAGTGGAAGTATAGTAACGACAAAAAATTTTTTAAAAATTCTTAGTGTTCAAATAGGCTTAGAATGTCATGAAACGTCTAGATTTTAAGTTTGAGCGAAAAAAAATTTCTGTCTGTCGTAACTTCTTTTGTGCGCACGTTTACTCTGGAACCATTTAAGATATTGACTTGAAATTTGGTACTCATATGTACTTTAACGAGATCTGGAACTAGATTATATTTTCATCTTCTTCCGTCGAAGGGTTGGGAGGTAAATTGGGGTAAATTTGGGGCAAATAGACAAATCAAGCAGGTAACTGGTATTTAGTATATATAAGAGAAGCTAAGGTCTCAAAAAAATTTTTGGCATTAGCCACCCCCATTATCACCCTCTCTCTCCGAGATTTTTCCGGATTTTCACGTTTCAGAGTACATGGTTTGCGAAAATTAAAATCATTTAATTCGGTCAGTCCGTCTGTCTGTTGGCGCCATATCTACAAAACTGCTTAAGGGAGAATGATAATATTTAGTAGATAGTTGACGCTACTGTCAACGATGAATTGAGAAGATTGAGATTGAGAAAATATAATTAAGGGAAAAAAATGACTGAACACAGTAATATTTGACATGCAGTTATCACAACTATCAAGGAAGAATAATATAAAAAAAAACAGGGTGGTCACCCAAAAAAAAAATAAAAATGCGACAGAGGACGATAATATTTCACATGCAGTTACTACAACCGCCAAAGAAGCAAAATATGAAAAAAATATATTCAGGGCGGTCACCAAAAAAAATTTAGAAAATGTGCCAGGGACGATAATATTTTGCATGCAGTTAATACAATTGTCAAAGAAGAAAAATATAAAAAAATATATTCAGGGTGGTCATCAAAAAAAATATATTAAAAAGCGACGGAAGACGATAATATTTCGCATGGGTGGTCACTCAATTTTTTTTTAATAATGTGAAGGGAGGTCATCCTAAAAAAAATTATGAAAAAATGTGAGGAATAATATTTTGCATGCAGTTAACAATTGTCAAAGAAGAAAAATATGAAAAATATATACTGCCGTCCTAAGCCAAAAAGACGTATCTCAAGTTTTGGCCGAAATGCATATTTTTATACCTTAGGATAGCTGGAGCTATTTTCTATATATTTCCATAGCGAAAGAAACGTATTTCAATCGTTAAGTATTTTTAAAGTGCTAACAAAGTTTGACATATCTAAAAAAATATGAGAAAATCTAAGCGATTTAGCTAATTAGACGTATCTCATTGTAAAAAAAAACTAGTAACCTAATTAATATAAATTCATAACTACACCACTATTAACCTTTACATTAGTACAACTACAAAAAAAAATATTAGTAAATATTTGAAAATATTGACGCGATTTCGAAACTTCAAAACATGCCTTATATCTCAAAACAGTGAAACCTTGAGATACGTCTTTTTGGCTTAGGAGGGCAGTATAGTGTGGTCACACTAAAAAAATCAATGAAAAAATGTGACTGACGGATGACAATAATATTTCGGATGCAGTATAAGACTTTCAAGAAGAAGTTGCTAAAGAAAACAGGACGAAGTTGACAAACAATAAATGTCGGGTTAGATGAGAGCCACATCAAAAAAATATGGTGCTAAAAGCATTTAAAAACCACCTAAGAAATCTGAATGCCTTAAATTTCTTAGTGAAAATCCCAACTTTTCCTCAGACTGGCTAAGAATTATAACATTAGGGTTTAATACTACTTGCAGAGATAAGATGTTTTAGTTAGTTTGCTTATAGTTATTTATGTACCAAGGGTTGTAAGTGCACCGTACGACCCGCGGTGCATATTGTATTTTTCGTCATACCCATGAATCATTAAACTAGAAAAAAACTTTAGAAAACTAGTAGTAAGACATACCAAGTAAGGCTTGTCTGGATTTACATCCAAAAAAGTTAAAACATTTAATTTAACACTTATAGACTG
Organism: Rutpela maculata; assembly: GCA_936432065.2. Taxonomy (NCBI): domain Eukaryota; kingdom Metazoa; phylum Arthropoda; class Insecta; order Coleoptera; family Cerambycidae; genus Rutpela; species Rutpela maculata. The sequence goes on along the minus strand of OW386287.2, from coordinate 56,644,671 downwards.
GCGGTACATGACCAGTCAGGTGCAACGTTTTTAAAATGCATGCCAATCATATATATGAATGAAATTACCATGAATATGCCAGAAATGCAAATTTTAGGCAGTCGTCGCGTGCCCCAGGGGGGTGCAAATCGGTTTTTTTTGTTTCTTTTTTTTGGGTTTTATTTATTTATTTTTTTTAATGGATGCCAATAGTGCTAAACGAAAAGCCGTGAAAAAGAATCCAGCGGAAATTCATTGGCATGCAGTTTCCACGCTCCAAACAACTGTTAATGTGCACATTAAATCGTAAAAGTTAAGCACCACTTGCTTTATCATCAGACAGTTACGCTGGAAATTCTTAAATTAGCATATTAAGGATTGGCTCAGTCAAATATAAGTTATGGTTTGATGTTTTGGGGTAAATCAACTCATAGTAATAAAATATTTATAATCCAGAAAAGAATTATTAGATGTATGGTAGGGGCTCATCCCAGAACATCCTGTAAACAGATATTCTCTGAATTATCTATTTTAACGCTCCCTCCTCTTTATATATTTCTTATTACAATAAATATAAAAAAACAGGAAGGTCCAATAAGTATTGTACATTTCTGTATGAAACTTCAGGTGATGAATAAAGCTGTATTGTATTGTATTGTATTGTAATTTTTTGGTGTTCTTGATTTTGAATGATTTTGATTTTGGATTTTTTTTCAAGGCTTTTCGTTTGGCACTATTGGCATCCATTAAAAAAAAAAAAAAATAAAACCCAAAAAAAAGAAACAAAAAAAACCGATTTGCACCCACTTGTGCCCGCGACGACTGCCCAAAATTTGTATTTCTGGCATATTCATGGTAATTTCATTCATATATATGATTGGCATGCATTTTAAAAACGTTGCACCTGACTGGCCATGTACCGCCAGTCTATTAGCCCAGTCAATGAATGGTTTCTAGAGGGAAATGCCGAGATCACAATTTTTGACTTCAGGACTGTGTTTGGACTATTTAGGAGGTAAACATACCAAAAGTCCCCGAACGTGGTGCACGAAGAAGGTCCCGGTTTTTGGTTTTTCGCTCATATCTCGACAACGGTTAGACATAATCAAAAAGTGGCTATATGCAAAATTAAAGCTGACTAAATTTTCTACAATAAAGTTGCTATTAATTTTTTTCGTATCTGTTATGGTTCAGTAATTGATTGTATATCTAACTGTATTCTAACTTTATTATAATTTAAAAAATATTTTTAATAATCATCGTAGAAAAAAATTTCTTGTACAGATATACGCTTCACAGCAGACTGAACTCAAATATCGAACAAAAAATGTCTTTGCGTCTGTAAGTGTGTGTGTGCGTGTATATGTATGTGTGCGTGTATACCGTTTCTTGTAAATACAATAACTTCTGTTAAACTTATATTTAATTAGAATTTGGAACATATGTAAAACAGCATATTACTATTGAAATTGGGCTATATCTGTAATGCATGGTGATAACCAGAGGCCTACAAACTCTCATACGTAAAATAGGTTTTATTTTAATTTCAGAGCAAAAATTACAAATCATACAAAAATAAGAAGATGTATAAGATTTATAAACCGCAAAATACCGGGTGTATGTTAGGCAAACCAACTTTATTTAAATTAGATGATATATCAATGTTATCCTAAAATATGAAACATGGTATTTTTAATAAGATTATTATGATGTGAGAGTTTGCAGGCCTCTAGTTATCACCGTGTATTACAGATATGGCCCAATTTCAATAGGGATTATTGTAATATGCTGTTTTACATATGTTCCAAATTGTAATTAAATATTTTAAGTCTAACAGAAGTTACCGTACTTACAAGAAACGGTATACATGCACCACACACTTACAGACGCAAAGACATTTTTTATTCGATATTTGAGTTCAGTCTGCTGTGAAACGGATATCTTTACAAGAAATTTGTTTCTACGATGATTATTAAATTTTAATAAAGTTAGAATACAGTTAGAAGATATACAAACCATTACTGATCCATAACAGATACGAAAAAAATTAATAGGAACGTTATTGTAGAAAATTTAGTCAGCTTTAATTTTGAATATAGCCTTTTTTATTAGGGCTAACCGTTATCGAGATATGGGCGAAAAACAAAAAACCGGGTCCTTCTCCGTGCCCCCTGCACCCCCACCTCCTACGTTCGGGGACTTGGTATGTTTACCTCCTAAATAGTCCAAACACAGCTCTGAAGTCAAAAATTGTGATCTTGGCATTTCCCTCTAGACCCCCTTATTGAACGTTCATTGACTGGGCTAACTTGTTATATAAAATTTTTCCCAAATTTACTTTATTTCCCTAGGGACCTTATGAAAAATAGTGACCCATTGCCAATGGCAACAAGTATTTGGTACATAAGGCGTCACTTACGATTGACAAAACAAAGGAATTAGAGCATACTTACGAGGGAGGTTATGACGAGAAATACTTTTTAGACCGTTTTTACAAGCCCACCTGAAGTTTTGATATGTTAATCTCCCAAACCCATTGGTGTTCAGACGTTCACAAGCCCGAACCCGGGTCTGCAGATGTCATTTTTGGTTTGTATAGTCGGCAGTTTGTTACGAAGTGGGCTTGTATAGTTGGCAAAGTAAATGTAGAATATTTTTAT